>RXON01000539.1:0-307946 GCA_009667805.1 Leptobrachium leishanense
GATACCAGTTGGAGACAAACTTTCTTTGCCTAATCCGCCTGTTTCTCGCTCGGCTCCTGTTACTCGATCTCAGCAGTTGCGTTCTGTTGGAGAAAGTGAGGAGAACAGTGAAGAAGGAAGTTTATATCTGGACTGGGTGTGCCCCCCCCTGGGCCTTAAGAAGTTATACTGGCCTCTGACCAGTGTGAAAGTAGCCTGAGGCCCGATGCCCCCGAATTCAGACCTGAAGTACCTGAAACCGCAGAAGTTCCTGAAATTCTGGAAGATGTGTCTATAGATTACAGTTCTATGCCTTCACTGGAAGGCTCATACTCTAAAGTGTCTGCTCCGATCATTGATGAGAGAATTGAGCCTGTAAATATGATCCGTCCACCCGAAGAGGAGATTACTGAATCTGAGTCCAAACGTTTAGAACGGCCTCCTCAGAGACTTACGTATGATTCACCGGGACATAGCACAGAAGAAGCGGTTACGACTGTGTGGAGGCTGCCCGAAGTGTCTGCTATGCTTGTTGAAGTAGCTAGGGATTTGAGTCAGGTTGAGGATGTATATCTGACCCATTATATGCCTGCTGTCAGGGTGGCACCTGGCATACGCCGTGGTGGGACCCCATTGCAGGGGGTTTGAGCCCTTTAGGCAGGAATATTGTGACTGTACCTTAGAATAGGCTGGTTGGTAGCAGTTCATAGCATAGTACAAATGGGATGACGAGGTAGAATGGTCTGGACAGTCCAAGGGTCGAATAGGCGGGTAGCAAGGAAGCAAGGTCGGTTGGTTAATCAGGGTCTGGTACACGGGTTATCAATAGGAGTCTAGAGCAGGTCTGAATAGTACAAAGGATTGACTTGTAATGAGAAGTCAAGTTGCACAGGGGAAGGAGTCTCTTTTATTTAGACAGGGGGTGTGGTGTGTGTTTGTGCTTAACGTTTCACTTGGGATTAACCCATATAGGTGCTGGACAGGACCGAAGCAGCACTTTTCCTGTATGCAAACATGCAGGGCAGGTTCTTGCGCACATACAGGTACTGATTGTTGCGCACACGATTGCTAGTCCCTGACAGAATCCCCTCCCGAAGGAGCGGCCACTGGACGATCCTCACTTGACTGGAAGCTGGGCATCGGTGGGCAAGGGGAATAAATCCATGTCGCTGTCACCTGGTCCCAGGTGGGTAAGACAAAGGAGCCCTGGACTGCATAGGGTCCTGGTTCTTCAGGTAGAAGGCTTGAGCACATAGACCTATCAAAATCGCAGAGAGTCCTGGAAACAGATGGGCAAGAATAGGGGTCAAGGGCACCTGAATACATCGTGCTCACGTAGGCAGAGAGTAGCGGGGTAAGCTGCACCAGGTCTTCAGACTTTTCGGCCAGGGGTCTTGTATGATCAGACTGACTATGTTTCTTCCGCTGGCGTCTCCGAGTCTTGACTTTGGATGTGGTGCCGGTCTTGCCCTCCAGGGTGTTCTGGACAGTACCATCGTCCGTCAGAGCAGTGCCCACACAATGAGGTGGTACTGCTGCAGGACGTTCTTTTTCTTCAGGTTTGTCGTCACAGGGGAAGTCACTGAGCTGTATGGAGTTCTTATGGGGAGGAGAGGTGGTAGTTCCCATATACTTGGTGTTTTGAATCGGTGGTCCCCTGGAACGTCGAGCGGTCTGCGGCTGAAGCTCACCATCCGAGTCCACAGTATCCCAATCCTCTGACTCAGGATCTTGTGGGTAGCATTGCCAGGGAAATGGAGATGGTACTCGTTGGCTGGGAGTGATGGGAGTCACAGTCAGTGTTAAAGTAGCAGTCGTGGGTAGCATTACTGTTTCCCTGAGGTGTAGAGCTTCCTCAAACCTTGCCAGATCTTCTTTCCGCACTATAGTCCCAAAGGAGGCGTATACACAATACTGGTTTAGGGGTTCCGTTGCCATGGGTGTGTGGATGAGCGTAGCTGTAGTAGATTTTGGACAGGAGTGGGTCCCTTGTATACAGTAGGGACCTTGATCTTCTGGTATAGGCTTATACCTAGGTATAGGGTTCAGGGCAACAGCAGCACTGGTCAGGAGGTGCTGCCTGGGAGTGATGGGAGGCGTACCTGGGGTCTCCAAAGTCATAATGTCCTGGGTGGTATCTCTTGGTACCTGCTCTAGGTCCACATACTCAGAGGAGAGGCGACCAAACGGCAAGAAATCATCCAGAGAGTCATAGCCAGCACCGTCCACTTCACAGATCGCCGGGTCTTGCTGGCTGAGAGTGGTTGTACCTGGAGTCTGGACACACATAATCTCCATAGGGACAGGAGGGTCAGGCTACTCGGACACTGGGTACCCTTGCTCCATATACTCAGACTCCAGGACTTCTGTAGGTTCTGTCTCCATGGGCAGTACTTTGTCCTCATCCTCCACAGAGTTAACCTCCAGGGACACCGAATCTTTAGGTACCCTGGGTATGGGTCGTCTGGGGGCAGGTTTCGGTGCAGGAGGTAACCTGGGAGCTGGCTTGGGCACCTTCTCAGGTCTTTTCACCAGTGCAGACTTTGGTGATTTTGCAGATCTGGGTTCAGGTGCAGGCACGGTAGCTTTCACCGGTTGGGGTGGCGGTGCAGGCTTGATCACCTTACCAGGCTTATTCATTGCAGCAGACTTGGGAATTGCTGCAGGCTTAGGACCTGGTGCAAGCCTGGTCTCTTCACGCGGGGCAGCGTGATCTTGACACAGGGCGTATTTTTTGGCATAGGAGGTTTGTCAAGTCTTTGCCCAGGGTCTTGTTTCTTGGGTGGTCTTATGGGGCAGTCTATCAAAAATGATTGGAACCCCGCAGTACAGGCATAGCTTCTGGTCTATTCTCCTGGTACACTCCTCTGGCGTCAGTGGGCATCTAGGTCTTTTCCCTGGGGGAACATATACCTTGGGAAGGGTGCTCCTTAGAGTGTCCATTAAGGCCCATATCTCCTCCAGCATAACACATAATTTGTAGGCCATATCTTCCAGGGTTGGAAGCATTCCTGCAGGCTCGGTTGGTGGACTTCTCATTCTGTCAGGGTGGCACCTGGCATACGCCGTGGTGGGACCCCATTGCAGGGGATTTGAGCCCTTTAGGCAGGAATATTGTGAATGTACCTTAGAATAGGCTGGTTGGTAGCAGTCCATAGCGTAGTACAAATGGGATGACGAGGTAGAATGGTCTGGACGGTCCGAGGGTCGAATAGGCGGGTAGCAAGGAGGCAAGGTCGGTTGGTTAATCAGGGTCTGGTACACGGGTTATCAATAGGAGTATAGAGCAGGTCTGAATAGTACAAAGGATTGACTTGTAATGAGAAGTCAAGTTGCACAGGGGAAGGAGTCTCTTTTATTTAGACAGGGGGTGTGGTGTGTGTTTGTGCTTAACGTTTCACTTGGGATTAACCCATATAGGTGCTGGACAGGACCGAAGCAGCACTTTTCCTGTATGCATACATGCAGGGCAGGTTCTTGCGCACATACAGGTACTGATTGTTGCGCACATGATTGCTAGTCCCTGACACCTGCTGTCGAAACTGAATGTATTGGTTAATGTGAAAATTACACCGTCATGTATCCGTTACACGCCCTTGGATGGACCCAAGAGTTTAGGGGCTAAACTGATATTGCCACTAGGGGGAGACAGAGTATAATGTATGAAAGAGACTATGCTGGACTAAAAGACTATCTCCCAGAGACCTTTGCGAAGAGTACAGGAAGTGCTGGCGCCAGGAAAGACATCAGGAGCCTCGTGCACGGCATGAGCAGAGTGAGCAAGACGCATCCAGCACATCATCCGGGATCACAACCAGGCCGGAACGTGGATCGAGGCGTATCTAGTACTGGAGATTGGCGTGGAGTGTGCCTGATTGCATACCACATTCCGCTGAGCAGCTCGGAGGACAACCAGGTTCCAGAAGGACCTCGAGTAAGGAGGCAGCGGATCGAACGGGAGTGCAGGCGGCGGATCGGTTCCTGTCGCGGAGATTCGGCATCGGAGGACCAGATTCGTTGGCACCGGATTCCAGTCGGCGGAGAGAGATCCTTTGTTAGAGTCATCGGTTCTGGACACGGTGTTCGCCGGATGGGTGAGAGGCCTCAAGGCCCACAGTTCCGAGAAAGCGCGCACTTGGTTGATTGCTTCAATTTACAGGGCCCCAACGTTGACTAGTCGAAGAGATTTTTGTTCATTCACTGGCCAGTTTAATCTAGTACCCTAAGACACCAATATACGAGCGTTTTTGAACGGTACTTAAACTCACGAATTGAGGGGTATTAACGGTTTCTTTTCTTGGTGTTTTTCCCGCGTTGAGCATTATGTCATTTACCGCAGCTAAATCATTACGTCTCAAAGTATATGTGTATTCAATGCCACCTTATTGTTCCAGTTAAGTATATAACTTAGGAAATCCACAACAGGGTGCTGGTGTATAGTGATTCCTAGTGCGGTGAGACTATCCTGGGTTTATTCAGCGGCTCCTCCGGGGGTGAGCGCTACATAAATATCTAACTGACATAATGTAATTAGCATTTTAGTAGGTCAATGTGCGTCATTTATGCAAATTATCACTGTTGGACCTCAGCATAACTAGTGGAGTTTTCAATAAAAGTCAGAGAGAATCCTGTTTGAACATACAGCTTGTCTGGTGTCTCATTCAGCTATGCTACCTACACTACACTCAACATCAGAAGGCACAGGGTGGCCATCTGAGAGACTGACCTAACTTCGAGTCTATAGGTCTGGAGCTGCAGATCAGGCTGCTCGAGGCACTGAGTTCCAAGCGACTCAGCGGCCGGGCTGATCAGTATGGGGATGTCTGGAGAGTCAGGACAGGCAGAAGGAGTGAGATTCCTGTCACATTGGTGGCAGCGGTGTGGATAGAGGCTCTCCAACACCAAGACATCCCGAGATGGCCAACTATACAGCTAGCCATGGATGGAACGGATACTGAAGTAAGGGTCATAGGCACAAGTGTGGTGCAACCCGGAGCGAGTGGAGATGTGCCCCCGCTGAGAGAGACCGCAGAGGTTTTGCCTGCGGTGAAGGAAAACAGTCTACAGAGGACTATGGAGCGGGAGGTCTCGTTTATTCCTTATGAGCAAAGAATCACAGAGGACATTCAGCTGTGGAGACCTCGTGTGTTGGAGCCTCAGCCCACTGCGAGCCATGGAGACTAGTTGGTGCACTGGCTGCGTGCCGCACTCGATCTAGAGTGCAAATATGAGGATTTGCTGCAACGCGTGAGGAGGATTGGGGAACTGATGAGAAGCCTCCCCCAGGCTATGTGTTCAGCGGTCCTGGCCCAGCATTGATTTGCTTTAATTGGGGAGACCACTATGGCAGTCCACAGGCTGCCAAACATGCGGAATTGTGAGCCATCCAGGGGCACAATCTGGACGTGTATGATGACTCTGCATTTTGGCCCGGGCTGCAGGGGCTCACTTCTGAGGAATGGACACTTGAAATGGACTTAAAAAGTTTGCAGACTGCAGCCCAGCTTCAAGTCCCCGAGACCCATGTCACAACTGGTAGAAACACCAACTAGAGAGGATAACTGTCTGGACCTGGTTATAACAAATAATGTGGATCTTTTCTCAAATATTAATGTAAAGGAACAGTTGGGAAACAGTGACCATAATATGGTGACTTTTGAAATAAACTCAAAAAAACACATTGATAAGGGGCATGCTAAAACACATAATTTTAAAAAGGCCAACTTTATTAAAATAAAGGAAGCTCTCAATGTCATTGACTGGTAGAAACTCTTTCACAGGAAAAACACTGAGGATAAGTGGAATATCTTTAAACTAACACTAGAAAAGTACACGTCACAATATATTCCACTGGTTAATAAATATAAAAGAAACAGACTGAAACCAATGTGGCTTAGTAGGAAGGTAACTAAGGAAATGAAAAATAAAAAGGCATTTAAAGCTTTTAAATCTGATAAATCTGAGGCATCCTATAAAGCATATAGGGCAGCCAATAAAGCATGTAAAAATGCGATTAGATGGGCTAAACTAGAAAATAAAAAAGAAATAGCCAAAGAGAGCAAGACCAACCCTAAAAGATTCTTTAGGTACATAAATTCTAAAAAACCCAAGAGTGAAAATGTAGGTTCACTAAAATCTGAGTCAGGGTTATTGTTAACTGAAGATCAGGATAAGGCAGAAATTTTAAATGATTATTTTTCTTCAGTATTTATCAAAGAGAAACCTATAACAGGAGACATGCAATTCATTAATAAAAAACTTACTAATACAAAGTGACTGGTTGACTCAGGACAAGGTTTTGCAGAAATTAAACAATGTGAATGTGAATAAAGCCCCAGGGCCAGATGGAATTCACCCGCGAGTACTGAGAGAGCTATGTGTTGAAATATGTAAACCTCTGTTCTTAATCTTTCAAGATTCTTTTTTTTCAGGAATAGTACCAGAGGATTGGAGAAAAGCTGACGTGGTCCCTATATTTAAGAAAGGTTTAAAATTTGTGCCTGGTAATTATAGACCTGTGAGCTTAACATCTGTGGCTGGGAAAGTATTTGAGGGGTTACTAAGGGATAATATTCAGGAATTTATTGGGAGGTATAATGTTATTGGCAAAAATCAGCATGGTTTCATGAAACACAGATCATGTCAGACTAACATAATTACGTTCTATGAGGAAGTAAGTAGAAGTATAGATCAGGGGGTCGCAGTGGATGTGATTTACTTAGATTTTGCCAAAGCTTTCGACACAGTTCCACACAAAAGGTTACTATTTAAATTAAGAAAAATTGGTCTAGATGAAAATACTTGTTCTTGGATAGAAAACTGGCTAAAAGATAGGGTACAGAGAGTGGTCATAAATGGTACATTTTCAAGATGGACACCAGTGGTAAGCGGTGTCCCTCAGGGGTCTGTTATAGGACCAATACTATTCAATTTATTTATAAATGACCTTGAGATAGGCATTGAAAGTCATGTATCAGTGTTTGCAGATGACACAAAACTAGGAAAAGTAATACAATGTGAGCAGGATGTTATTTCGCTGCAGAGGGATTTAGATAGATTGGGGGACTGGGCACTTAAATGGCAGATGAATTATAATCTAGATAAATGCAAAGTTATGCACTTTGGAGTGAAGAACACACAAGTAATTTATACCCTAAATGGTACGGAGTTAGGGAAATCCAAGCAGGAGAAGGATTTGGGAATAATCATAGACTTCAAACTAAGTAACAATGTGCAATGTCAAACAGCAGCCGCCAAGGCCAGCAAAGTATTGGTATGCATTAAAAGGGGAGTTCACTCACGGGATGAAAACATAATTTTGCCTCTGTATAAATCAATGGCCAGGCCGCACCTTGAATATGCCGTGCAATTTTGGGCACCGGTCTTAAAAAAAGATATTATAGCGCTAGAAAAAGTGCAGAGACGGGCAACTAAATTAATAAGGGGAATGGAAGGGTTAAGTTATGAGGCAAGACTAACAAGCTTAAACCTGTTTAGTTTAGAGAAACGGTGCCTTAGAGGGGATCTGATAACATTATATAAATATATACGGGGCCATTATCAACCATTGTCTGATAACCTATTCATTAACAGGACTATACATAGGACAAGGGGTCATCCATTTAGTCTGGAAGAAAGAAAATTTAGCTTAAAGCATAGGAAGGGTTATTTTACGGTGAGAACAATAAAGCTGTGGAATTCTCTGCCTGTTGAGGTGGTTGGGTCAGAGTCTGTACAGACTTTTAAAAAACGACTGGATGACTTCCTGCAGACACAGAATATTAAGGGTTATAATATTTAATATGTGGGTAAAAGCTTCTTGATCCAAGGAGAAATCTGACTGCCATTCTGGGGTCAAGAAGGAATTTTTTCCCAGTATGTTGCATATTGGCAAGCATTTCAGACTGGGTTTTTTGCCTTCTTTTGGATCAACCGCAGTAGGTTATGTGGGAGAGGCTGAACCCGATGGACGCATGTCTTTTTTCAGCCTATATAACTATAACTATGTAACCCCTGGAGGAAGCCTCTCCACACCAGCCAGCGGGAAGAGGAAGAAAAAGAGGGGAGGCCGAGCCAAAGCAGAGCAGAGGGAAACACTGTCACAGCCCGGGGATTACAGCATTAAGCCATCTTCCAGCAGGCAGTATCGGGTCACCGGAGAGACTGGCACCCAGGCTGTTCCCCTCATGAGAGATAGGGGCACACAGGCAATGGACGATCTGGTCAGCTTGTTACAGGTTGAATTGCTACCTGCCCAGAAGACCCGCAGAATCGGTGAGTGACTACCCTGAGAGACTACCATGTTCCTGGTCCCAGGAAGAATTGCGCCCTTTTGGGATTGTGGGGATTGCCATGGACTGGGCCCCTGGGAGGGGGGCATCAGCCTTAGGAGAGACTGGGGACTGGGACTGCTGACTGTGTCCTGGTCCTGGATCTACAGAGGTGCTCTGGAGACAAAGACATGGGGAGGAATCTCAGCGTGCCCGCTAGCGAGCATTGTGTGTCTGCGGACTGTGGTGGCCTGTTGCCTGGCAGACACAGCTGCGGTGAGTCCTTGGGCGCAGTGGACAAGAGGGTGGCTTGCCTCTTACCCTGGGACTATGGACCCACACCCAGGGGTACACTGCAGCATCCGTCAGATGCTGCTGAACTGTGCTTGTGTGCCTGCACCCTGGAACTTTGAAGATGGCGCAGAAAAGGGACACAGTGAGAGGTCTCGTCAGTGGCAAGCGATCCGTTTGGGATCTAAGCTTGCCCTGCCATTCTGGAAGGGGGGGGACATATGTCATGGAACTGACGTAGCGCTCCATGCTTCAAACCCCAAGAGACTTTATGTTCATTTATATTGGGTGGTGCGGTGTGATTTTAAATGTATTGTAAATTGCTTGGTTTTAGTTTTAAATGTACTTTTATTACTGTAGGTGAATGGGAGCTTAGAAATGTGGTTTTGTGCAAATCGTAAACAAGTTTGAGTACTGTGTAATTTATGCAAAAGGACATTTCCCCTTATCTGGCTGCATGTTTGATTCAAGAAGTCTGGGATAGTGTTTGTCTTTAATCTGATCTGTTTGAACAATAGATTATGTAAATGATGTGTGATTTGACGGCTAAGGAATGTTTATTGTAAATATACGTAAACTAAGATCATACTTTGTAAACTGAATCCCCATCATTTTACCTTAGTCAGATTTTTTGAAATGTGTGGTTTTTTTCAGAAAATGGTGGATGAAGGTGGTCATTGATATGGAGTGCTCTATTTTGGTGTTATATATATATATTTATATAACAGGGTGTACCTTTAGCATAAAACACTTGCTGAAACTCATATCTCGGTCCTTGCTAAAGGACTCTCCTACATTCCTACAGCTTCCAGTCCCCCCTTCAGACAAGAATTGGAAATTTTTAAAATCAATCGATCATTGGCCATACAAGAATTGATTTTTGATCCCAAACCTTCTGACAATAAACCTCTCAAATTGAAAAAAACAAATGACTTTAGGAGTAAAAATACAATGGTAAAGGCCTTCTCTCAAATTCTGCAGGATACCACAAGGAGACCAACTCCACTTGAGCGACCTCATCGACACAACCTAACAGTTGAACAACGCCAAGCCATACAGGAGCTCGCCTCAGACTCCTCAATTGTTATTCGCTCAGCAGACAAGGGTGGTGGTATTGTGCTCATGGATTATGAATATTATAGCTCAGAAATACACCAACAACTCGCCGACAATAACACCTACAGGAAGCTGGCCTTTGATCCTACAACACTATCAGAAAATAATTTTTTCAACCATTTACTTGGGTCTACAAGCAGATTATTATAGTGAAGAACGTGCAGCCTACTTGAAGGCAACACATCCACGTATCCCAATACTATACACCATCCCAATGATCCATAAGGACAGTAATTGACCCCCCGGGCGTCCAATTGTTTCGGCCCGGGGTGGACTTTTGGAATCTTTGGGTAAATATATTGACCAGGCATGTAAATCCACCCTGATGGCTCTACCCACCTTCATTAAGGATACCCCTGATTTTCTTAGAGTATCTGCAATGAGGACAACCTTATGTTGGCCACCCTGGACGTTACAAGCCTTTACACGGTCAACCCACACCCTCATCCAGCTCACCCTGCATAGCCACTCTCAGCGCATCCACTTTCTGGATGTTGAGGTTTTCCGTAAAGCAGAAGGTTTTGGCTACACATTATACCGCAAGGACACAGATCGTAATACTCTCCTTCGTTCTGACAGCCATCATCCACCTCATATGCTTAGATCTCTCCCAATCTCGCAATACTTACGAGTCATGCGTTATAACAGTGAGGACCATCTCAGAGAGGCACAAATCAAGGAGAAGACTCAACGCTTCCTTAATAGGGGCTACTCCACCAATACTTTACAAATGGCCCTTCAGCGGGCTCGCACAAAGTTTAAGATGCCTGCTCAGTTGAACAAGGCCACTTCTAACGCACAGCGCATCAGCATCCCTCTCACTTATTTGGGTACTAACCAAATCACTGCCAATATTTGGCAAAACTGGCAACTTTTTCAGCATGATCACACACTTCCCAAGCAATTTTCTCAACTACCATTAATTTGTTACCGGCGGGCTGCCAATTTGCGTGATATGTTAGTCCATACTAACTCAAAATCATCATATTCTAAAAAGGCCCCAGCTCTTAAAACTGGTCGTTTCCAATGCCTTGGCTGTGTTACATGCCACCATATGACTGTGGGTCCCTCCTTTGTTCATCCCCACAGAGGCAGAAGATACCAAATCTGTCATAGGATAACTTGCACAACTATGCATGTCATTTATCTTATTACATGTCCATGCGGACTCGCCTACGTGGGAAACACCGACTTTTCACCTTAAGGGAACGTATGCGTGGTCACCGGTCAGCCATCATGACAGCATTCAGAGACGGGCACACGTAAAAACCAGTGGCCAAACACTTCTTGGCAGCCAGGCACTGCTTACCAACGCTCAAATTTATAGCTATTGACCACATTCCCCCCCTCTCTAGGGGAGGGAATCGTTCACACACACTACTTCAGCGAGAGACTTTTCGGATTCATACTTTAGGCATGGTAGTGCCACATGGTTTAAATGAATAGGTTTCATTCACTTCTTTTCTTTCGGCTCCTCCAGCGTTGACGCACAGGAGTGTTACATATTAACCAATTACTGGCCCCAAATGTTTCCAATTGTTCTTAATTTACTTTTAATTGATTTTAACTGAAAGACGTGGGATTTTAAACTGTATATAAGGAAGAGCAGATACAAGACTAGTGATACCAGCTGAAGAAGCTCTGAGGAGCGAAACGTGTTCTGGTAATATCAAATTTTATTTATGTATTAATAAATTTATTTTATACATTACTGCTGCTTCCTGACACGTGATTTTAAAAGAAGTTTTTTTTGGAATTTCCTTATAAATTCCTACGCGAGGTCTTGGAGCCAATGCGGCTCATCTACATGTGAGTGTAATATTTAAATGGACCTATTGTCATTATATTATAACGATATTGCACTAGGGGAGTGCACTGTTTTTTCTTCCCGTGAACCATTATAGAAGTTGTTGAAGACCACCATCACATTGGGGGTATATGGGCACCTGAAATATCTTTGAAGACCCAAAATTGATATCCATCCTAGAGCCTAGGATAGGCTCAGTAATATGTGAGTAGGACCATCACCCCCTCACCTTCTATTTATGGTGTATCAACGTATTGCGCGATTATATTTTCTCTTTTGTAGAGATGCCTAATTCAAGAATTTTCAAGAAGATTGAAAAGACTTATTGAAGGACATGTGAAGTGATTTTTTGTATTTCCAGTTCTGTACCGGCGCTCCATTGACTGTCTATTGTATGTTCCCAGGTTTTTAGGGGAACCTCCATATTCATTGTGTAGCGAATACAATCATTCACTCATCCTGAGAGCGCTTCACTGTTTTTCTTTTCCCTTCATGCTTACACCCAAACAGATAACATCAAAAATCAAATAACAGCACAGGACCTTCAAACAATGGACAATGGTATTTCCTAGGAGGAGAAGTGGGAGGGGAGAAAGCAGGTAAAACAAAAGGAATTTTACATACACAATAGAGAGAGCAGGTACTAATACAAAGATCTACACTATACAGAGAGAAGGTACTAAGAACACACAAACACCCAGCATCTATAGTTGTAGATACAGGGTGACTTTAACAAAGGAAAGAGCAGGATAACAATATAAAACATCAGGTTCACACCTCCCAAATACATTTTTAGGCCCATGTACTTCAAGTACAAAGGGACGCACATCACACCTTTACATCAGCTTCACTCACACACACACATCTCTCGCTGTACATTTTCACCATTCTCTTTTTTTCCCTCCCCCTTTTTTACCCCTCTCTTTCTACTTGGTTATCGCTGTGTGGACACCTAATCCCGACTCAGTTTTAAATGAATCGCCATTGACATATGCATCCATCTGGTCCCCTGCCTTGTCCCTCCGGTCCTGATCAGCATTTACATTTTCCTTCCATATTGCAGGTTATTCCCTATTTATCCCCCATTTTGGGTTATTTATTTTGGTCCACATTACGCTGAACTTTTGGCCCAACCTTCCCCTCTGAGCGTCCTTGCCTGTTATGGCAACATGGCTTTTGGCCACGCCCTGATGACGTCACTACACTCGCACACCCGGCACTTCCGGATTTTCTGTATGCGCGGTGGATTGTGGTTTTGGTCGGGATTGGGTGAGTAATTGTAACCGGAATCCACTTGGTTCACTCGGGACGAGGCCGGACCGGACACGAGCAAGGATTGTCTGAACATGAGTCTCTTCAGGAAAGGCAAACTTTTATTGTGACGTCACAGAATAGAAACATAGAAACATAGAAAAATGTCGGCAGATAAGAACCTTTCGGTCCATCTAGTCTGCCCAATTACATGGATACTTTACCTGGATTTATCTTTTGTTTAGGATAGCCTTATGCCTATCCCATGCTTGCTTAAATTCAATTACTGTTTTGGCCTCTACCACTTCTACTGGAAGGCTGTTCCATGTATCCACCACCCTCTCAGTAAAATAATGCTTCCTGATGTTACTTTTAAACCTTTGCCCCTCTAATCTAAGACTATGTCCTCTTGTTTTGCTATTTTGTTTCCTTTTAAATATACTCCCTTCCTCTACCTTGTGGATTCCCTTTACGTATTTAAATGTTTCTATCATATCTCCTCTGTCTCGTCTTTTTTCCAAGCTGTACATGTTAAGATCATTAAGCCTTTCCTGGTAACTTTTCTCCTTCAAGCCGTACACCATTTTAGTAGCCCTTCTCTGAACTCTCTCTAAGATGTCTATATCCTTCTGGAGATACGGTCTCCAGTACTGCACACAGTACTCCAAGTGAGGTCTCACCAGTGCTCTGTACAGTGGCATGAGCACTTCCCTTTTCCTACTGCTAATACCTCTCCCTACACAACCAAGCATTCTGCTAGCATTTCCTGCTGCTCTATTACATTGACTACTTACCCTTAGATCCTCTGAAATAATGACCCCTAAATCCCTTTCCTCAGATGTTGAGGTTAGGACTGTATCAAATATTCTATATTCAGCCCTTGGGTTTTTACGTCCCAGGTGCATTATCTTGCACTTATCCACATTAAAACTCAATTGCCACAACTCCGACCATTTTTTTAGTTTACCTAAATCATTTGTCATTTGGCTGATCCCTCCAGGAACGTCAACCTTGTTGCAAATCTTTGTGTCATCAGCAAAAAGACATACTTTTCCATTAATACCTTCTGCAATATCACTAATAAAAATATTAAAGAGAATGGGTCCAAGTACTGACCCCTGAGGTACCCCACTGGTAACAAGACCTTGCGCCGAATAAACTCCATTTACCACAACCCTCTGTTGCCTGTCACTCAGCCACTGCCTAATCCAGTCAACAATATTGGAATCCAAGCTCAAAGATTGCAATTTATTGATAAGCCTTCTATGCGGAACAGTATCAAAAGCCTTACTGAAATCTAAATAAGCAATGTCTACTGCACCACCTGTGTCTATTATTTTTGTTACCCAATCAAAAAAAAATCAATAAGATTATGCTCAGACAGGATTGAATCGCAAAGACTGAGCATCAATTTTACAGTGTCCTGAGGTTTTATACCTCAAATACATAATTAGGTACATCCCGATTAGTCCACCTCCCGGTGACACTATCCCACCCCACGTGGGTTAGTACCTCCCTTAGTCTAATACAAAAGACATTTCATTAATTGGCCGTAAATTGGCAAACTTTGTGTTAGTAACAATAAATCATGATTAGTTGCTCTCGCTGTTCCGGGCTGCGCCTGGTTCCCTAACGCCTTCAATTATTTGTTACAAATGGCACCTGGTCTGATCTCTATACTCTTTTGTATTTCTGCGGGCCCCAACGACCTTGATGTATCTTTCTCTGTGCCTGGAACAGCAGAGATCTTTCTCAACACTTTAATTGCTTTTTCTGCTAATCTAAACACATTCCGGAGTTTCTACGTATATTTCATTCTAGTTTCAGCTACAAACTTGCCTAGTTATTTTCAAGTGAACCAATATTCTGAACAAGATGGTCGCCTGGCTTATAATGGCGGCCATCTTCCAGCCTATTTCCACTACATTCCCGCCTTGGCTCAAGCCTCAGGCTCTTCTCCTGAGACTTGTAGCCATTACACCTCACTAGTTTTATTCTCGAGTTCCTCATACTTTGCGGGGGGGGCTATTTTCTTTGGGAACATACCTTGTGGGATGATCAGTGGTATATTTTGTGTCTGTGTGGGTGTCAGTGCCCTCTTGCATAGCGGCCATAGGCAAAGCCCTATACGATACAGTAGTGCCCCTACAACCAAGATCACCACTACCATCAGAATCATAGATCCAATCTGTGAAATAAATGTCAGAATGGATCCAAACCAATCTCCGATTGCTCCGAACCCACGAAGTGGATTCCAGCCTTCAGCAGCGATCCTCCTTGCTGTGTCTTGCAACTGTGCTACCTTTTCTTGGTGATCTTGAATTACCTGATAGTAGTCAGGGACATCATGTGTAGCATTCTTGATGAATGTGCAACATTCATAGTGCATCGTCATCTCACACAATCCATTCAAGGCTGCACTGATCTGTTCCAGTGCCATGTTGTGTATCATTTGCACCTTTCGTATCTCTCGTACTTCCAGATTCAACAACTGAATATCCCAACTAGTCTTATTCAAAATCTCATCCATCAAACTGGCATAACTGTTCATTCTTGCCATCAACTCTCTTCCCCATTCAGTCCATGCTGGAAGCCAAGCCCACACTCGATCCGCTTTCTTAAACAACGCTCTCTTCTGTCTCTCAAACACCAGTGGGTACCTAGGGTGAAGTATTGTATCTGAATTAGTGTCCTCCCCCCTTACCTTCTGGATCGAGATCAATTTAGCCAAATAACACATTCCCGTCACTGTATGTGGTACCCATGTGTAGCACACTCCTTTACAACACACCTGATATCCTCCTTTCACTATAAATGGTGATGAATATAGTGTTCCCTTTGTTATCGCTATTGCAAACTGCCTCAACCGTCTCATCATGTCCCCTATATCCTGCCTTCCACTGGTTGCATTCGCAATCTCTTCCTCTTGTTGTCTAGTGAACTGCCTGCATCGTATATATATATATATATAATGTGCCTTCAGTCCTGTTCTGAATATATAAATGTACGATGTCCAATTGAACTGACTTGAGTTGCACGCCCCACCCTCGTTACTTAGCTCTCTATCTGGGCCTAGTTGGAAGCACCACTCTGGTTGGTACACTGGTCCTATTATAGGATGCCCAGGACTGAATGGTTCTGGTTTCTCTCTGGGCATATCAACTGTCTGTACTGTAACATTTTCTGATGCAAACATACTCAAATTCATTGGGACAGATGCGAATGGTATATGAATTGTCTCTGGGTGCAGTCTACTACACACCCAACATGTGGTCTGTCCAGACTTTTTGGCATAATCATATTTAAATTGCACATGTAGGTGTCCTTTTAGCTTAGTTCCAGATGACGCCTCTCGCTTTTGTCTCCACATGGTACGGTTCTCCATCACCGGGTGGGTGTCATTCCGATTTTTGGTGATGCTTGCTACGCTTCAGGTAGTGCACAGCAGTCGAAGTCAGCATCTTCTTTCTGCCACGACCAGGTAGCGTTTCAACAGTGCCCTTTGCCTTGAATTTGCGAATGATGCTTCCTATGGTCTCTCTTGGTATGTTTAACATATTTGCAATCTTCTTATAGCCATTGCCCTTCCTGTGAAAAGTAATCACCTCTTCGCTTGTCTTCCTGGACCATTCTCTTGACTTCACCATGTTTTAACCACACCAGTAAATGTCTAAAACGAGCTGGGTATCACAGTCATTTTAAAGCTGCCTAATTGGTGCTTATTATGCTTTATTGCTGCTCCGTGACATCCACAGGTGTTTTCAATACCTGATTGAAAACACTTGAATGAACCTCTGTTCTTCAGAGTGGTAGTCTTTAAGGGGTTGAATAATTGTGTCAATGAAGAATTCACAAAAGAAACATTTACTACTGTATTACAAAACCAATTGATGTCATTTTAGTTGTATATGGGTCGTTAAAAAGTCCTTGTAGGATTTCATTCGGAATACAATTACAAATGTACACTAAATTCCCTAAAACCCTTTACAGCATTGGGGGTTGAATAATTTTGAACACAACTGTATGTCACTTCCTGCTCTGGTTCATAATGGACTCTGAGGACCTATTATGCGCCTACTGGACTTTTTCATGTTTTTCTTATCTATGATTTCTAGGCAGACTCCCTATGATCCCTCTGATGCTAAGTGTTAGGGCCCTGCAAGGCCTTCTCTGTTGGTCCACATGTGACCCTTTCTTTCAAAATAAAAATCTTTAAATATTACAAAAGGGATTCCAAAGCTCCTCCTTAGACGCTCAGCCCTCCCAACTCATTTGGGTTTCTTTAGGCCAAGTGCCTTCTTCCAGAGGAAAACACACCCCTTTCAGGTGTTAAAGAGATGCCTGAACTTTAAAATTGGGAAGCAGTCTGCCCAGTTTTTCCGCTGTCCTCAACCACCAGTTAACCAGTGTTAACGAATAACTATGCTTAAGGCTAATCTGCAGCAAGCCTTTTGGGATTAATGTGAGGTACTAGACAATTGAACCCTGGTTCCTTTTTTACAGGCACGAAATAGAAGACGAGGCAAGGTTTCGCAGTCGTTACTTCATCAAAACCTGGCCTTTGCCTCTCCACGTGTTACAAGATTTACCACACAGAGCCACATTACTAATGGCATGCCAGGTCTGAATTTGTTTGTAAATCTGACAATAACAACGCTATAGTAGTGTTAATACCCTAAATTTATCAAAACCAACACACCCTGTTTAAAACCCATCCCCAGTTATAATTTAATTCACCCATAAAATGGTGTGCCCCACCCACAACAATCTGATGCCCTCGTACAGAAGACAAATTTGAGTGCGGTGTGAATGCTTCGTGCTTCTGTGAGTGAAAGGAAATATGAAAGGTGTGTGAATGGTCAGTAAAATGGTTGGGGTATTTACGTGGCATTCCTGCTCCCATAGCTACCCTTGTGCCAATCCAACTAATTAAGGTGAAAGTAATTTATGTGTGGTATGCATGTTGTGTGTATGTGCAACATTTTTAAGTTGTACTTTGTTAACACTACATAATTGTTGTCCAAGCACAAATTCAGGGGAACTTTTTTTTGTTTTAGTGCCTGCAATTAAATGGCTCTAGCTCAACCAAGGAGAAATCGGACTGCCATTCTGGGGTCAAGATGGATTTTTTTCCCAGTATGTTGCATATTGGCGAGTGCTTCAGACTGGGTTTTTTGCCTTCTTTTGTATCAATCGCAGTAGGTGATGTGTGAAAGGCTGAACCCGATTGACGCGTGTCTTTTTTTTCAGCCTATGTAACCAGGAATTAAAATATGACACAAAGTACATACCTGGAGAAACAAAACACCCATATGAAATGAAAAAAGGGGCTCAAAATTCCGTCATAAAAATGGCAAAATTGGCATTTTGCTTAAACAACAAAAACAACCCTGCCATAATTGTTGCTCCATTTTTATGATTGAATTTTAAGTGACTCCTTATTTGAGTTATCTGGATGTCTTGTTTCTCCAGAGATATACTTTATGTGGCCTATTTTAATTACCTGTTGAGCTAAAACCATTTAGCTGAAGGTATGCCTTCTTTCAAATAACGGCCCCAAAAACCTAAACGTAGTAAGCGCAAGGTGCAAATTAGAGTCTCATGCTCATTCTAGGGGGACTCTATCCACTAAAACTGGTTTTCATTTTTATTATGAGGGTTGGGGATTTGCATCGAACCAGAGAATGGTAGGGTTTTCAAATTTTGCAAATGTGTAGGGATGGAAATAAAGTGTTTTGTGTAAGCAAAATGCAATACTCCATAAATCGTGATTGTAGTTCCCTCGGTCTAAAATTTACAAATGCTTCACTTTATTAGGTTTGCAAATAAAAGTTTTTTTTTTATCTTACTAAAATCCATGGCTCTTCTTTTGATCGAGGGGACAGTTTGCATTCCGAAAAAATTCTCATGCACACATACATCACGTTCCAATCTTTAACCCCCTAGTGACAGTGCGATTTTACACAAATCCGTCCTTTAGTGACCGCTGCTGTTTTTACGTTTCTGTGCGGTTTGTGTTTACGTCAAATTTTCCTCTTACTCGTTTATGCAACCCACACATATTTTACACTGTTTTTCTCGTCATTAAATGGACTTTATAAAGATACCATTTTTTTCATCATTTCATATAATTTACTATAAAAAACATTGTGAAATATGTCAAAAAAATTGAAAAAACACCACTTTTTCGAACTTTGACCCCCAAAATTTCTTATGTATCAACAACCGTCAAAAAAATTTAATTCCTTAGTAGTTTCTAAATTTAGTTCTGAGTTTAGCAATACCCAATGTTTACATATTCCTCGCTTTTCTCCTTATCTTATGCAACAATAAGTGAAAGTAGCACTTTGCCATTTACAAAGGGTTTACTTTTAAAAGTAGTCATAGTGACATTGTAACACTGATATGTCACTAATTCCTGAATAACCCTCCACATATACATATTTTTTTAAAGTACACAAATCAAGGTATTAAACTTGGGGTATTTTGACTCTTTCCATGCAAACCATTTTACCACAAATCTATGCCAAAGTTTGAGAAAAAAAAAGTTTTGGTGATTTTTTTTTTGAATGCAAATTAAGAGTACATGTACTGTGAACTTTAAGGTTTACTGCCAAAAAGCACCCCAAAATATGTTATTATTCTTTATTTATAAAGCGCCAGCATATTCCGCAGTGCTGTACAATAAGCACAGTATAGACAGGGTTACAATACATTGAACAACATTTGACAAACAGTACAGGAGGCGATGAGGGCCCTATTCCCGTAGGAACTCACAATCTAGGAGGGTTGGGGTTGGAAACAGGAGGAGAGGACTGTAAGGTGAGAGTGATTGATGGTTGTGTCAGTGAGTTGGGTGGTAGGCTTCCCTAAATAGGAATGTTTTAAGGGAGCGTTTGAAGGAAGAGAAGTTAGGGGAAAGTCTGACAGTACGAGGGAGAGCGTTCCAGAGAGTGGGGGCTGCTCAGCAACATCTTCTGAGTAAATTGATACCACCCATGTATAGGTATGTCGGGTCATTTGGGGGCTAATAGGCCTTATTTGGGGGGTGCGCATTTCAGTTTTCCAACTTGGAATTTTCACATTTCGTCATCATGCACCCATGTCCTATTTGGGACATTTTTGAAGCCGGCCAAAGTAATTTACCCCCATCAAACCATATATTTTTAGAAAGGGCACACCCTAAGGTACTTCAAAGAGTTGTATTTTAACACTTTCCATGCACTAGCTCTATGTCAAACTTTCAGGTAGTCACTTTTTGTGTTATTTTTTCACACACATTGTACTTTAGGCATGAATTGTCAAATCCAGTTATGGGTTACTGCCAAAAAACACCCCAAAATATGTTCAGCTACATCTTCTGAGTAAATTGATACTACCCATGTATAGGTATGTCGGGTCATTTGGGGGCTAATAGGCCTTATTTGGGGGGTGCGCATTTCAGTTTTCCAACTTGGAATTTTCACATTTCGTCATCATGCACCCATGTCCTATTTGGGACATTTTTGAAGCCGGCCAAAGTAATTTACCCCCATCAAACCATATATTTTTAGAAAGGGCACACCCTAAGGTACTTCAAAGAGTTGTATTTTAACACTTTCCATGCACTAGCTCTATGTCAAACTTTCAGGTAGTCACTTTTTGTGTTATTTTTTCACACACATTGTACTTTAGGCATGAATTGTCAAATCCAGTTATGGGTTACTGCCAAAAAACACCCCAAAATATGTTCAGCAACATCTTCTGAGTAAATTGATACTACCCATGTATAGGTATGTCGGGTCATTTGGGGGCTAATAGGCCTTATTTGGGGGGTGCGCATTTCAGTTTTCCAACTTGGAATTTTCACATTTCGTCATCATGCACCCATGTCCTATTTGGGACATTTTTGAAGCCGGCCAAAGTAATTTACCCCCATCAAACCATATATTTTTAGAAAGGGCACACCCTAGGCTTCTTCAAAGAGTTGTATTTTAACACTTTCCATGCACTAGCTCTTTGTCAGACTTCCAGGTAGTCACTTTTTGTGTTATTTTTGTCACACACATTGTACTTTAGGCATGAATTGTCAAATCCAGTTATGGGTTACTGCCAAAAAACACCCCAAAATATGTTCAGCAACATCTTCGGTGTAAAGTGATACCACCCATATATAGATTTGTTCTGTTGTTTTTGGGGTGCTACGCCAATCTTTTGACATGTGCTTGTCGTTTTTCTAATTTGACATATCTTCTTTGCTGATCTTTTTAGGGGCCTTTTTACATACCAATTTTTTTTATTGCCATGAACGTGCATATATTTGGTAAGCTAACACCCCAAAGTATTGTAAATGGAGTGTTTTTATGCCATGGATGCAACCGTTTGCTCCAAACAAATTGGATACTGTTTGGTGGTCATTTTTCATTTTCACACCCACATCAGTTTTGGACTGTGATTTAGGAGACACTGTTGTTTGTTACTGCATGAAAACTCTCCAGGTTGTTTTCTGCAAGGTCTCCTGAGTACACCCATGCCCCCCATGCATAGGTTTGCGAGGATTTTGGGAAGGTTCAAATACAATTTTTATGACTTTGTCATTGGAGTTGAAATTTAGATTATTTCTTCAGCTAGGCCTAGCTTTGGTTTTGGGTCTACCGCATACCCCAGTTTGAATTATTGCCAGAAAATTGTTTTATATTTGAAATGTTGACACCCCAAGGTATTGCATATGGAGTGCTTTGATGCCATGGATGCAACGGTTTTAGCCCAAAACATTTGAGAAGGTGTGTGGCGGTAATTTTTCAATTTTCAGATTTTTACGCCCACATTAGATTTGGACTGTGATTTAGGAGACACTGTTGTCGGTTACTGCATGAAAACTCTCCAGGTTGTTATCTGCAAGGTCTCCTGAGTACACCCATGCCCCCCATGCATAGGTTTGCCAGGATTTTGGGAAGGTTCAAATACAATTTTTATGACTTTGTCATTGGAGTTGAAATTGAGATTATTTCTTCAGTTAGTCCTATCTTTGGTTTTGGGTCTACCGCATACCCCAGTTTGAATTATTGCCAGAAAATTGTTTATATTTGAAATGTTGACACCCCAAGGTATTGCATATGGAGTGCTTTGATGCCATGGATGCAACAGTTTTAGCCCAAAACATTTGAGAAGGTGTGTGGCGGTAATTTTTCAATTTTCAGATTTTTACTCCCACATTAGATTTGGACTGTGATTTAGGAGACACTGTTGTCGGTTTACGGCATGAAAACTCTCCAGGTTGTTTTCTGCAAGGTCTCCTGAGTACACCCATGCCCCCCATGCATAGGTGTGCCAAGATTTTGGCAAAATACAGCACCAATTGTAGAACATAAAAATGTAGGAATAAAATGTAAAAGTCCGGTGCAGTAAAAGAAAAAAAAAACTAAACTTAACTAACTAACTAGACTGTAAGAAAAAAAAATCACAGATCACGCACAGTGTGATACATCTTGAAACAGTCCCCAAGACACAGACCGGGTTGTCCAGGGCATTCTGGGCAGTAAAAGATTGTGTCTCTCCTCTGCCTCCTCTTGAAACACACCCTGCATCTTTTTTGGGGTTTCTGTTTGCCCTCAGTAGGGGGGATTTTAAAAATAAAATGTGTAGCCCCAACTCTGTCCCCCATCACCGCCCGGGGAGCAGGTGCATCCTGGTACAAAAACCCCGAAATGACCTGGAGCTGAAACTGTAAAAAGGACAAAGGACAGCGTCACTCCGGGGTTTGCCTTTTTGCAGAACAAAAAGGCATTGTGGGTTGCAATTTGCATCAGGTAAATTGCAACCTTTTTGTACCAGGCCCTTGACTTCCGCATAATCTGGTAGGGCTGGAGCAGCTGATCTGCCAGATCAACCCCACCCATATGCCGGTTATAGGCTTTGATGCACACTGGCTTCCTGATGCGCTCAGCTCTGCCACGTACAGAGACCTCCACAGACCTCTCAGTGTGGATGGTGGATAGAAGGTATACATCCTTCTTGTCTCTGTACTTGACCGCTAACAGCTCCTCTTGGCGCAGAGCTGAGGTTTCCCCCCCCCCTTTTTAACCGTGTGCGGACAAGCTGTGCTGGGAAACCTACGCGGTTCTTGCGAACAGTACCGCATTCTGCTGTATCAAAACAATACAGCAGCTTGAACAAAGGGACACTCATATAAAAAATATCAACATACAAGTGGTCCCCTTTGTTCATCAGGGGAAAAAGTAGGTCCCACACAATCTTGCCACTGGTTCCCATGTGTTCTGGGCAACCTGGAGGGTCAAGGCTACTATCCTTTCCCTCGTACATCCGGAAGGCCTGAGTATACCCACTCTCGCTGTCACAGAGCTTATACACCTTCACTCCATACCTGGAGCGTTTGGAAGGAATATACTGCTTGAATCCCAGCCTTCCCTTGTATTTCATTAGGGATTCATCCACGCAGATATTCCTTCCAGGTGTATAAGCCTCTGCAAACCTGGCGGCGAAGTGGGTAATCAGGGGGCGGATTTTATACAGCCTGTCAAACTGGGGATGCTCTCTAGGAGGGCACAGGCTGTTGTCACTGAAGTGCATGAAACGCAAAATGTTTTCATACCTTCTACGTGACATTGATTGGGGGTAAATGGGGTAGAGCAGATGGGGCTACTGCTCCAGTAGGAGCGAATTGAGGGCTTCTTTATGATGCCCATCAGCATAGTAAGTGCCCAGAATTTCAGAAATTCTGGCACATCTAGCGGGGTCCATTGCTGCCTTTGCCAAGTAGGAGTCTGGCTTCACAGGACAATGCTGATGGGCATACAGATTTGATTGGGCAACAATGTGGCCCAACAAATCATCCCCCATAAACACCTGCAAAAACTGTGTGGCGGTAAATCCTGCAACATCAATATTGATGCCAGGATTTGCCGTGAAAGGAGGGATATCTGGCCTCTGGCGATGAGGCACTACCCACTCCTCAGCTGGAGATGTGCGTCTCCTGCTGGCAGGTGGTGGCCCAGGATCTGCATCAGAAACATCACTAGGAGATACATCAGCCAGCGTAGATGATGTATCTAGCGATGTCTCTGAGCACTTAGTGGGGTCAAAATCTGGGTCGGAGTCCGACGCAGATGCCTCAGATTCTGACGCCAGGATGGCATATGCCTCCTCGGCGCTGTACACCCTCTCAGACATTATATATAATAGATTATAAAATGTTATAATTATTATATATATATAAGCGGATTATTGGTTCTCAAAAGAACCGTTGGGTTTCACAAGAAAATAAAAATGAACACCTAAATCTCTCTAAATCCCTCTAAACCTGCCTCAATTGTTCTAAATCTCCCTAAAATCTGTCTAAATCTGCCTCAATTTTTCTAATCTCACAAAATCTACCTAAAATCTCTAACCTGTCAAATCTGATCTCTCTCTCTCGCTCACCAAAACACAAGTGAGGAGAGGGAGGGAGAATCACAGAGGTCACGGCCAATATTTACAAAATATTGACCTGACCTGACAAATTAGAAATTTTATTTTGATTTTTTCTAACTTCTGATTGGATGTTGCTAGCCTGCCTCTCTGATGAGCCAGGCTAGGAACATCCCACACAGCCCCAAGATGACCCTGCCCTTAGAAGCGCAGCGCCATCTTGGCTGTTACTTTTATTTTATTTTATGCATTTTTTAATTTTTTTTTACTTTTTACACTTTTTTTAGTCTGCTGGGTGCCTTGATCCCTCGAGGCACCCAGCAGAGCACCTGATCACTTATGTGATCTTTTTTGTACTGAGTGCCACGATACCTCGTGGCACTCAGTACTTCCTGCCGCTACTGGAAGTGATCGCTCGGGGGGAGCGATCACGGACGGACCGGCGGCAGGTAACCATATTACAAGGATGCCTCGATGTCGAGGCATCCCTGCAATATACTCAGAGCAGCTGGAAGCGATACTGATCGCTTCCAGCGCTCTGTAGAAGTGCGGGGCACCTTTCCGGTGAAACCGGATGTTGATCGCTCCCGGGGAGCGATCACAAGGGGCCCCGGCACTTCTAACCGCCATTGCACGGATGCCTGCAATGGCGTTTGAGCTGCTGGAAGCGATCCGATCGCTTCCAGCGCTCAAAAGACCGCAGGACGTACCATGTACGTCAGCGGGTCTAAAAGAGACCAGCGGCCGTGACGTACATGGTACGTCCGAGGTCCTTAAGGGGTTAAACTATAAAAAGCAGAACTTTTATACATTCTGAACCTGTGATTCTTAATAGGTATTATCAGGGCAGAACATAAATATTTGTTTAAAAATATGGGTATAAAATCAAAATTAGGTTCACTTTATTTTTATAGAAAGTGTATGAAATACATACAGGGTCATTCAAAGAGAATCGAAAAGTCACCGCATGTTCGGTGACTTTTCGTTCTCTTCAATTCGGGCTGATTCGGCAATCCCATTTCGGTGACCCTGCGGTGTATTCAGCAAGCACCACAGGGCCGTCAAAGCGCAGGGAAAAGCTGCCGCAAACCCGACGAAAAGTCACCGCAAAAACCCGGCGAATGCACGCCGAAACCCACAAAAACATCTGGATTTACCCGAGCAGGAGCCGAGCAGGAGCCGATCACACACAGCAAAGCCGCCGGAAAAACCCGACACCGCAGACGAGTGAAGTGAATAAATTAGCAAAACAGTTTGCTTGAATGTTTGAAAAGTGAAACGCTGTTTGCAAAGAAACTACTGAGCGAAAATGTCTGAAATTTACATATGAGGTCCAATGAATGATAATAAAAAGGGCTGTTACAGAAAAAATAAATAAAAAAAATCTGACTTTTTTAAAAAAAAAAAAAATCCAGAAAAATGCTTAAGATATCCTAAAAAATCTATAAATAAAGAGACTCTTTACTGCAGAATTTTATAATGAACGGTTTATTAGATATTGAATTAAAACCAGAATATTTTTAACATTGAAGCCTATGGTATTCGCCTGAATAAATCTGCCACATGAAACCACCGAATGGCAGGGCATTAGGGGAACCTTTCACTGCTGGTTTGTGCTCTCTGAATAGCCAAAGCAGTGCTTTTTCATGGGGATTTCATTGCCCTCGAACAGGCACCGAACAGGTACCGTATGTCCAAATCTGCTCTCTGGATAGAGAGTGATTTTCAGCGTTCGGTTACCTTTCTCAAGCAATTCGGATCTCTTTGAATAACCCTGATAATGCATATGGATCTTGGTAATAATATGCAATATAATCATAATACAATAAAACTGAAGGAAATCAGGGTTTAAGGTAGGCACATAAAGAGATGCTATTTATTTCCGTAATTTTGTCTACTGGGGAGTTATTAAATTTTTTTCTGCGTTGAGGTAGGGTACCAATAAATTATTTTCAGTAATCCTATCCATCAATCATTTAAAAGATAAATGTCATTATCTACATTCAGCCTCAGAACATCCAATCCCAATAGCCATACGTTTGAGAAGTTATACACACATACAGTTGTGTTCAAAATTATTCAATCCCCAATGCTGTAAAGGGTTTTAGGGAAATTTAGTGTACATTTGTAATTGTATTCAGAATGAAATCCTACAAGGACTTTTTAAAGAACCATATGCAACTAAAATGCCATCAATTGGTTTTGTAATATAGTAGTAAATGTTTCTTTTGTGAATTCTTCATTGACACAATTATTCAACCCCTTAACCCCTTAGTGACCGGGCGGTTTTACACAAATCCGTCCGTTCGTGACCGCAGCTGTTTTTATGTTTCTGCGCTCTTAGTGTTTACGTCAAATTTTCCTCTTACTCGTTTATGTAACCCACACATATTTTACACTGTTTTTCTCGTCACTAAATGGACTTTATAAAGATACCATTTTTTTCATCATTTCATATAATTTACTATAAAAAATATTGTGAAATATGACACAAAAATTGAAAAAACACCACTTTTTCGAACTTTGACCCCCAAAATTTCTTATGTATCAACAACCGTCAAAAAATTTTTATTCCTTAGTAGTTTCTAAATTTAGTACTGAGTTTAGCAATACCAATGTTTACATATTCCTCGCTTTTTTCCTTATTTTATGCAACAATAAGTGCAAGTAGCACTTTGCCATTTCCAAAGAGTTTATTTTCAAAACTAGTGATAGTGACATTGTAACACTGATATCTGTCACTAATTCCTGAATAACCCTCCACATATACATATTTTTTTAAAGTACACAAATCAAGGTATTAAACTTGGGGTATTTTGACTCTTTCCATGCAAACCATTTTACCACAAATCTATGCCAAAGTTTGAAAAAAAAAAAAATTTTTGTGATTTTTTTTTTTTGAACGCAATTTAAGAATACATGTACTGTGAACTTTAAGGTTTACTGCCAAAAAGCACCCCAAAATATGTTCAGCAACATCTTCTGAGTAAATTGATACCACCCAAGTATAGGTATGTCGGGTCATTTGGGGGCTAAAAGGCCTTATTTGGGGGGTGCGCATTTCAGTTTTCCAACTTGGAATTTTCACATTTCGTCATCATGCACCCATGTCCTATTTGGGACATTTTTGAAGCCGGCCAAAGTAATTTACCCCCATCAAACCATATATTTTTAGAAAGGCACACCCCTAGGGTTGCTTCAAAGAGTTGTATTTTAACACTTCCATGCACTAGCTCTTTGTCAATCTTTCAGGTAGTCACTTTTTGTGTTATTTTTTCACACACATTGTACTTTAGGCATGAATTGTCAAATCCAGTTATGGGTTACTGCCAAAAAACACCCCAAAATATGTTCAGCAACATCTTCTGAGTAAATTGATACCACCCATGTATAGGTATGTCGGGTCATTTGGGGGCTAAAAGGCCTTATTTGGGGGGTGCGCATTTCAGTTTTCCAACTTGGAATTTTCACATTTCGTCATCATGCACCCATGTCCTATTTGGGACATTTTTGAAGCCGGCCAAAGTAATTTACCCCCATCAAACCATATATTTTTAGAAAGGGCACACCCTAGGGTGCTTCAAGAAGTTGTAATTTAACACTTTCCATGCACTAGCTCTTTGTCAATCTTTCAGGTAGTCACTTTTTGTGTTATTTTTTCACACCATTGTACTTAGGCATGAATTGTCAAATCCAGTTATGGGTTACTGCCAAAAAACACCCCAAAATATGTTCAGCAGCAACATCTTCTGAGTAAATTGATACCACCCATGTATAGGTATGTCGGGTCATTTGGGGGCTAAAAGGCCTTATTTGGGGGGTGCGCATTTCAGTTTTCCAACTTGGAATTTTCACATTTCGTCATCATGCACCCATGTCCTATTTGGGAACATTTTTGAAGCCGGCCAAAGTAATTTACCCCCATCAAACCATATATTTTTAGAAAGGGCACACCCTAGGGTGCTTCAAAGAGTTGTATTTTAACACTTTCCATGCACTAGCTCTTTGTCAAACTTTCAGGTAGTCACTTTTTGTGTTATTTTTTCACACACATTGTACTTTAGGCATGAATTGTCAAATCCAGTTATGGGTTACTGCCAAAAAACACCCCAAAATATGTTCAGCAACATCTTCTGAGTAAATTGATACCACCCATGTATAGGTATGTCGGGTCATTTGGGGGCTAAAAGGCCTTATTTGGGGGGTGCGCATTTCAGTTTTCCAACTTGGAATTTTCACATTTCGTCATCATGCACCCATGTCCTATTTGGACATTTTTGAAGCCGGCCAAAGTAATTTACCCCCATCAAACCATATATTTTTAGAAAGGGCACACCCTAAGGTGCTTCAAAGAGTTGTATTTTAACACTTTCCATGCACGTAGCTCTTTGTCAATCTTTCAGGTAGTCACTTTTTGTGTTATTTTTTCACACACATTGTACTTTAGGCATGAATTGTCAAATCAGTTATGGGTTACTGCCAAAAAACACCCCAAAATATGTTCAGCAATCCTTCTAGTAAATTGATACCACCCATGTATAAGGTATGTCGGGTCATGGGGGCTAGGCCTTATTTGGGGGGTGCGCATGTTCAGTTTTCCAACTTGGAATTTTCACATTGTCATCATGCCCCATGTTTTTGGGACTTTTTTGAAGCCGGCAAAGTAATTTACCCCCATCAAACCATATATTTTGAAAGGGCCACACCCTAGGGTGCTTCAAAGAGTTGTATTTCACCTTTCCATGCACTAGCTCTGTGTCAAACTTTCAGGTAGTCACTTTTTGTGTTATTTTTTCACACACATTGTTACTTTAGGCATGAATTGTCAAATCCAGTTATGGGTTACTGCCAAAAAACACCCCAAAATATGTTCAGCAACATCTTCTGAGTAAATTGATACCACCCATATATAGATTTGTTCTGTTGTTTTTGGGGTGCTACGCCAATCTTTGACATGTGCTTGTCAATTTTCTAATTTGACATACAGTATCTTCTTTGCTTATCTTCTTTTTAGGGGCCTTTTTACATACCCCAGTTTTATGAACGTGCATATATTTGGTAAGCTAACACCCCAAAGTATTGTAAATGGAGTGTTTTTATGCTATGGATGCATCCGTTTGCTCCAAACAAATTAGATACTGTTTGGTGGTCATTTTTCATTTTCACACCCACATCAGTTTTGGACTGTGATTTAGGAGACACTGTTGTTTTTTACTGCATGAAAACTCTCCAGGTTGTTTTCTGCAAGGTCTCCTGAGTACACCCATGCCCCCCATGCATAGGTTTGCCAGGATTTTGGGAAGGTTCAAATACAATTTTTATGACTTTGTCATTGGAGTTGAAATTGAGATTATTTCTTCAGCTAGGCCTAGCTTTGGTTTTGGGTCTACCGCATACCCCAGTTTGAATTATTGCCAGAAAATTGTTTATATTTGTTATGTTGACACCCCAAGGTATTGCATATGGAGTGCTTTGATGCCATGGATGCAACGGTTTTAGCCCAAAACATTTGAGAAGGTGTGTGGCGGTAATTTTTCAATTTTCAGATTTTTACGCCCACAGTAGTTTTGGACTGTGATTTAGCAGACACTGTTGTTTGTTACTGCATGAAAACTCTCCAGGTTGTTTTCTGCAAGGTCTCCTGAGTACACCCATGCTCCCCCCATGCATAGGTTTGCCAGGATTTTGGGAAGGTTCAAATACAATTTTTATGACTTTGTCATTGGAGTTGAAATTGAGATTATTTCTTCAGCTAGGCCTATCTTTGGTTTTGGGTCTACCGCATACCCCAGTTTGAATTATTGCCAGAAAATTGTTTATATTTGTTATGTTGACACCCCAAGGTATTGCATATGGAGTGCTTTGATGCCATGGATGCAACGGTTTTAGCCCAAAACATTTGGCAACAAGGTGTGTGGCGGTAATTTTTCAAATTTCAGATTTTTACGCCCACAGTAGTTTTGGACTGTGATTTAGGCTAGGGTCAGACGAGCGTAGTGTTCACGTCCGTGATCGCGCCTAAAAGTACGTCCGTGATAGCATGACATAAAGTCCAATGGAGCCCGACACACGAAGTACGTCCGCACTGAACTGCGGACGCACAACGGCCGCGGCCCACGGACGCAAGGCAGGCAAGAACGTAGAACCGCTAGAACGGCCGCACAAAGTGCGCTGCGTCCGCAACGTCTGCATAGCTTTGTGTGTGAGTGATGGAACGTGGTCAGACGGACTGCATTTATACGTCCTGCATTTTTCACGGACAAAATGGTTTTGCAATTGAATTTATTGTCCCTCCTACATCTGTCAAAAAATAAATGTCAGTGAAAAAACGGACTGTGTGACCACTACTGCGTCTTCCGTACTGACGATGTCCGTACTGCACGGACGTACAGTCCGTAGAAATCACGCTCGTCTGACCCTAGCCTTAGCAGACACTGTTGTTTGTTACTGCATGAAAACTCTCCAGGTTGTTTTCTGCAAGATCTCCTGAGTACACCCATGCCCCCCATGCATAGGTGTGCAAAGATTTTGGCAAAATACAGCACCAATTGTAGAACATAAAAATGTACGAATAAAATGTAAAAGTCTGGTGCCTGTCAAACTGGGGATGCTCTCTAGGGGAGCACAGGCTGTTGTCACTGAAGTGCATGAAACGCAAAATGTTTTCATACCTTCTACGTGACATTGATTGGAGGTAAATGGGGGTAGAGCAGATGGGGCTACTGCTCCAGCAGGAGCGAATTGAGGGCTTCTTTATGATGCCCTCAGCATAGTAAGTGCCCAGAATTTCAGAAATTCTGGCACATCTAGCGGGGTCCATTGCTGCCTTGCCAAGTAGGAGTCTGGCTTCGCAGCACAATGCTGATGGGCATACAGATTTGATTGGGCCACGATGTGGCCCAACAAATCATCCCCCATAAACACCTGCAAAAACTGTGTGGCGGTAAATCCTGCAACATCAATATTGATGCCAGGATTTGCCGTGAAAGGAGGGATATCTGGCCTCTGGCGATGAGGCACTACCCACTCCTCAGCTGGAGCTGTGCGTCTCCTGCTGGCAGGTGGTGACCCAGGATCTGCATCAGAAACATCACTAGATACATCAGCCAGCATAGATAATGTATCTAGCGACGCCTCTGAGCAGTTAGCGGGGTCGAAATGAGGGTCTGAGTCTGACGCAGATGCCTCAGATTCTGACGCCAGGATGGCATATGCCTCCTCGGCGCTGTACACCCTCTCAGACATTATATATAATAGATTATAAAATTTTATAATTATTATATATATATAAGCGGATTGTTGGTTCTTAGAAGAACCGTTGGGTTTCACAAGAAAATACAAATAAACACCTAAATCTCTCTAAATCCCTCTAAACCTGCCTCAATTCTTCTAAATCTCCCTAAAATCTCTCTAAATCTGCCTCAATTTTTCTAATCTCACTAAATCTCACTAAAATCTCTAACCTGTCAAATCTGATCTCTCTCTCTCGCTCACCAAAACACAAGTGAGGAGAGGGAGGGAGAATCACAGAGGTCAGAGCCAATATTTACAAAATATTGGCCTGACCTGACAAATTAGAAATTTTATTTTGATTTTTTCTAACTTCTGATTGGATGTTGCTAGCCTGCCTCTCTGATGAGGCAGGCTAGGAACATCCCACTCAGCCCCAAGATGACCCTGCCCTTAGAACCCTAACCCTACCCCTGACCCTGCCCTTAGAACCCTAACCCTAACCCTACCCCTACCCCTAACCCTACCCCTACCCCTACCCCTAACCCTACCCCTACCCCTACCCCTAACCCTACCCCTAACCCTACCCCTAACCCTACCCCTAACCCTACCCCTACCCCTACTACCCCTACCCCTAACCCTACCCCTAACCCTACCCCTACCCCTAACCCTACCCCTACCCCTAACCCTACCCCTACCCCTAACCTACCCCTAACCCTACCCCTAACCCTACCCCTACCCCTAACCCTACCCCTAACCCTAACCCTACCCCTACCCCTACCCCTAACCCTAACCCTACCCCTACCCCTAACCCTAACCCTACCCCTAACCCTAACCCTAACCCTACCCCTAACTGTCAGTTTATTTTTTTTATTTATTTTTCTTTTTTTTTTACACTTTTTTTTACACACTTTTTTTTACTTTTTTTTACTTTTTTTTACACTTTTTTTTTCTCTGCTGGGTGCCTTGATCCCTCGAGGCACCCAGCAGAGCACCTGATCACTGAAGTGATCGATTTTGTACTGAGTGCCACGATACCTCGTGGCACTCAGTACTTCCTGCCGCTACCGGAAGTGATCGCTCGGGGGGAGCGATCACGGACGGACCGGCGGCAGGTAAGTATATTACAAGGATGCCTCGATGTCGAGGCATCCTTGTAATATGCTCAGAGCAGCTGGAAGCGATACCGATCGCTTCCAGCGCTCTGTAGAAGTGCCGGGCACCTCTCCGGTGCAACCGGATGTAGATCGCTCCCGGGGAGCGATCACATGGTGCCCCGGCACTTCTAACGGCCATTGCACGGATGCCTGGACTCCCAGGCATCCTGCAATGGCGTTTGAGCTGCTGGAAGCGATCCGATCGCTTCCAGCAGCTCAAAAACGGCAGGACGTACCATGTACGTCAGCGGGTCTAAGAGAGACCCGCTGCAATGACGTACATGGTACGTCCGCGGTCGGGAAGGGGTTAAAGACTACCACTCTGAAGAACAGAGGTTCATTCAAGTGTTTTCAATCAGGTATTGAAAACACCTATGGATGTCACGGAGCAGCAATAAAGCATAATAAGCACCAATTAGGCAGCTTTAAAATGACTGTGATACTCAGCTCGTTTTAGACATTTACTGGTGTGGTTACAAACATGGTGAAGCCAAGAGAATGGTCCAGGAAGACAAGAGAAGAGGTGATTACTCTTCACAGGAAGGGCAATGGCTATAAGAAGATTGCAAAGATGTTAAACATACCAAGAGAGACCATAGGAAGCATCATTCGCAAATTCAAGGCAAAGGGCACTGTTGAAACGCTACCTGGTCGTGGCAGAAAGAAGATGCTGACTTCGACTGCTGTGCGCTACCTGAAGCGTAGAGTGGAGAAAAGTCCCCGTGTGACTGCTGAGGAACTGAGAAAAGATTTGTCAGATGTGGGTACTGAAGTTTCAGCTCAGACAATACGGCGCACACTGCATAATGAAGGCCTCCATGCCAGAACTCCCAGGCGCACCCCCTTGCTGTCTCCAAAGAATAAGAAGAGTCGACTGCAGTATGCCAAAAGTCATGTGGACAAACCACAGAAGTTTTGGGATAGTGTTCTGTGGACTGATTAAACAAAATTAGAACGGTTTGGGCCCATGGATCAACGCTATGTTTGGAGGAGGAAGAACAAGGCCTATGAAGAAAAGAACACCTTGCCTACTGTGAAGCATGGTGGGGGTCAATCATGCTTTGGGGCCGTTTTGCTTCTGCAGGTACAGGGAAGCTTCAGCGTGTGCAAGGTACCATGAATTCTCTTCAGTACCAGGAGATCTTGGATGACAATGTGATGCAGTCCGTCACAAACCTGAGGCTTGGGAGACGTTGGACCTTTCAACAGGACAATGATCCCAAGCATACCTCCAAGTCCACTAGAGCATGGTTGCAGATTAAAGGCTGGAACATTTTGGAGTGGCCATCGCAGTCACCTGACTTAAATACGATTGAGAACCTCTGGTGGGACTTAAAGAAAGCAGTTGCAGTGCGCAAGCCTAAGAATGGGACTGAACTGGAGGCTTTTGCCCATGACGAATGGGCGAAGATACCCGTAGATCGCTGCAAGACACTTGTGTCAAGCTATGCTTCACGTTTAAAAGCTGTTATAACTGTAAAAGGATGTTGTACTAAGTACTAAGATTGAATGTCACTTGGGGGTTGAATAAAACTGATAATGATGTGAGCACAGAAAAGACATTTGTGGTTATTTCATTATAAATGTTATGTTATATTTGTCTGACCTACACGTGCCTCTTTGATTTAATTGTAAGCAAGATGACTGAATGATCAAAATCAATGTCAAACTGGCCAAAACACTCAATTTCAGTGGGGGTTGAATAATTTTGAACACAACTGTATATTTGGGAAGATATTTAACATGGCAGTTCCATCAAGATAATACCAATTATGACATTTCGGTGCTCTCTGAATAACCCTGCTAGGGATCAAATCCTTGCCCATTATGGTGATGGAGGGAAAAATAATGTAATCGTGTGGGAGAGTTTTATAATTTTTCATACCCACCAAGTACTGAGTACACCTTACGCATGGCTGAAAAGAAAAATCTGAGGCAATGAAACTGTATATCAATATTGTGAGAACAACACATGAATTCCTCTTGTATTGTGAATATGAATTTCGAAGGGAGAAGAATTATATTATATTGCTGTATAGATCACGCCGATTAGTGTTTGGCATTCATAAAAAGGAATAACATTTCTGACAGTGACATTTGCACTATGCAGAAGAAAAAAATATCTTTTGACCACTTTTCAAGGAATAATTATAACGAAGTGACACAAATTCATGTTGAAGAGATTAAGATAAAAAGTACACTTGCATTAATTTTTTTACCTGTATTGCGGTAAACTCTACACTAGAGATCTATGTGTTTTAGAAGACAGTTAATAGTAAACCTACTGGTATTCTTCCCAATGAGTGAAGGGATACTCTGACGGCGTGCCATTGTGGGGGATGTCTGTCGAGGTGGGGTGCGACTCTGCTTTCCAAGGTCATCATCACACACTGGGGTTATTAACTCCCCAATAAGAATTCTTTCAAGGCTTCCATCATCCACTCCCTTTCCCAACCAGCGACCACAAGGAAACCTTGAAAGAAAAAATAAATAAATAGTTTTCTACAGTTATGGCACATAATGATGGAGGCCCAGAATACTGCATTTGAATAAACAATTGCTCAACATCAGCATTAGATGGTTATTTCATTTCATTATATTTATGTTCTGGTCATTCACCAGAATGAAAGTAAAGTTGGTATAGAAATTTCTAGCCATACTATTAGAACATCTGCTTAACAGCACCCACAGTGTTAACACTTAAAATGTATCTCTCAAATATTCATAATAAATATTTGAGTGATCTATGCCTTTGCAAGTTTTTGGTTTGTAAATCATTTGCCATGTCTGTGGTGCATGTTTATGATCTATTCTGATTATTTTGTTGACTATCAAGATATGCATTTCTGTTTGCCTAGAAAGGACACCATGTATTCTACCTTCTCCTAGGTTGTTTAATGCAGCAGTGACGTTTATTGAACCTTTTGCTATGGAAGAAGCTGCTCTTTGCAGATTCTTTACAGTTATACTGGGTGAACGATAAGATCTCAGAATTTTGTTTCTCCCCAGGGGGCCTACGAACCATTAAAAATGTATGCAAAAGGGCTTTTATATGACTATTTTTGTTTTTCATTGTACTACAGTGCAAATATAGAGTATACATGATTTAACCTCCCTGGCGGTATTCCCGAGTGTGACTCTGGGTTAAATTTCGCTGCCGCGAACGGTAACCCCGAGCCACACTCGGGCTGTATACTTTCCACATCCTGCGCTCCCTCACTGTCCCCTGCAGTGTGATCGCGGCGACTTGCTTCCTGCTAATGCTCCCTGCGAGTCACGAGATGCAGGGGGGCGAGACCAGGCAGCAAACTGTAAAAAAAAATATTTGAATGTAAAGTCCCTAACATGCAGTTCTCCTGAACGGCCACTAGGTGGCACTAACAGATCAGAAACAGACCATACACATTCAAAAAATTATTTTTTACTGTATATATGATTTGAAGATCTCTTATATGAAAATATAATTATTGATACACTGTATGCATTATGAATGTTGCTGTATAAATAAGAGTGTACATAATTGAAATAATATATCATACCAAGGATGTTTACAATGAGGCAGTATACAGTGACTGATATTGTACCCTTGTTTTGTAAATGATTTCGGAGGTTTTAGTTTGATTATATTATTGCATATAATTTATTTGCATTATTTTGGATAATTATTTGTGGGATAATAAATTATTATTTCATGTTTCAAACTTAATCTGAGTGTTTACTAGACTCTTGTTTTCATGGATTTCAGTGAGTTTTTCCTAAGGATTACAGGCTTACTATATGAAACAACACATTTACTTTCCAAAAATATTTCAACGCTTTTAGACCCAACATTTTGACAAAAAGCAGACTGCCAGCGAGGTTAATAGTGAAAAAGACTAATCAACAGCTGGGCAGAGATCATCAACAGGCTGGCGATTATGGGACCGTAAAACAGATACTTTTGTGGGTGATAGGTCATAAGTAAGCGGGAAAGTGACGAATGTACGATCAACTAAAATAGTTGACAGCGTGCTTGTCATTGAAATCACTCCGTACTGCAATGAGATACACATTTCTCTATAATGCTGTAGTTATTCGCTAATGAAACAATTTGAGAGTTAGTACGGCAAAGAAAGTTCACAAAAAACAAAAAAACGTAAGAGCCCCAATTTTCAATAGGTTTATTGGAGATGTATATATGTTACGATTAAAGTTCTAAGTGCGATTAATTTTAAGATTACCCGGGTAATCCTGACATTACCCAAAACCGCCGGGTAAAGCTGCAAAAAAAAATGAAAAATTCGGACTTTACCTGGGTAATTTTAGGATTAACCAACTGCCCTTGGGTAACAGTTTGTGAGAACTGAAAAATTCGCACTTTACCCTGATGATCTGTAGACTATCCAACCCCGTGTGGTTAAAACAGAATTTTGTTATCGTTCAGGTAAAAGTCTGACGCTTTACCCGGGTAATCTGTGGACTATCCACAGCTTCGCTAATCTGCAAAGCATCCAACCCCACTTAGTAGCAAAATTCACTTTTACCCATCTAAGGATATTATCAAAAAAATGGCAAAAGACAAACCTAAAAATGTATTAAGGATATAATGAATACACAGAGTAACAGGATAGGTATCTTATATGAATGTTAAAGAGTTACATGATCTTTATTATGTGCCATATGTATTAAATATCATATTTAAAACCTAATATACATTAGGATGCTCTTTATATAATATCTTTAGCCAATTAACGCACAGAGTAACCTGATGGCTATTTAGTGTGGTATGTGACTGGATACAATTCGGTGGGAAAAAAAGAACAACAGTTTGCCGTTTTACCCGGGTAATCCTCGGAATTCAGTCCACTGTAACCTGCCAAAAAACGAAGAAAACCGGAGTACCCAGAGACGTTTGGATACTTTGCAGTTTACCTGGTGTAGTGATTGTGGATGAATTGGGTCATAAATCATCATATTTAATTATATATTGAGTGTTATATCAAAGAGGGAACACTATGGGCAGCGTGGGGCTTGTTGCCCTGTATGGCTAGCCGACATCATTAAGCCAGCCTACTCTAGAGTGATTACCTCATGGTGACTCCCATTGGGAATAATGGTGTATACATTGTTGGTGGGAGGGATGCCACTCTGGTGGGGGAAACAAGACTGTAGTACAACCTTGTTTTGATTCAATCAGAAGTTCCAGAAAGAGATCAGCCCTTTCGTGACTTGGCTTGCACCTTGAGAGCACATGGCATGCATTTCTGGATGCATGTTGCTCTTGTTGATCGCTTTGTACATCACTTTACCTATGCAGAGTTTTTGTGTTATTGCAGTGTCCAGGGTTTAGTTTAATAATGTTTTAATGTTTTATCTTTCTGTTAATCCTTTAAATTTTTAAGTAAATTCTTTATACCCATCACTGTGTGTTTGTGTCGTCACTTGCTACTCAATCTCACACTATCGGCTGGTATATACCTTTATTTTAAAATGATTTTTTATTACATTTGGCTTAGTCGTGCAGGATATCACCTGATAGCGAAAATGTCTAGCGAGTGACGTTCATTTGGTAGTCTTCACTAGTCTGTTTTAAGTTGCTGCTGTTTTAAAGTTGCTTTAAGATGCCTTTATTTGGAAAGAAAGTTGGAAATTGTATTGCGAAATATGGATCAATCCATGAATGGGCTAGTGGTGATTTACTGAAACCTATTGCAGATGAATTGATAACATATGCTGCCCCTATTTTAGATGGTGAAGCACTCAGTTTAAATCTTAGTGCATACAGTAAAACATGGCGTAAAATTGCTAGTAAAACAGGATGGGTTATAATGAACACATTTCAGAGAGCATTGATTGAAAAGGCTAAATTAGAAAGGGACTTGAAATTAGTACAAGAGAAGCGGTTTGTGACTGAGGAATGTTTGAAGTCTGTTCAAACCAAGACAAAGGGTGATTTGACTGATAAGCTGAGTGAATTGTACCGAGAATGCCCATGTACTGTTACTGAAACACAATGGAAGTTAAGCAAGGATTGTCTTGAGGATGTGCTTACTGTGAAAGAGAGGTTTAGATCTTTCACAATGATGGAATTAAATGAGCTTGTTAAGCATTATAAGCAAAATGAGGGTGAAATGTTGGCTGAGTGGATTTTGAGAATTTATGTTTTTAAACGCATCAGACGTTGTGTGTTTGGGACAAATAACTTTACATCCCCACATTAGAAATGCCTTGAGGAGAGTTAGATCTGTGAGAGTTAATGTCCCTTTACTGGATTTCATCAGACAGGCCCTGGTAAATGTGTTCTTTTTAGATGCAGATCTAGAGCCCACATCCCCCTGTAGTACAATGGAAAGCGTCCATTTTTTCATTACTTAAAACTGAAAAAATTCACCAACTGACGTCCTTGCTGGCTGAGATGGTAGAGTTAACTACCCCAACCAATGTGTGTAAAACTGACTTTATGGGGAAAGAGGCTAGGAATGAATGTAAGAAATATAAGGTGCAAATGTCTAGATGGCAAGTATGGCATAAATTGATAAGAGCAGGTGTGTGCAAGAATGAAATTGATGGTATTTCCACAGCCAAGCTAATTAAGAGATGGAATAGAATTCAAGCACGTACTGACTGTTTCCCTGATACAGCACTGGTCCAACTCCCGTATCCCAGACACCCTGTACCCCTTCATGAAAAGAGCAGCTGGTGGAGAGCCCAGCCATCATCTTCTAGGGGTTCTGATTCCCATGAATACAAGTGTAGCACTCACACCCGGAGGAGCCGCTGAATTAACCTCGGGTTAGTCTCACTGCAATAGGGAATAACTATACACCAGCACTGTTGTGGATTTTCATATTTTATATGCTTTACTGATCCCAATAAAGAAGCATATATAACGTAGATACGGTATTTAAATGACAGGATTTCGTAACGTGGGAAAAAAACGCGGCGGCAAAAGAAAAAGATTTACCCCCTCAGTTCTGGAGTGTAAGTCCCGTGAATAATAGCCCAGAAATGTGTATGTGTATTGTCTCGGGTACCCAGGTACGGTATTCAACTGGCCAGTGAATGATACAAAACAATCTTCGACTAGTCACGTTGGGGCCCTGTGGATTTAAACAATACTGCAGCGTGCGTTTCTTATTTTGGAACTGAGGCCTGGGAGGCCTCTCACCCATCCGATATGCAAGCTGTCCAGCACCCGATCAAGGATCTTCTCCTCTGTGTACTGGGACTCTGTGCCACTGGATCCGCTCCCTGCTTGTTGAATCTCCGCAACAGGAACAACGATCCACCGCCTGCACTCCCAATCGATCAGCGCGGTCTCCTAACTCGGGGTCCAGCATGAACCAGCTTGTCATTCAGACCTCTCAGCGCTGCATAGGTAGGTCTCAGCCGGTCACTGTCCCGATCTCCAGCACCAGTGAGGCAGCGCCTGTACTCCGGCCTGTCACGATCCTTAACAGCTCTCACATGAGTCTTCCACCTTTCACCGCTCAGCTCACTCTGAACATGCCTTCCATGAGGCTGCTGATCTCCTTCCTCTTCCTCCTCCACCCCCTTCCTGTCCTCACGCAAAGCATGATGGAAACTGTAGTTCAGTGTTTGTCCAGCATAGTCCATATTGTCTCTATCTCCCTCTGGTGGCCATAATAATTAAATGCAGCAGACCACAGTCTTTAAAGCAGCGCTACACAAGGAATTTGGGAGTGACTGGAATAAGAAACAAAACATAGTGTTTGTGAGTGTGGATGGAAGAATGGCAATGCCTCTGGGCAAGCTCAGTGTTAAAAGGGGACTGGGTGGAGGGAGCACAGATGCAGCCGCAGTCAAAGTGGATTCAGACACCAAGATAGTCGCCAAAAGTGCAACACATGTTACTGTGCCTCCAGAACTGATTTTGGGAAATGGATATTTGGGTAGAGACAGTGCAAACAGTGTTAGAGAGAATTGTTCACCTGTAGTTCATTCGCCCACCATGCCGAGTAGCCAGATGCAAAACCGACTCCCAGAGAGACTGGAAAAGGTAAAAACTCAAACAAGTTGCCTTTGCCTGGGAGAACAAACTGTACACGTAAACCCAAAAGGATTTGGGCATGGCCAGAAGACTGATTCAAATAGAAACTTTGTTCTGTCAAGCAATGTGAATGCTCCTGTAACAGACAATGTGGAGAGGTGGCCTGTGATCAATAAAGCCCAAAATGACTGTATGGAACAAAAGCCTATGGATCGATAGAATTGACTAAAGCGTTCTCAAATGAGCAAATTCGTACACTGTCTCTGTTAGGAACATTATAGGGGTGGGAGGGGTATAAGAAAAATCATATTGGGAACATTTCCCCAAATGAGGCATTACTGAATTCCCTGAATGCGATGGTTTGTTTGTGTTTTACAGGTTTGTCACTGGTCAACCATTTGGTGTGTCCTAGTTTAGGAGGTCATTCGTGACCATGTTATTCAGTAAAATGTATTCTGTGTCTATGTCTGAAAATACGGTGTTTTTCCAATTCTGGATGTTGCAATATTTGAGGGTGTTTTAAAGGAGGGGAACTCACAATAGGTAAAATGGGGAGGTATTTTATAGATGATTGATTTATGACATAAGTCAAAGGGTGGATTGTAGTGATTGTGGATGAATTGTGTCATAAATCATCATGTTTAATTATATATTGAGTGCTATTTCAAAGAGGGAACACTAGGGGCAGTGTGAGGGTTGTTGTCCTGTGTGGCTAGCTGACATCATTAAGCCAGCCTACTCTACAGTGGTTACCTCGTGGTGACTCCCACTGGGGACAAAGGTTGTTGGTGGGAGGGATACCACTGTGGTGGGGGGAAACAAGACTGTAGTCCAACCTTGTTTTGATTCAACCAGGAGTTCCAGGAACAGATCAGCCCTTTTGTGATTTGGCTAGGACCTTGAGAGCACATTGCTTTCTTTGTACATCACTTTACCTATGCTGAGTTTTTGCAGTGTCCAGGGTTTAGTTTAATAATGTTTTAATGTTTTTTGTTGTTGTTTTTTTTTTTTTTTTTTTTTACAATTTAAAATTTTATTAATTATGAAAAGTCACAGATTTACCAACGTAAATGGCCTCGCAGGGCCAAAAAGCAGATTCATATCAGCGATGCATAAACAAAAGGGAGGGGGGGTCTCGAAAATAAAATAGAACATCAAGATGCATAAAAACAAGGGGGAGGGGATCAGTAGAACACAAGAGTCATCTATGCACATCTAGAAGTAAGGGGAGATCGCAAAGTCGTCGCAGAAAAAATTCAGATGGGAGTGGGGAAAAAAAAAAAAAAGGGAAAAAGAAAAAAGGGGTCCCAAAATCAGTCGTCGTAAGGTGTCTCTAGGGGACCAATTAGGTCCCCAGCCGGGGATCATTCACAAAGAAGTCAGCTTATCCTGCCTAGAATGGCAGCATGTCCAAAGTAAAAAACACATAAGGGGGTCATCAAAAAGGTGGTGCGACTCCTAAAAGGGAAAGTAAAAAAGAAAAGGGTACTTTCATCCAGTGTCCCGAAACGGCGGCAAACCCCAGGCAGGCAGGGCGACGCAGGGCAGATTGGGCCTGTAGAAAAGGCTCAAACTCGGTATCTCAGGCAGGCTCCCATCCGCACCTCCACGCCAAAGACCAGCATCACCAAACATGACCACTGGCGGTGTCGGAGAGGGGGATGGCAGAATGGGCCCGGACGGCATCAACTTCTCGGCCACGAGGGGTAGCACCGCCACCATCGGGCTCCAGTCGGCTTCAGCAGATGCCACCAGCACACCCGCCAGTTCTGCTCGGCCTGACGACTCTTGGCAGGTAGGTATTTTAACTTCGGGCCGCTCATCCATATGACACATCGATAGCTTGCCATCCGGTACCGTGGCCTCATCCCGCTGAATTACGCTGGTTACCATCACCGGTTCCGCACAGTCGTGGAGGGCCTCAATAGACTGGTCACCCCCAGGATCACTGCCACACGTTGCCCCGGCTCCTCTGCCAGATCTCAGCACGGCCATAATATGGCGCATGTCTCCTCGGGTCATAGGCCGCTCATCGTCCTCCAACAACCGCAGCAGGTCATCCAAAACGGATGGGAAACGTGGACCCACTGTCTCCTCGACCCCCTGCATGGTCCGCAGCGGAATCAGGACTTCAAAAGATGCTACACAGGGAATGTCGCGGACCAGAATGTAGGCTGCAAAATGGCCGCCGGGAGCACGCAACAGCCAAAAACGGCAGAAACTCAGCTGGGCTCTGGAGGCTCCAGAGCACTCCTCCCGATGTCCAGCCACGCAGGGACTCCCAGTAGGGGTAAAAATAAGGAGGAATCCGGCAGAAATTCCCCTCCTCAGCAATAACACTCGGAGCTCTGTCAACACACGTCTGCTCCCCTGCACAGCCGGACGCGCCCCCCATGTTTTAATGTTTTATCTTTCGGTTTATCGTTTTTATTTTTAAGTAAATCCTTTATACCCATCACTGTGTGTATGTGTCGTCACTCGCTACTCAATCTCACACTATCGGCTGGTATTTACCTTTATTCTAAAATGATTTTTCATTACACCCGGATAAAGTCAGAAATATCATTTCATATCGGACTTTTGCCAGTGATGCTTGGGTAATGTCAGGATTACCCGGGTAATCCTAAAATTAACCGCACTTCGGACTTTACCGTAACATATATATATATAGATGTGTGTTTATTATTGCAGAAGCCACATGCACATCATAGCAATTCAAAGAATTGCATCCCAGAGCTCCTGTTAAGTTAAGAAGAAAAAAATACTAGAAAATAAATAAATTTAAAAAAATTAAACCGTTTTTTTTTTTTTGCTAATGCAGCAATATTGTTCCCAATTTCAATTATAATGTGAACAATGATGCTGCACCAACGATTTTTGTATGGGGTGCGTTTGTTAAAAATCGTGTAATTTTCCCCCAAAACAAATGTATGTAACAAGTCCCCCATTTCTAATTTTTTTAACAAGCACAACTCATACAAAATATATAATCGTAAACGCTTGCATGTTAAAATGTGGAAAAAAAACACTTTACACCTTGTAAATTATTGAAAATTCTAATTTTATTGCATTTTAAGTTATAATATACAGACAGGATACATATACATAGGATACATATACATATAACACAGACGTATACATTAATTATACCGCAGAGAGGCGCTTCCCCGCAGTGTGTGGATTCATATGCTGCATTAATTATACCGCAGAGAGGCGCTTCCCCGCAGTGTGCAAATTCATATGCTGCATTAATTATACCGCAGAGAGGCGCTTCCCAGCAGTGTGTGTATTCCAAACAGTTGTTTTGGCCACAGCTAATGTTCTTCCCATCTCTCAGATGGGTTTGTTTTGTTTCTTCAGCCTAATGATGGCTTGCTTCACTGATAGTGACAGCTCTTTGGATATCATCTTGAGAGTTGACAGCTACAGATTCCAAATGCAAACAGCAAACTTGAAATGAACTCTGGGCCTTTTATCTGCGCATTGTAATTGGGGTAATGAAGGAATATCACACACCTGGCCATGGAACAGCTGAGAAGCCAATTGTTCCATTACCTTTGGTCCCTTAATAAGTAGGAGACATCTGCAAACTGCTGTAAGTCCTACACCGTTCACCTGAGTTGGATGTACATACCCTTAAATTAAAGCTGACAGTCTGCAGTTAAAGCACATTGTGTTTATTTCATTCCAACTCCATTGTGGTGGTGTATAGAGCCAAAGATGTTAGAATTGTGTCGATGTCCCAATATTTCTGGACCTGACTGTAGCTAGCCTGTAATAATTAGGAATCACGCACTGAAATCCGTGCAAGCAAAAGTCCTTACTGGTAAAATCCTTTATAAATAAATAAATAAATAGTAAATACACGGAGTCCAATAAAGTTTGAAACACAACATAATTTATTATCCCAAAAATAATTATGATATTCAATAAAATAAAACAAAAAACACTGAAATCTGTCTGAAAACAAGGGTGAAACTATGTATGGCCTGTTTCTTATCCTGTAGTGCCACCTGTTGGCCGTTCATAAACATTTGAATACAGTGTATTATAAATTTTTTTGAAGTTTGCTGCCTGGTCCCGCCCCCCTGCATCGTGTTACTCGCAGGGAACGTTACCAGGAAGCAACTCACCGCGATCACACTGTGGGGGACAGTCAGGGAGCGCAGGAGGAGGTGAGTATGCATCCAGCCCGAGTGTGGCTCGGGGTTACTGTTCGCGGTAGTGAAATTTAACCCCGAGTCACACTCGGGAATACCACCAGGGAGGTTAAATTACTTTATTTGTTCTGTGCTTTTTTTTTTCGTTTCAGATAATTTTGTTCAGCTTTTTTTCCATTTTAAAACCTTTTGTTCTGGTTAAGTCAGACAATTTGGGTCAGTTTAGCATTTTTTAAATCGTTTTGTTCATTTTTGTTCCTTTCATACCATTTTAATATGATTAAATAAAGTTGTGCAATGCATATTCATAAGAAAATACGGAATCAGCAAAGGAACCAAAAAATACGATGTCCGAAATGGAACCGAAATCACGAATTGAACGAAAATGACATGCGAGTTTTACAAATTTCACGTCCATACGAAATAAAGAAATGCTTTCATTTAGGATCGTAAATCGTTTCATATCGGCCGTTTTCGGATCCGATCTGATTCGGAAAAATCGGCAGAATCTGAGGCACTGAATTGACACGATTCGTGAAAAAAACACGAATTGGGCCGAATCAAAACACACATCCCTAGTGAAGACGACTTGCTGAAGTTCAAGCCGAGCATCAGAATGGGAAAGAAGGGATTGAAGTGACTTTGAATGTGGCATAGTTGTTGGTGCCAGACGGCTGATCTCTGTATGTCAAAAACTGCTTATCTACTGGAATTTTCTGGCCCAACCATCTCTGGGGTTTACAGAGAATGGTCCAAAAGAGAAAATGCTCAGTGAAGTTGTGAAGCAAAAATGCCTTGTTGATGTCAGAGGAGAATAGGCAGACTGGTTCGAGATGATAGAAAGACAACTCAAATAACCACTCTTTACAACAAGGTATGCAGAATACCATTACTGAACGTAAAACACGTTGAACCTTGAAGCATATGGGCTACAGCAGCAGAAGACCATACTGGGTGCCACTCCTGTTAGCTAAGAACAGGAAACGGAGGCTACAATTTGCACAGTTGGAAATATATGGTCTATACGATGGCAGGTAAATAAGTAGAAGCACGAAAGAAATCCCCTGCAGGAATATTGACAGTGAATATTCAGCAACAGAAATGGGGGTAACCATGGAACATGGATATAACAAAGGATATTGATTGACCGAGATAGCTTTTAAGTAAAACATAACTTTTATTGGAAACGAAAAAAAACAGAATAATATAAAGCCAAATAAGAAAAGGATGAAAAGTCTCCGTAGCATCAGTCAGCGTGATAAATTTAAGATAAGTCTCTCCAAGACAGTAGCGTAGTGTGGGGGGGCCCTCGGGGGTGGTCACCCCGGGTGCAATTTTTCTCAGGGGCACAAAATTTCAAGAGAAATTTGAACCACTAATATTTTCCAGCAGGGAACTGGTGTCCGTGAGAGACCCTTGCATGGGCAGCTGACAGTTTTATGGCACCGGTGGCGACTTAGGACTCAGAGGGAGGACCAGGACAGAAAATTCTGGTCCTGTCCTGACTCCTCCTTAACGTGGACATGAGTCACATGAAGCAGCGCAGCATTATTCAACGGAACACCCTGGACCATGCTTGTCAGCTGCCCCCCTTGAAGCAGTGTGCCAGCCCCGTGCCGCTGGCAGCCCTGCACCGCTGAACAGGAAGGAGGGAGGGAGGCGCCTCCCCTGCAGCACATTTAAAATCCAGTCCCCACTAAGCCCTCTGGACAGCCTCCCCCGGACCACCATCAACTCCATGCAGGTAGGCGACACTGTATGACACCGGAGCAACGTGACCAACACACAGTGAGGGGGTATGGGGAGAGGGTGACTGGAGGTTTGGGGAGAGAATGACTGGGGATACTAGGAGAGTGTGACTGGGGTACTGGGAGAAAGTGAGGTACAAGGAGAGAGAAAGAGTGACTGGGGTACTGGGAAAGAGTAACTGGGGTACTGGAAAGAGTGACTGGAGGGTACTGCGAGAGTGACTGGAGGGTACTGCGAGAGTGACTGGAGGGTACTGCGAGAGTGACTGGAGGTACTGGGAGAGTGACTGGAGGGTACTTGGAGGGAGAGAGTGAGTGGAGGGTACTGGGCGAGAGTGAGTGGAGGGTACTGGACGAGAAAGAGAGACTAGGGGTACTGAGAGAGTGAGTAGCTGGGTTACTGGGAGAGAGTGACTGGGGGTAACTGGAGAGAGAGTGACTGGGGGTAACTGGAGGGAGAGACTGTGAGTACTTGGGGAGGGTGAGTGGGGTACTGGGAGAGAGTGAGCATCAACTCCATGCAGCTAGACGACACTGTATGACACCAGAGCAATATGACCAACACACAGTGAGGGGGTATGGGTAGAGGGTGACTGGAGGTTTGGGGAGAGAATGACTGGGGTATTAGGAGAGTGTGACTGGGGGTACTGGGAGAAAGTGGGGTACTTGGAGAGAGGAAGAGTGACTGGGGGTACTGGGAAAGAGTGACTGGGGTTCTAGAAAGAGTGACTGGGGGTACTGGGAGAGTGACTTGAGGGTACTGGGAGAGTGACTGGAGGGTACTGCGAGAGTGACTGGAGGGTACTGCAAGAGTGACTGGAGGGTACTGCAAGAGTGACTGGAGGGTACTGCGAGAGTGACTGGAGGGTACTTGGAGGGAGAGAGTGACTGGAGAGTACTGGGCGAGAGTGACTGGAGGGTGCTGGACGAGAAAGAGAGACTAGGGGTACTGAGAGAGTGAGTAGCTGGGTTACTGGGAGAGAGTGACTGGGGTAACTGGAGAGAGAGTGACTGGGGGGAGAGAGAGTGACTGGGGGTAACTGGAGAGAGAGTGACTGGGGGTAACTGGAGAGAGAGTGACTGGGGGTAACTGGAGGGAGAGAGTGACTGTGGGTACTTGGGGAGGGTGAGTGGCTTACTGGGAGAGAGTGATTGGTTTTAGTGTGAGAGTGGAACTATGCTAGGGTATACTGGGACAGGGTGACTGGTAGCAGTGGCGTAGCGTGGGGGGCATGTGTGTTTCATTTTTTTAATATATCATTATTTTGCTAATATACATGTGCTTGTGGGGTAAAGGGGTCAATACTCTACTGGTAGAAGGGAATCAGGGTGTGTTACCAGGACCACAGGTTGGGGGGGCACAATTCTTGCCTTGCCCCGGGTGCTGACAACCCACGCTACGTCACTGCTCCAAGGAGATACAAACAGACAAACTGCCTAAATTCTGTCAACTACTATCAAGAAATGGGCCTTCGTGGGTCCGCATAATAGGGCAGAGAGAAGCCTGCTATAGAGGGAGTTCTGCAATGCAATGATTGGCAAGATAAATTACAATAGCTAGAAGAAAGGTGAACATGAAGAGAAACTTCATCTTTCAGCATGACAAGGACCCAAAGCATACATTCAAATCAACAAAGGTATGGCTCACCTGAAGAAGATTACAATTTTGGAAAGGCCTAGCCAGAGACCAGACCAGAATCCGATCGAAAATCTGTGGAGTGATATGAAGAGGGCTGTGCACAGGAAGGCCCTCACAATCTGTCAGATTTGGAGTGTTTTTGCAAAGAAGAGTGGGCAAATATTGCCAAGTCAAGATGTGCTGTGCTGATACACTCCTACCCAAAAAGACCGAGTGCTGTAATAAAATCAAAAGGTGCTTCAACAAAGTATTAGTTTAACCCTATCCATGCGGCGGACGCGCTCAGCGCGTCCTGCCGCATGGCCACTTCGCTGCTGAGCGCGTCCTCCCTTAGCAGCGGCGATTGGCCGGAATTCCGGCCGATCACGGCAGCCCCCCGGTGCGGGCTGACATCATCGATGTCAGCCCAGCCTCCGGGACCCCGGCGAGGAAGTTGCCTGAAGGGGATGGGGGGAGGTCCTTCGGACCTCTCCCCATCCGTGCGGGTCAGCCAGTGAAGGCAGACACCGCTTGGAAGAGCACAGCCTGCCCTTCCAAGCGGCGGCTGTCTTTAACCCCTAGGGGGCTGGATCGCGATATGGTGCTAACGTGCCGTATCGCGGTCCCCTCCCGGAGCTGGCCGACATCTTGGATGTCGGCCAAGCGTCCGGGATATCCCCCTAATGACTCGCGTCATCGCACACAGCGCGATGGCGCCAGTCCCGCAATTAACCCCTTGGTGCCACCTATGGTGGAGATAGGGGGTTCCAATGAACCCCCTATCTCCCGATCCGTGACAACTAGGGGTTAATGTTTGACATCATTGGAACGGCTAGAGCATGGCCTTTTCAATGATACCAAACAAGACTATGTACAGTTAAAAAAAATTTTTAAAAAGAAATAAATTACAAATTTAAAAAAATAAAAAAAAATTCTTTTTTTTGTTTTTGTTTTGTTTTATTAATGCAGCAATATTGTTCCCATTTCAATTATAATGTGAACAATGATGCTGCATTAACGATTTTTTCTTTGGGGGTTTTTGCCAAAAAACACGTAATTTCCCCCCAAAAAAAAAGTAATGATTCCCCGTTTCTAATATTTTTAACAAGCGCAATCCATAGAAAATATAACCGCAAATGCTCACATGTTAAAATGTGGAAAAAAAACACTTTACACATTGTAAATTATTTAAAATTCTAATTTTATTGCATTTTATGTTATGATATACAGACAGGACATAATGTATACATATAAAAATGATATATTATGAATCTGACGAGTCTCCCGGAAAGAACGATATATAATATGTCTGGGTCAATTAATAAAATGTGACTTCAAATCGCATTTAAACATGATGAGCGAAACCGGTAAAAATTAGCTCAGCACAGAGGTGTGAAAAGGCTCAGCAGCGAAAGGGTTAAGGGTGTGCATACTTATGCAACCATACCGGACTTGACAAATTTGCTTTGAACCTAGGAGCCAGATTTTTCTTCAGACTAATAAAATTTAACAACTAAAGATAAACAATACCATTTTTTTTAAGACCGAGTACCAATACTTTAATGTCATGTGACTGCTTTCCATTAATTTAGGATTTTACTGGAAGCAATGAATGTACAATTTATCAAAATATTGAAATGTATGGCCAGACAACCCATGTACCCGCAGCACACCCTGAAGCACACACACACACACACACACCCTGACAACCCGCGACTCACACACACACACCCTGACACCACCGACACACCCACCCCGACACCCACACCCCGACACACACCCCTGACACCCACACCCCCTGACACCCACACCCCGACACACACCCCAACACACACACACCATCAATACACACACACCCACACACACACACCCCCTGACACACACTGCCTGACACATACACCCCCTGACAGACACCCCCAGACACACACACACTCCCCAAAACCCGACACACGCACAAACCCCCGACACTCCCCAAACACACGCACAACCCTGACACCCACCCACCCTGAAACACACACGTACTCTGGCAGACAGGCCCCAACACAAACACACCAAGACACACCCCCGACACACACACACCCCCAACAAAAACACACCTTGAAAACACACACCATGCCACCCCCCGGACACACACCCCCGACACATACCTCTGACAAATACACCCCCGACACATACACCCCCGACACAAACACACGACACACACACACCTGACAAATACACCCGACACATATACACCCCCCGACACATATACACCCCCCGACACACACACCCCCGACACACACACCTGACACATACACCCCCCAACATACATACACCCTCCAACATACACACACCCGACACACACACCTGACACACACACACACACATCTGACTCACACACACAAACACCCTGACACATACACCCGGACATATACAACCCTGACACACACACCGAAACACACTCACACCCTGACAGACACGCCCCCTGACACAAACACACACCAAGACACCCCCGACACACACACCCAGACACACCCCCAACACAAACACACCCTGACACACAAAAAACCCCGACACACACACACCCCACACACACACCGACACACACACACCCCACACACACACCGACACACACACACCCCACACACAAACAGCCCACACACACACCCCATCCACACACACACCCGACACACACACACCCCCGACACACACACACCCCCGACACACAAACAGCCCACACACACACCCCGACACACACACCCCCACACACAAACAGCCCACACACACACCCCGACACACACACACCCCATCCACACCCCATCCACACACACACCCCACACACACACACCCCGACACACACCCCACACACACACCCACACCCCGACACACACCCCACACACACACCCACACCCCGACACACACCCCACACACACACCCCACACCCCGACACACACACACCCAACACACACACCCCGGCACATACACCGCCAACATACACCCCCAACAAATACACCAGCCCGACACATACACACCCCCGACACATACACACCCCCGACACACTCACCTCCCCTGACACACTCGACACACACACCCCCGACACACACAAACACCCCGACACACACCCCGACACATAAACCCCCCGACACACACACACCCCTGACACACATGACACAAACACCCCGACGCATACACCCCTGACACACTCCCCATGACAAATACACCCGACACACACACCTCCGACACACACACCCAACACCTACACGCCCCGACACATACATGCCCCGACACATACATGCCCCGACACATACACCCCCGACACACACGCCCCGACAAATACACCCCCCGACACACACACACCTCGACACACATTACCCCGACACATACACACCCCCGTGACACATACACACCCCCGTGACACATACACACCCCCGACACATACACACACCCCCGACACATACACACACCCCCAACACATACACACACCCCCAACACATACACACCAGACCTCAAATACATGTATATCAGGGATGTGCCATCAGGGGTGGGTGGTGAGGCAGGGCCTGGCTGCCCTCAGTGCTCCTCAGGATCTAGCTGCCCTCAGGAGAGCAGCCAGCTCAACAACCTATGGGATTGTCAGTCACCCATAGTGTCTCCAATGTTGGGTTGGTCTGTGTTTGTTTTTATCACCTTTGTTACATGTATGGCGTGTTTTGTCATTGTGCCCATTTTTTAGATACAAGGTATTTATTAGTGAACAACATAAAAGTTAAGATTTACTGCCACCCAGTGAAGATTAGAGGTCTCAGCTGATCTTTTTTTCAATGGATTTACTACATTCAGGGTTGATGCTCTGTTGTCTTTTTGTGCGTTACCCCACTGAGGGCTAGGATTATTGTGGATCTGAAACTTGCATTTGTACATATACTATACCACATTATAAGTAGTCACACAACCGGGTTCTCCAGTGTTTTTCATCTGATAGCAAGGGATATCTAAAAGTTATATTAAAGTCACCACACAGTATTAAATGGCCCAACTGGAAATCAGACAGCTTGTTTAAAAGTCTCAGAAAAGGGCCTGGACCTGTGTCGGGGGCATAGATGTTAGCTGTTGTATATAATGTGTGTTTAATAGAGCATGACATGAAATCTTCCCTGACTGTCAGCTATTTTACAGTGGAGGTCAAAGGAAAGGGGTCTTATGTGCAAGAGTAATAAATACTGTGACAGGAATGGATCAGAAATTAGCCGCCATCTTGTATACCGGCAGCCATCTTGAGCAGAGCCATGGCACAAGTAATTGTACATAGAGAATATTAACGACTTTAGAAGAAGCTTACATAGATACTAACATTCCAGAGACGTCTGGTGTAGCACTTAGAAGAGGAATCCGGCCTGAATAAACAGAGGTGCCAAAGAACTGATTTAGCTCTGCCAAGGTCATAAAAGTCTCAGGCTTGGGTATAGCGAGAACAAAGGTTTCCCTCAGTGCAGATGGGGTCTTATCAGTTCTGGGAGGAATAGGCCCGCAGGGGGATGATAGTGACAGGATCTAGCTAGCTTATAAATCAATTAAATGTCCTAATTGTATAAGAAAAGGCAAATTGCGGAATGTTCTTTGTGTCCAAATTGGAGGGAGGGCACGTTTGCACCAAGGGAGTGTACCTGGGATGGACCTTTTTATGAATTAATGTTTAAGAATTGTATCTCTGTCTTGGGGACTTTACTTGAGCTTTGCGATACAATCCAGCTCGAGTCTGACATCATAATAAACTACGCTTTTTCCTGCCATTGATTCGTGTCCGGCCTGTCATTTTCCGCACCGTGCCGACCTTCTCCCGAACAAACCAGTTGATTGCCAGTAACATTTGGGGGCTCGTCTGGGATCGGTCGGCAGCAGATCGGCGGTGGCTACTGGACAGTAGCGGTTGACTGCAAGCCCAAGTGGTCCCGGATGCTGGGCGTCCATTGAAGGTGAGCTGACATCTACAGGTGCCAAGTGGGACTTCCTGCTAAGTGGAGCTTGACTCGTCCCTAACGGACTCCCGGCCCGGGAACTGGGACATCACCAAGTCTCAGGAAACAGCATCCAGCGCAGTGTCTGAGAAAGGTAACCTATTTGTTTGTTTCCCCCCCTGGCTGAAGTTGGGGAAGGGAACCGCCTACAAGTACCATTGGAATTTTGGGACTGGCCACCATGAGCATCGGGGCTGATCAATCGTGCCTCACCGATTGATAGTCACTGGGCCTGTACCTGGCAGACTGGATACCAATTTGGTAGTTTATGATTAAGATAGTTGAGGACTGAGTTTATCCTGGTGGGAAGTTGCCACCGGTTTTGTGATACTGTATGAGTATATGGTGATGTTAGTTTAGAGTGGGCTGATAGCCCCGAGTAGTGATTTCTTTGAGTTCTGGGTATATTAAGGATGCCCTAAGAGACCGTTGGTAGCTGCAGATTAAGGGCGTGCTGGAGGGCTCTTAGCCCCGGACAATTGGTACTTGCAGATGTGTTGCTAGCCACAGAATACATAGTGATTTCTAGCTGATAGATAGGATACTCGCAAAGTTGTTTTGTGCTGAATGTATCTGGTATACACTGTGTGTATAGGGCAACGGGGAAGCAAATCTGAGAGTGGACCTTGAGTCGACCGTTCCAGGCGGCTGGAAGCGTAAAAGACACGAAAGCACTGTTGATTGAAATACCAGACTGTAGATTATAACTGTTTCTGTTTGTGGGAAAACGTCTGAAAAAGAATTAATAATGGTCAATGGAGCATCACGCCGTAAATAGGGAAGGGTGGGGGAGACTCTCTAAAAATACATGCTACATAACTTTAAGGTTCTGTACAAGGTACACCAATATGCAGGGTCGGATTAAGGGTATCATGGGCCTGGTGCTGAGGATTTTGTTGGGCCTATTTTTAGATACTGGGGCAACAATCGCCAACTAAACCATCAAATCGCCACATGCTGCCGAATTGACCGAGAAATACGGTGCAGTTCGCAACCATTAGGCGGTCTTCAGCGGCAGCGAAATTGACCTATAGAGAAGAAATGGTTAATCTATTCACAGAAGAGTGTATCACAGAGCTCCACAGCAATAAATCTCACAGTAATGTGCAGTGTGTATGAGCGGATCACAGAGCTCCACAGCAATAAAACTCACAGTAATGTGTGGTGTGTATGAGCGTATCACAGAGCTCCACAGCAATAAAACTCATAGCAATGTGCAGTGTGAATTAGTAGTCTCTCTCTCATTTCTATTTAGGCTGGCATCAGAGGAGTGCGCTATGTGCACCCGTACTGACGTGCCTTCTGGCGTCTGTTGCAGCATTGAGACGGTGCGATGGGGCCAGCCACACGCTGTTGCGTGCACAACAGCGGCCATCTCCATCTAGGACGCGCTTTGACGGAGCTGCAAAGCGCAATTCTCCATAGGAGGATCCAGCCTTGCAGGGCTAAGCACACTAAGTGTGCTCAGCGAGGTGGCAAGACGGGCGTCGAGTGGTAGGAATGTTCACTCCCACGGACGTTCATTCCGTTCTTCAATTCCGCTCATCTGACGCCAGCCTTACTCTCTCACCCCTCTCTGTCACATCTCTATGATCACTCTGTGTGACTCGCTCACTGTGTGACCTCTTTCTCTTTCATCGCTCTGTGACCCTCTCGCTTTCATCGCTCTGTGGCCCTCTCTCTTTCATCGCTCTTTGACCCTCTCTGTTTCATCACTCTCTGACCCTCTCTGTTTCATCGCTCTGTGACCCTCTCTCTTTCATCGCTCTGCGACCCCTCTTTCATTGCTCTGCGACCCCTCTCTTTCATCGCTCTGCAACCCCCCTCTCTTTCATCGCTCTGCGACCCCCCTCTCTTTCATCGCTCTGTGACCCCCTTTCTTTTTCATTTCTCTGTGTGACCCCTTTCTTTTTCATTTTTTGGTGTGATCCCCTTTCTTTCATTTCTCTATGACCCCCTTTCTTTCATTTCTCTCTGTGTGACTCTTTCTTTTTCATTTCTCTGACCTCTTTTCTGTGTGACCCCCCTTTCTTTTACATTTCTCTCTCCATTTGACCCCCTTTCTTTACTTTCTCCATGACCCCCTTTCTTTCATTTCTCTGTGTGACCTCCCCTCTCATTTCTCTCTCTGTGTGACCCCCTTTCTCTTTCATTTCACTGTCTCCACTGTGGGCTGCCCCCCGCATGCTGCACCCTCCTCCTCCCTGCTGAGTGAGATCAGAGGAAAGCTGGGGGGGGAGGGGGCTCAGTAAATGGGAAAAAAACACTGCCCAGTTGAATAATCTATGGGAATTTTACCTACCCCCGGCTGCTGGTCCTGCTCTGTGTTTCCTAGCCGCCCTTCCACATGGCTGGAAACAGGAAGACTTGCAGGAGGATGGGGAGGAGCAGCTGGATGTGTCTCCCTCAGCAGCGGATAATCGCCACCTACTGGCTGCTCCTCACAATAATCCTCCTGCATAATCCAACTTTAGAATTGCGAAATGGGGTTTTATCTCTGATTAGGCGCTGCCTACGTGGGATGTATTCGTTGAGATATGTTCCGTGTATGCCAACGGTAAGATATATTATCTCTTGTGGTTTTGCTGTGGGATTCTTGGCTGCTGTATTTTGTAAATCACAGAATATGCACTGAAAATAAATCATGCAATGTGAACAATGCCGGTATATGTTACATACATCCTTATCTCAGGGTATTTGGTTGTATGCTGCTTTTACAGATAGAGACATACAGTGATGTGCATATGAATCTAACAATTTTGTACAGATCATAAATACACCAAACAAGTATTTTACGTGTTAAACGCTGCTGTGTAGTAAATGCAGGTCATGGAGTGAAGGGAGATTGAAGTCCTCTAGTTCTAATGATTACTAGCTATAAGTGGGTCTTTGTGACCTGCATTTACTACACAGTAGATGTACCTGCCCATTGAAACCATAGGCTAGAGGCACGGAGGAACAATAGAATGAAAAATAACTCCCTGATTGGTCCAGAGCCACCACATGACTTAAGACTCTATCCCGAAAGGGCACGCACATGTGCAAAGGATTCGCGCTGAAAAACGAAACTAAGAAGGACCAGTCAGAGAATAGATCTACCGGACAATGTATAAAAGGCGGACACTCAGATACAGGGACCATCCCGCTGAATAGGCCATTTTTCTGGCGAAACGCGTCCTGGACATTCCCTGTCCATTTGTTTTAAATTTATTTGTAACCTTACTTGATTAAAACCCCTTTTTTACCTATACACCTGTAGTCCTGTGTTTGATTTGGCTCTGAGGACTGCAGCTGTTATGCCTCTAGGGGGAGCCAGAGGACAATGTATGGGAACATACTTTATTGGACTCATGGACCACACCTCCCAGAATGCCCTTACAGGAAAAAGGAAGGATCCAAGCTTAAAGAAACAGGAAGTGAGAGCATGCATGCAGCGTGGGGAGAACAAAGTGAGCAAAGAGAGTGAGCAGTCAGATAAGAGAGATTTTCCAGGATCTGTGTAAGCTGGAGCACAGAGAATCAGCAGCATCCAGTGCTGGAGAGTGTACCTTGGTCTGCTGTATATTGTGCTGGACTGTTCAGGAGGCGAGTGTGTTTGAAGAGGGGCCCTGTGTTAAGGAGGCCGCAGGCGGAGGGATTTGCTGGCGGCATTCGACTTCAGGCAGAGGAGATTCTGCATACCGCGTGGGGAAGAATTGATCCAGAGGCTGCAGATTGCTACATCGTTCAAGAGGCCTTCCTGGGACTGTGAGCAGCTGAAGTTGTGCGGTAATGAGCATCTTTCTCTCTGTCTTACTGACAGCATTCTATCCATCTTTACACTAACTAAGGATCACACAGCTGCTGAGCGGATTTTACCCACAGTCTTTCCTGTACTGGCAGCTACGTTATGCTAAAAGGGCCCCACCTCTTATGTGCACCAACTGGTACCCATCATCGCTGTCATTAGGACGAAGATCAGGGTGGTTCCCGGGTGTTTGGGAGGGTCCTGGGCTGGGAGGTTAGAGAGCAGTTGGTGTGTCTAGTTAGCTACTGTATAACCTGAAATCCTTTTATGCTGCCACTTGCATTTCAATACAAGTTTATATTGTTTATTGTACCACTGTGTAGTTGTTATTATTAGGTTCCTGCCTGGGCAAACAGTCCATGCCATGGATGCCCAGACAGGTGGAGGCACTGCCAACACTATGTATCCTTATTCCCAAAATGCGGAAACTCAGGACCAACAGGTAAAGCAAGAAGGTGTAACCCAGCTGGAGGGTGCCAGCGGGGGCGGCCCCCAGCGGCAAAAGAGCATTACAGATGGAGGCACTGCTGAGATGAAAAAGGATACATTTTTCCACCTTACATTTGAGCCACGACCCACGGTGTCGTTTGTAACTGAGTGGGCTATTAATCAGAGGATACCCATATACCAGGCCCTGATGGTATGCAATATACCACCCCAAGGACAGGCTATGCAATGCATTCGCGTGTTAGAGAACCTTCTACCAGGGACTATGGTGACCATCAAGGATGTGTTGAGAAACCAAACAGGAGAGAAATATATCCTGGTTTATGCATTGAAGGATCTCAGGAACTGCACAAAGCCGATAGGTCTTCATTTAAGCGATGAACTATCAGAGTTTTGTCCGATTATATATGCCGGTGTCAAAGAGGAAGCAGGGGCCATTCCAAAGAGATGGCACCGGACATTACCTATTCCACCCCAAGAGGAGAAGAGGCTCCGTGTCAACCACATTGATTTTGTGGATGAAATACCGACCACGTCTTCTAGACCTAGCAATGTGCCAAACCCAACTGATACTAGTAATGGCGATATACCAGGTGTACTCAGGAAACTCTCAGAGGCAATTGTGACAGCTAATCATACTCATAGCTATCGCAAGTTGAGGGTATTCTCAGGGATGCAACCCGTTCCATCGGGAGAAGAGAGTTTTGAAATATGGAAGCGGAATGCAGCTCAATTGCTGGGCGAATGGACCTGTACTGATGCTATGAAACGACAGAGAATAATGGAGAGTCTGTGGTCCCCAGCTACGGACATTGTGAATGCACATAAAATCTTAAAAGGAGAAATTGAGTCTCAGGAGTACCTACTGGTATTACGAGTATATGGAGATGTGGAGGATGCCGAAAGTCTTCTTAATAAGTTCTATAATACCCGTCAAAAGAAACATGAGAGGTTGTCTGACTATGTTACCAGATTGCAAGTGTTTTTGGGAAAACTGATGGAAAAGAATGTAGTGTTACCTGCTCAAGCTCATGTGAAATTGACAAAACAAGTATTGCGGGGTGCCTTGTCCGATGACCCAGTAATTGTTACTTTGCGAGCAGGACTGACTAAAGAAGATTTAGATTTTATATTGCTCATAACCCAAGTGAAGGAGATCGAGAGTCAGATATTTTCTCCTGCCACCTCCAAAGAAAACCTGACGAAACCTCGGGAAAAAGAGAACACTGAAATGGCTAGCCTCAGGGAAAGACTAGCAGAATTAGAGTCTCAGTCACATCCTCCACGGCCTGAGCAGGATCCGAAAAGGGCAGAGCCCACCCGGCTGACTCGGAATCAACCAAGGGAGAGGAAATGTTTTACTTGCGGCCAGCCAGGACATTTTGCCAGGGAATGCCCTGCCCCTTCGGGAGAAGGAGACGGGCATGTGCTAGTGGTAGGACCCCTGGAAGACAGTACAGTTTTCTCAAAGAAAATTAAGAGAAAAAGGAGAAAATGGACTAAAGAGCTCCTCGTTTACAGGCCAATCCCAAAGTAGGGCCCAGGTCTATCATCCACGTACTAATCAATGGCATCTATGCTTCAGCACTGTTAGATACTGGGTCACAGGTGACTATAGTTTACAGGTCATTCTATGATCAGCATTTAAAGCATCTGCCCTTACTGCCCACTGAAGAGATGCAGCTATGGGGCATGGGAGATCAAGTCTGCAAGACTGATGGAAGCATCAAGGTCGCCATCACCATTCCTCAGTTGAATACCGGAACAGAACAGAGCATGGAGTTGGAGGCCATAATCTGCCCAGACGTGAAGAGAGTTTGTGCCCCCATCATACTCGGGACCAATGCCAGGGTGGTGCAGGATGTATTCAGAAACTACCTTGGGGGAACGAGGGGTGCTTCACTGGATCATCTGATGGAAGTTAGTCCGCACCCCGGAGAAGAGTGTCAGCGACTGGCATTGCAGGCTAAAGCTGGGAAATGCCATTACATCGGAATTGGAGCTGTGTTCATCAGACCAAGTGAAACACTATCCCTACGGGCCTCGGCAACTCTACATGATGGAATTTTAGATGGTGGGCGACAATACTTAATTGAATCCCTTCCGGAGGATGACGCCCAGAAAGGATGGATGGTCATACCTGAAGTTAAAGACTGGAAGAACCACCGGGGGCAAGCCTTTCCGGTGATGGTGCAAAACCTAACTCACACTGAAGTGCGTATAGACTGGGGTCAGCTGCTGGGAGTGATCCACCTGCTAGACCAAATCTCCTCGATTATGGCAGTGACAGCTGAAGAGGGGAAGGTTCCCGGGACTCCTGCGGATTTCAGTCTAGAGGATTCTCCCCTATCCCAGGAATGGAAGGATAGTCTCCGAACTAAACTCCAAGCCAGAGAGAGTGTTTTCTCCAAAGAAGAGATGGATGTAGGCTGTGCAAAAAGTGCCACCCATGCCATTCTATTATCCAACTTTGCCCCCTTTCGGGAAAGATCTAGACGTATTCCACCCCGTGACATACAAGATGTCAGGGATATTCTCCATCAGATGGAAGGAGCAGGGATTATTACAGAATCTCGTAGCCCCTATGCATCCCCAATCGTAGTAGTACGCAAGAAAAATGGATCAGTTCGGCTGTGCATAGATTACAGGACACTAAATAAACGCACCATACCAGACCAGTATACGTTGCCCCGGATAGAAGATCTGCTGAATGCTCTGTCTGGAAGTCAGTGGTTCAGTGTACTTGATCTAAGGTCTGGGTATTACCAGGTACCCATGAAGGTAGATGATCAGGAAAAAACCGCCTTTATCTGTCCTCTGGGATTTTACCAGTTTACGCGGATGCCCCAAGGTATCACTGGAGCTCCCGCCACTTTCCAACGTCTAATGGAGAAAACCGTTGGGGATATGAACCCTCGAGAGTGCTTGGTGTACTTGGATGATCTCATAGTGTTTGGGAAGACTCCAGAGGAGCATGAGCACCGACTATTGAAAGTGTTGGATAGACTTGAAGCTGAGGGATTAAAACTATCCTTAGACAAATGCAAATTCGCTAGAAGCTCTGTCACCTACGTGGGACATATAGTTTCTGCCCAAGGGGTTGCAACTGACCCGGCCAAAATCGAAGCTGTGGTGAACTGGCCCAAGCCGGATAATGTTGGAGAACTAAGGTCCTTTCTTGGATTCTGTGGGTATTACCGTAGATTTGTGGAAGGCTACTCCAAGATAGCGCACGAATTGCATAATCTCCTAAAAGGCTCTTTAAGTGCAGATGGTTCTAAAGTGTTATATTCCAGAGATTCCTTCGGGGAAAAATGGACCTCTGAATGCGAGCAGGCCTTCCTCACCCTGAAGAAGAAGGTCACTGTAGCCCCAGTGCTGGCTTATGCAGACCCTGAAAGGCCTTATGTGCTCCATGTAGATGCTAGTCTGGAGGGTGTAGGAGGTGTACTACACCAGAGTTATGCTGAGGGACTGAGACCAGTTGCTTACATTAGTCGAAGCATAACAGGGAGTGAGAAGAACTACCCGGTCCACAAGCTGGAATTTTTGGCTCTTAAATGGGCAATAGTAGACAAACTTCATGATTATCTGTATGGGACAGAGTTTGAAGTAAGAACGGATAACAATCCCCTTACTTACATACAGACGACAGCAAAACTGGATGCCACCGGACATCGATGGTTGGCGGCGTTGTCGAATTACCGTTTCCATCTGAGATATAAACCGGGCCCCAAAAACATCAGTGCAGATGCGCTATCACGGCGACCTGGGCTTCCTCCTCATCAAGAAGAAGAGGAGTGGGAAGAAGTCCCTGGACCTGGAGTGAGGGCTCTATGTAATACGGCGGTAGTTGTAGAACACCCAGAAGATTTTACCGAACTTAGGGGAATAGACTCCATTAGCTGTTCACCTGGAGTTGTGCCCGAAGCCTTCAGTGCTCCCATTATCCTACAGCATTGGTCAGATATCACGACAGTGGACAAGCGGAGAGCTCAGGCTCAAGATTGGCATGTAGGCAATGTCATCAAGGCCGTGAAGGCGAAGAATCCTAACATTCTGACCAGTCTTCCCTCAGGACTGAAGGAGATATTTCTTTTTTTTTTTTTTTAGATTGTGTATTCTTTATTAAATATACAATACAGTTTTTAAAAGTAGCATCTTACAGTAAAAAAATTTTAACAACGTATATATGCACTACAGAGTTTTGGCCAAGGGATGGCACCGTAAGTTAATAGAAACCATTAAAACAATGTCCAACTCACATCTTTCTGGCAATATGAGAAACTGGAACGCTGTGTTCAAGTCCCCAGGATGGGTTTCTTTTTTTTTTTTTTTTTTAATTTAAATTTTTTATTGATACCGAGAATATCACAAGGCAATCAACACGAGCGGCCTCGCAGGGCCTGTCTCAAATTATGCAGAAAAGAAATAAACAATGAGAAAATTCAAAAAAGGAAGGTGCAAGGTAGTCACGTCGTAAAAGATGATGACCCAGGGAAAAGAGAGAGGGGGGGGCCTAGTTTAAAAGAAAAAAAAAAAAAAAAAAAAAAAAAAAGGGAAGGGGGGGGAGAAGTGTGGGAGGGGAAAAAACATAGTGGCCCTTGTCGTAACGCTCCTGGCGCACTCCCTGAGGAGGCCATGGAGTGAAAATGTCACGTAGCCTAGGGATTCGAGGGCCAATCATGACCGACAAGGCCATGTTGGCTCGCCCCGAGACACCCCTAAAAAAAAAAAAAAAAAAAAAAAAAAAAAAAAAAGGGGGGGGGGAAGTGGGAGGGTGAGTGGGTCCACCAGTTTCAGGATGTCGAGCACCAACTAGGAGAGGGATGCAAACGGGGTGGGGGGGATGAGCAGTCACATGTAGAGTGATACAAATGTCTCATATAATGACAACAAGCGGCAGAGCGGGACAGTAATAATATCAAGAAGAGGCATCGCAGGGGGGTGATAAAAACGCCTCTCAGGGGTTAAGGCAGGGGCAGCATGTCGGATCATGACAGTGTAGAAACCTCAACTCAGTCCAGGTCGCTCGGGGATGAAGGGGGGCCGTCCGATTGGTCCACTGCACGCTGACCCGAAGGAACCGAGAGCAGTCCCAATGCTTGAAGGTGTCCCTCAGCTTCAGCCAACGAAGCGGCCACCAAAGCACGGCCATCAGGTGAAGAGATGATAAGGGAGCCGGATGGTCCCCATCTATAGCCAATGCCCTGAGCGCGAAGGAGGGCCGCGGCCGGTCTAAACTGTCGTCGGGCTGCCAGCACCAGAAAAGGGATGTCTCGGTATATTGCGATATTATCTCCTTCAAAGGGGACCGTAGATACATTCCGCACCGCCTGGAACAATGAAGAGTGTAGGGCGATATCTCGTATGGCTATGATAATGTCGCGTGGTGCATTCATTGGGGCCGTTGCAGCCTTCCGAACCCGGAGGGCCATAGAAATTGCGCCCTGTAGCTGTTCAGATGTGCCGAGAACAGACTCCAGGAATCTCGTGACATACCGTAGTAGCTCTGAGTCTTGGACCTTTTCTGGTACGCCACGCAGCTTCACATTCCGCCGCCTGTGTCTCGAGTCCAGCGCTGCGACAACCGAGTGGAGAGATCTGACCTGAGCCTGTAATGTGCTTATCGAAGTGGAGGTTGCGGCCTGCGTATCCTCTATTGCGTGTGTGCGGGTCCGAATGTCGCCCACCTGGGCCTGAGTCTCCTTAACTACTTCACTGAGGGACTGGAATTCAGTTTGCCATGCACTCCTGGCGTCGTCCAGCAGCCTACGGATGTCCGCTTTAGTGGCGGGAAGCTCATCTTCCTCTGAGCCCGGTGGTACCACGCGTGAGACAGGAGAGGCCTCCACCTCCTCCACCATCCGTTGAGCCCCCAGCTCTAGTGCTGAGCGTGGCGGCAGCCTCCGCCCCAAACCCCCTCCGAGCGAAAGTCTAATGTCAGGGGTGCCGAGATCCTCTCCCGCACCGCTGGCTTTATTCTTCTTCCCCATCTGGGGAGTCAGCGCCTCGGTACAGGTATTAATAAATGCGCCAACACTCGGCTCCTAAAATGGCCGCCGGCTGGGGAGAGAGCAGTGCAGTGGCTCGATCACTCAGCGCGGATCCGGAGGGGGGGACCAGACAGGCTCCGGGGTGTCTCTACCTGATGACCGACGGTCGAAAGTCAGTGGGAGGCAAGTAGCCCGATCCAAATGCACCATAAAAGCCGCTGTATAGGTAATCGGTATCGGAGCTCCGTTCAGACACGTCCGTCTCGATCCGCCGCCGGCCACGCCCCCCAGGAGATATTTCGGCGAGAATGGAGCAAATTGCATCTGGAGGAATCGGATTATTGAGTACCATGATCACCCAGATCGCAAGCAGTTGGTGCTCCCTCACCGGTTCAGGGGGATGGTTCTGAGAGCCCTACACGATCAGCATGGACATCTTGGAATAGACAAAACATATGGTCTAGTGCAAGATAGATTTTTTTGGCCAAAGATGAGAGAGACGGTGGAGCAGTATATAAAAACCTGCAAAAGATGCATACAGAGGAAGACCCTACCCGTAAAGGCTGCACCCATGGGCCATCTTAAAAGTAATGGTCCCCTGGATCTGGTCTGCATGGATTTTCTGTGTATTGAAAATGACTCTGCTGGCATTGGAAATGTCCTGGTGGTTACAGATCATTTCACACGCTACGCACAAGCATTTCCCACCAAAGATCAAAAGGCATTGACGGTAGCCAAGACTTTGTGGCAAAAGTACTTTGTGCATTATGGTCTGCCCAATCGGATACATTCTGATCAGGGCAGAGATTTTGAAAGTCGAATCATCAAGGAATTCCTGAGCTTGCTCAACGTTAATAAGTCAAGGACTACTCCCTATCACCCAGAAGGCGATGCACAGCCTGAGCGATTTAACAGGACCCTTTTGGATATGTTGGGTACACTGCCACACGTAGAAAAAAGAGCTTGGAGTCGGCATGTGGAAGCTATGGTGCATGCTTACAACTGTACGAGACATGAATCTACTGGATTTTCACCATATTTCTTAATGTTTGGGAGGGAAGCCCGCTTGCCCATAGATTTGAGGCTGGGAGTTTCTTCAGATGGGTCTCGTCTCGTCTCTCATTATCAATATGTCAAGTCACTGAAACAGAACCTTCAGAGAGTTTATGAATTATCTACTCAGTCTGCTGCTAAGTTGAATGAACAAAACAAGAGGCGCTATGATGCCAAAGTAAAATAGAGAGATACAGCCCGGGGATAAAGTTCTTCTCCGGAATCTAGGGGTGCCGGGGAAACATAAGCTTGCAGATAGATGGAAAGACATTCTGTTTGAAGTGGTCGCCAAGTTGCCAGGACTTCCTGTATACAAGATCAAGGGACCAGAAGGTCGTATCAAGGCATGGCACAGGAACCATCTGCTGCCAGTGTTATACTCCCAAGAAGAGCTCCAGAAAGGAAATGAAGAGAGTGAGAATATATTCGCACCACCTGTAAGGGGCATGGAGGAGACAGTGCAAGACTGTAATGTGGAGAGAGCTAAAGAAAAGACCCTAGAATCCACTGACCGCAGTAACGAGTGGTGGATGGTACAAGACACTTCTCAGCAGCCACCTCCCTCTCCTCCCATAGCCTCTTCTACATTGGATCCAAACAGCCCTAGTTTTGTGCCTGGGACCCCTGAAAGAGACTCTTGTATCATGGGAAAGCCAGGGCCTCAAGCCTCTGGTGACCTCCCCAACCCAATGGCAGGAGCCGAAGATTCCCAGGCACACTATGGACTTCCTCAGAGAGAATTGAGACAGGGCACTAGAGCGAGACAACCTCCCAGGGTTCTTACTTATGATCACGTTGGAGAACCTAGCTATGTCCCAGTGCCCCAGCTACACTGTAAAGTTGTTGATTTCCTGTATGCTTTTGCAGAAATGATGAATGTGGGAACTCCTGTTTATTAGAGCAGACTTCAAGATAGTTGACAATTGTCTAGATAGGACTGTTATGCAGGACTGTCATGCAGAAATGTATATGTTGCCGTTTTTTTTTTGTGTGTGTTCTTGCACTTGGCTAGTCTTGCCAGTGGAAGGCAAGGATTTTTTTACGAGGGGGAGAATGTAGTCCTGTGTTTGATTTGGCTCTGAGGACTGCAGCTGTTATGCCTCTAGGGGGAGCCAGAGGACAATGTATGGGAACATACTTTATTGGACTCATGGACCACACCTCCCAGAATGCCCTTACAGGAAAAAGGAAGGATCCAGGCTTAAAGAAACAGGAAGTGAGAGCATGCATGCAGCGTGGGGAGAACAAAGTGAGCAAAGAGAGTGAGCAGTCAGATAAGAGAGATTTTCCAGGATCTGTGTAAGCTGGAGCACAGAGAATCAGCAGCATCCAGTGCTGGAGAGTGTACCTTGGTCTGCTGTATATTTGCTGGACTGTTCAGGAGGCGAGTGTGTTTGAAGAGGGGCCCTGTGTTAAGGAGGCCGCAGGCGGAGGGATTTGCTGGCGGCATTCGACTTAAGGCAGAGGAGATTCTGCATACCGCCGTGGAAGAATTGATCCAGAGGCTGCAGATTGCTACAACGTTCAAGAGGCCTTCCTGGGACTGTGAGCAGCTGAAGTTGTGCGGTAACGAGCATCTTTCTCTCTGTCTTACTGACAGCATTCTATCCATCTTTACACTAACTAAGGATCACACAGCTGCTGAGCGGATTTTACCCACAGTCTTTCCTGTACTGGCAGCTACGTTATGCTAAAAGGGCCCCACCTCTTATGTGCACCAACTGGTACCCATCATCGCTGTCATTAGGACGAAGATCAGGGTGGTTCCCGGGTGTTTGGGAGGGTCCTGGGCTGGGAGGTTAGAGAGCAGTTGGTGTGTCTAGTTAGCTACTGTATTACCTGAAATCCTTTTATGCTGCCACTTGCATTTCAATACAAGTGTAGCGATGTGTTAAAGTTTACTGTGGCAGTACCCATTTTTGGCCACAAGATGGAGACTATCACGATTAAAGACCCTGGACACTTGAACTACATGTCCATGCATGCTTTGCGAAGAAACAGGAAGTGGGTGGGTTTGTGGAGAGCTGTACATCCTGCACCTCGTGGAGAACAGGCAGAGCGCGCCAGGGAGTCAAGGAGAGTGGATGCACAACGTAAAGAGAGAGACCAAAGATAGGCCGGAGCGCAGACAGAGTGGATCGGGCCTTCAGGATTGACTCACTCAGCTTGCGGGACACAGACCTCACCCTCTATGCTATTCAAGTGCAGCTGAAGGAGAGAAGACCCCAGGAGTGAGGAGTACCGCGGTCGATCGAAGCGGGGAGCAGGCGGTAAGCTGGATGAGTCGCGGCTGACAGACAGAGGGCCAGACAACAGATCCGGTGGTCGGCATCCCCGGCAACATCGAGCGGAGAGGCGTCCTGGGCCAGCCGAATCTCAAGCTTGCGCTGGATGGGTGAGAGGCCCCAAGGCCGTGTTTAAATAAGAGCGTACGCTGCTGTTTCCTTCTAAAACCCACAGGGCCCCAACTGACTAGTCGAAGACATCGCTAAAGTAAACTCACTGGCCAGTTGAGAAGTACCGGGTACCCTACACACACAAATACATATCACCTCATGTTCTGGGACTTAACCTGTGCAGGACTCATTTTCCTTTTCTGAACCGGGACAAGGGGGCAAAGTTAAAGTTACATTCCGAACATTTTTCCTCTTTTTGTTCCCGCTGCGCGTTCACCGTGATACGAGAACTGTGTATTTTATTGTGTCCCGCTACGCGGTTTTTCCTCGAATTTCGTATCTTTTAATTTTCTGCTCGGTCGGGGTTTTTTCCGAAAATACGAAGTCCTCGTGCTTTCGTTTCTTTTACCGCTACGCGTTTATCGTGTTACGAAAGTACTGTAAATTTTCCTGCATATACCGTGTCTTAAGAGCTGCAAACCTTTTAGTAAATCTTTTAAATTGTAAAACTGTCCAGCGTGTTGGAGTATATTTATTCCCTAGTGCGGGGAGACTGACCCGTGGTTCATTTTCAGCGGCTCCTCCGGGAGTGAGCGCTACACAAGTTTATATTGTTTATTGTACCACTGTGTAGTTGTTATTATTAGGTTCCTGCCTGGGCAAACAGTCCATGCCATGGATGCCCAGACAGGTGGAGGCACTGCCAACACTATGTATCCTTATTCCCAAAATGCGGAAACTCAGGACCAACAGGTAAAGCAAGAAGGTGTAACCCAGCTGGAGGGTGCCAGCGGGGGCGGCCCCCAGCGGCAAAAGAGCGTTACACACCATTGCATCCTGTAACTCACAGCGCAGCTTCCAGCGCTAACATCGTGAGGACTCCAGCCCAGCAGAGAGACGCCCACAGCAAAGAAGGAGCAAGGAGGTGAAGGAAAGAAGGACTCCTGGCCACCTATATATAGGCTAGGGATGCACATGAGAGTGAGCGTGATCGCAATATCGGCTCCAGTCCACATGAATAGAAGAAACCATAACAGAAATAACAGAACCATCTCTGAACTACCATCTTCATACTGAACTTTGACCACAAGGTGGAGTAACAGACAGAGAACAGGCACATTCTGAAATAAACTCTAGAGACAAACGATATATATCTAGCACATTTCATAAGATAGAATACACATACTGTTTACCACACTGCATATGAAACTGCACATAAAATGTTTAACACATACAGGGCCGGCGCTAATGTAAGGTAGCACAGGCGGCCGCCTTACTGTCCTGGTTTGTTGCCAGTTTGAGGGGCGGAAAAAAAAATCAGATTTTCCAAACATACTGGAGATGGATTGATCATCTGACAGCAGCCCAGGATCCAGCGATGCACTGTCAAACCGCGACGGCGGCACTGCAGTGTGCCTGTCTCAGTCCCACATTCTTAACAGGAGCAGGCACACTGTGTAATTTGGCGCCGCCCCCACACGTGATGCGCATAGCCCAAGCAAGCAGGAAGAGGGGCCAGTCTCAGCCAGCCCGCGTGCTTCCACTCTACAGTGAAGGAGGACAGAGGCAGAGAGGAGATATTTTACCAGGTTTGAATAAACTGATGGATGGGGGATTAGATTGATATACTGGGGGAAGGGGGCTGTAAATTGCTATGCTGGGGCTGTAAAGTGATATACTGGGGAGGGGGGGCTGTGAAGTGATATATTGGGGATGTAAATAGATATACTGGGGCTGTAAAATACTGGGTCTGGGTCTGTAAAGTAATATACTGGGGGGGCTGTAATTAGATATCCTGGGGGGGCTGTGAAATACTGGGTCTGGGGCGGTAAAGTGATATTCTGGGGCTGTAAATTGATATACTGGGGGGGCTGTAAAATACTGGGTCTGGAAAGTGATATACTGGGTCTGGGGCCTGTGAATTGATATACTGGGGGGCTGTAAATTAATTACTGGGTCTTGGGCCTGTAAATTGATATACTGGGGGGCTGTAAAATACTGGGTCTGGAAAGTGATATACTGGTCTGGGCCTGTGAATTGATATACTGGGGGGCTGTAAATTAATTACTGGGTCTTGGGCCTGTAAATTGATATACTGGGGGGGCTGTAAAATACTGGGTCTGGGGCTGTAAAGTGATATACTGGGGGGGCTGTAAAGTGATATACTGGGGGGCTGTAAAGTGATATACTGGGTCTTGGGCCGTAAACTGATATACTGGGGCCTGTAAATTGATATACTGGGGGCTGTAAATTGATATACTGGGGGCTGTAAATTGATATACTGGGGGCTGTAAATTGTTATACTGGGGGGGCTGTAAATTAGTATACTGTTTCTTGGGGCTGTAAATTGATAAACTGGGTCTGGGTAAATTGATATACTGGGACCTGTGAATTGATATACTGGGGCCTGTGAATTGATATACTGGGGCCTGTGAATTGATATACTGGGGGCTGTAAATTTATATACTGGGGCCTGTGAATTGATATACTGGGTCTGGGACCTCTAAATTAATATACCGGGGGAGGCTGTAAATTGATTTTCTGGGGGAGGGCTGTAAATTGATATCCTGGGGCCTTGGGGGGGCTATAAATTGATATGCTGCAGACTGAGAGGCTGGAAATTGATATACTGGGGTTTGGGGGGCTGTAAATTGATATAGTGGGGTCTTTGGGGCTGTAAAATTATATGCAGGGGGTTTGAATAAACTGTTATTGGTACATTAATGAGTTTTATTGCTGTGGAGCTCTGTGATACGCTCATACACGGTGATAATAAAAAAATAATAAATATAATAATAAAAAAAAAATTTGTTTTTTTTAATGCAGCACTATTGTTCACATTTCAATTATAATGTGAACAATGATGCTTCACTAATGATATTTTTTTTTTGGGGGGTTTAGCTAAAATCACGCAATTTCTCCCCAAAAAAAAAATGGGTTCCCCGTCCTAATTTTTTTAACAAATCTACCCAGTAGAATATGACCGCAGAGCCTCGGATAATAAAATTTAAAAAAAAAACACTTTACACACTGTGGAAGATTGAAATTTTATTGAAAATTCAAATTTTTTTACATTTTTTGTTATAGCATTTTGGCAGGGCATGACATATACATATAATAATGATATATTATTAATCTGCCGAGTCTGCCGGAAAGAACGATATATAATTTGTCTGGGTGGTATAAGAATACGTGACTTAAAAATGGTCAAAATGCGCTTAGCAAACTTCTACTTCCGAAACAGCGCCGAAGTTGTAAAATTACTCCCGTCCTTAAGGGGTTAATGACCATTCAAGTAAACCAAAACATCTGTGTTTTGTTTTGCATGGAGCTACAGGGGTCAGCGCAAATGACAACTTATTTTCTTGGTGTGTTTTAGAGATTATTAGGCATCTCAATGCTGATTGACATGGCATGGTACGGATTGGGGGGGGGGGGCACCAAAACGCACCTTCGCCTGAGTAGACAAAAATGCTTGCACTGGCCCTGAACACATAAAATACTTGGTGTATTTATGATCTGTACAAAATTGTTAGAGACAGATTCATATGCACATCACTGTATATCTGTAAAAGCGGCATACAACCAAATACCCTGAGATAAGGATTTATGTAACATATACCGGCATTGTACACATTGCATGACTTATTTTCAGTGCATATTCTGTGATTTACAAAATACAGCAGCCAAGAATCCCACAACAAAACCACAAGAGATAATATATTTTACCGTTGACATACACGGAACATATCTCAACGAATACACCCCACGTAGGCAGCGCCTAATCAGAGATAAAACCTCATTTGGCAATTCTAAACCAGGCAATAGCAAAGCATTGCCATCCTATCCCTGAAGGGCAGCAGCATACGTCAACACACACCACGGGACAGGCGTCGTTTAAGGGTAATCCATCATTTCTCTCAGATAATCCACCTTTACATCGGCCGCAGAGTGTTTGTTTGTCAGGCCTGCTGGCCGTGTGGTGAGTGCGTGTGTGTGTTTGTCGGCTGGCAGCTTATCTCTTCTTGGGGCAACTGTGGGCCTATTTAATGGAAGGGGCCTGGAGCGGCTGCTCCCTCCGCCCCTATATTAACCCGGCCCTGCCAATATGGTATTGAAATAAGTAAGGAAGAACTGCAAACCCTGTGCACCGTGGAATGGCCCGCAAGAGCCCCCGTGTGACCAGAGGAGGGGGTCAATGGACCAGATGGTAATCCAGAGGTTTAGATAAGAGTCGCTACGCAGTACTGTATAATCTGTTTACATGATCGATGCATAGTATTTGTGCAGGGAACGTCACACTGATCTGTTTGAGCATGCTGAGACTGGACTCCGGAGGTTGCGGCTGATCCGCGTTATGCCAAACGGTCTTTCTTTGACTGTGTCTGTTATTGATGAGGGAGCTATATGCCCCATAGCTGCCAAGTGTAAAGAAACCCCACTCGAGTGTGTATATTAGACATGTGCATTCGTTTTAGTACTAAAACGATTTAGTCAGAATTTTGGGATAATTTAGTTTTAGTATGACTCAAGAGATACGAAACTGCTCAGTACAAAAAATGAAAGAAACTAAAATAAAATGCACTACATTTTAGTTTCAGTCCTTTTTGTGATATTACACTGATGAGTGAAGGAGTCCAGCAATGAAGAGAGCAACATCGCAAAGCTACAGAAAAGGTTTGTATGCGAAATCCTTCCCGACCCCTACCCGAAAATCTGACAGCGATAGAGCTCCAGAATACTTACTCTCAGCACAGACAGCCAGCACAGGAGAGGAAACCTTTACTTAACCCTTGTATGTCTATGAGGCAGACAAGATGATAAAAGCAGCTGGAGAAGGAAAACATTCAAATAAATCACACTGAAAGCTAATGACAGAGGAGGACTGGATAGTAAGAAACCCTTTATAACAAGCAGAGCTGGGAGAAAAGAGGGACTTTATAAAACATGTGTTATCTCCCGCTCTACATAATAGGGGCTTTGGTCTGATACATTTTATATTATTTAGGAGCACTATCCCCCGTTCCTCATCTATAATACACGTTTTATATAAAGTCCCTCTCCTCTCCCAGTGCTGCTTGTTGTTATAAAGGTGTTTTTTTTACGTCTGATACATTTAGTATCACAGTTGCTCTGTCATTATGAGCCTTCAGTGTGATTTGTTTTCCCTGGATTTAAAGTGCTTTATTTTATTATAAAAATAAATTTACACCAGTCATCTCTTCTCTGAGCTTTCAGACTGATTTATGTTAATATTTTCCCTCTCCCCTGCTTTTATATTCCTGTGTCTCCCCCACAGAGATACAAAGTTTAAGTAAAAGTTCTCACTCCTGTGCTGGATAAGCATCGCATTCCGAAGCTCTGCATCCTCCACATGCCAATGCAGTAAGATGTTCTATACAGAGAGGGGCAGAGAAGGGTATTAATGCAGGAGGATGTTATATACATTATACAGAGAAAGGTATAAATTGAGAAGGATTTTCTATACAGAGAGGGACCCCCCATCCCTCTCCTTCTCCTCCTTCGAGACACACTGCATCTGCCTGTTCTCTCCTCTGGCTCTCAGGGTGGCAGTCATCTACCGCCCACCAGGACCAACCTCCCAGTTCTTTGACCACTTTGCTACCTGGCTTTCTCACTTCCTGTCTTCTAATCTTCCATGCCTAATTCTCGGGGACTTCAATATTCCCATTGATGATCCTTCCGCCCCTGCTGCCTCCAAACTTCTTTCACTCACGTCCTCCCTTGGACTCACACAATCCTCCCTCCTCCCTACCCACCGCGATGGTCACGCTATTGACCTTGTCTTTTCCAACCTCTGCTCCATTTCTGAGTTCAGCCGTCGCCCTTTCCCCATCTCTGACCACCACCTTCTCTCTTTCAACCTATCTGGACTTCCTAAATACCCTGCTCCCCCACCCCGCACACACACTCGCAGAAATCTACATGCTGTGGATCCCCATCAATTCTCCAACCTACTTCACCACCTCCCTCACACCTTATCCTTCACCTGCCCTGATGCTGCCACTAATCACTACAACACTACTCTTATCTCTGCTCTAGACACTCTTGCTCCTCTTCGACTCTGTAAGGCCCCACGCCGCCAGCTTCAGCCCTGGCACACCCTCCAAACTCGCTACCTGCAAAGATGCTCCCGCACTGCAGAGTGTGCCTGGAGGAAATCCCGCTCTGAAGCTGATTTTGTTCACTTCAAGTTTATTCTCCGGTCATACACCTCTGCCCTCCACTTGGCCAAACAATCCTTCTTCTCATCTCTTATATCTACGCTGTCCTCCAACCCTAAACGGCTCTGGTCCACCTTCAACACTCTCCTCTACCCACCTGCACCTCCCCCCTCAGCTGCCTTCAGCGCTCAAGACCTGGCAGACTACTTCCTCAGTAAAAATTTAACTATCAGAAGCAACATCCCAACACAAGATAGTTATCTGCCACCTCCACTCCCACAGGTCCCCTCTGTCACCCTCTGCCGCTTCCTCCCAGCCACTGAGGAGGAAGTCAATTCCTTATTGTCCTCCTCACATCTCACCACGTGCCTGCTCGACCCCATTCCCTCACATCTAATTCCTCCCCTCTCCTCCTCCCTCACCCCTGCTCTCACACACATCTTCAACCTATCTCTCTCCACTGACTCCTTTCCATCCGCCTTCAAACATGCGCTAGTTACCCCTTTACTAAAGAAACCATCCCTCGATCCCAACTCTCCATCCAACTACCGCCCTGTATCCCTGCTTCCCTTTACCTCTAAGCTCTTAGAAAAACTAGTCTTCAACCGCCTCTCCCTCTTCCTGTCCTCCAATTCCCTACTTGACCCCCTGCAATCTGGCTTCCGTCCCCTACACTCAACTGAAACTGCCCTCACCAAAGACACCAACGACCTCCTAACTGCTAAAAAACACGGCCACTATTCTATTCTCATCCTGCTTGACCTCTCGGCTGCTTTTGACACTGTTGACCACCCCCTCCTTCTACAGACCCTCAACTCTCTGGGTCTCGGTGACACTGCACTTGCTTGGGTTGACTTCTATTTATCCAACAGGTCCTTCTGTGTGTCCTTTGCTGGTAACTCCTCCTCTTCATTGCCTCTATCTGTTGGTATACCTCAAGGCTCTGTCCTTGGTCCTCTGCTCTTTTCCATCTACACCTCCTCCCTGGGCAAAATCATCAACAGCTTTGGCTTTAATTACCACCTCTACGCTGATGACACTCAGATCTACCGCTCTACCCCTGATCTCTCTCCCCCTGTCCTTTCAAAAGTCAGTGACTGTTTATCTGGCATCTCCTCCTGGATGGCCTCCCACCACCTAAAGATCAACATGTCAAAGACTGAGCTCCTACTTATTCCTCCCTCCAATGCCTCCCCACCTCCTGACTTCTCTATCACGGAGGGTATCACCATCTCCCCATCAAACCAAGTTCACTGTCTTGGAGTTACACTTGACTCTGCTCTTTCCTTCATCCCCCACATCAAGTCTCTTTCCTCCTCCTGCCGTTACCAACTGCGTAATATTTCCAGAATTCGGCCATTTCTTACCGCTGTCACCACAAAACAACTCATACACGCTCTGGTAATCTCCCGACTCGACTATTGCAATAATCTCTTATCTGGCCTCCCTCTGTCCCGCCTCTCCCCCCTACAATCCATCCTGGACGCCTCCGCCAGGCAAATTCACCTCACCCGCCGCTCTGTCTCTGCCGCTCCCCTCTGCGAGTCCCTTCACTGGCTCCCCATCCACTGCAGAATTAAGTTCAAAATCCGTATCCTTACCTACAAAACCCTCACTAACTCAGCTCCCCACTACCTGTCCTCACTAATCACCAAATACACCCCAGCCCGCTCCCTAAGGTCAAACAGTGACCTGCGCCTAGCTTATCCCCGCATCACATCTTCCCATGATAGACTGCAGGATTTCTCACTCGCAGCCCCCACTCTCTGGAACGCTCTCCCTCGTACTGTCAGACTTTCCCCTAACTTCTCTTCCTTCAAACGCTCACTTAAAACGTTCCTATTTAGGGAAGCCTACCACCCAACTCACTGACGCAACCATCAATCACTCTCACCTTACAGTCCTCTCCTCCTGTTTCCAACCCCAACCCTCCTAGATTGTGAGTTCCTACGGGAATAGGGCCCTCATCTCCTCCTGTACTGTTTGTCATATGTTGTTCAATGTATTGTAACCCTGTCTATACTGTGCCTATTGTACAGCGCTGCGGAATATGCTGGCGCTTTATAAATAAAGAATAATAATAATTAATTCAGGAGGATGTTCTATACATTATACAGAGAGGGGTATTAGTTAATACAGGTGGATATTGTATACATTATACAGAGAGGGGTATTAATTAATGCAGAAGGATGTTCTATACCTTTATACAGAGAGGAACCTTTTTTTAGCCCTTTAAATCCAGTGGCTGTGAGCGCGGAGATCGGCAGCTTGTTATATTATCTCTCAGTACAATGTATCAGGCTCAGCTGTTACAGTAACCGACTGTAACAGTGCTCAGAGTTTCAGTAAAACAAGGAAATAATATTGTTCTAACCTCTTATATATAAAAATATTTACTAGTTTTACGGCAACTCTGAGCGCTGTGATGAGCAGCAGTCAGTTACTGTAAAAGCTTTGCCTGACACATTGTGCTGAGAGTGAGAGATACTGTAACAAGCAGCAATCTCAGCTCTGAGGAGCCACTACAATAGTAATTGTATCCACTGGTTTTCGGATGAATTAAATTAGTTTTCATACTAAAGAACTGAAAACAAATTTCTTTAGCAACTAAATAAATTGCATTTTAGGACTAATCCATTAGTTCAAAACGAAATTTTGTGCTGTGCACATGTCTAGTGTATATTTATATGTTGCACAACTTTTTTTTTTATTTAAATTAAATTTATTAGGCATTCACAAATAGTAGTTTGAACAGAGACCAATGCAATAAAAAAAGCCATCAATGCGGTCTATCAAATAATAAATATGCCATAAAAGATTTTTGAAAGTTTGGTGGGAAAGGGGTAGTTAAGAAGGAAAGAAAAGGAGAAAGAGAGAGAAAAGAAAGGAGAAAAAGAGAAAGTGGTAGAAGAAAAAGGAAGAGGACTGGGGTCACCTTCAATACACAAAAAGAAAATACCTAGATAATCAGGGGTACCATAGGTGGGGTCGCAACCTAAAATAAATCGGCAAACTTCGAGTCCAGCATCAATCCAGGGGTCCCATACTTTGTGGAATGCTGGTATTTTATTTTTTTACAACAGCCTTGAGTTCGTCCATAATCCTAGTGTCCTGGATTTTAGCAGATACTTTAGCCATGACTGGGAGAACCTGGTGACGCCAAGCCTCTGCCACCGCCCGCCAAGCTGCCATCGAGATTTTTGAAATTAATTTATTCTCGTGTCTCGTGAAGCCTCCCAGGGGGTCGAGAAAGTAATAAATTCCACGGGTCACTAGGAACGTCCCGCCCCAGTGCTTCAGTGAGTATCAACATGATGTTAGTCCAGAACGTTTGGATTTTCGGGCAGTCCAACATGTGAATAAAAGTGCCTTTAGAGCCACAAGATCACCAGCAAAGATCTGGGAATTCTGGGGACATGTGTGCGAGCTGTGTTGGCGTTACATACCAGCGCATCAGCATTTTCAGTGGTTGTTCTTGCATGGTCGTGCATAGCGAGACACCCTGGGAGGCCTCCCAGATGTCCAGCCAATCTTCTGAGTCCAATACGTCTGCCAGGTCGCGTTCCCAAGCTTTCACGTAGTGGAGTTCCTTCCAATCAATCAGTGATGTTAGCTTATAATATAAGGTAGAGATTAATCCTTTGGGTAATTACCTCTCAAGCAAATAGATTCAAAAAATGAGAGCGCGGTTTGCGAGGCAGCTTTAATATGGTGACGAGCTGCAAAGGCCTATAGTTGCAACTCCGGAAGAATTAGACCCCCTGTTCCGATAGGCCGCTGTTCGAATATGGTCGATGGAACGAAGCGATCATTTTGATAAAGGTGCCATAGACGGTGTAAGCCAGCATCCCACAATAGTTGAAAGGGTAGAGGGACCAGTCCAGCAGGGAAGTCCCGATTGCGAAAGATTGGCGTCAACGGTGATGGTAAGGTGGTAAGTTTGCATTTCGCAGCAAGTTTGTCCCATATGCGGATGGTATTCACAATGGCAGAACAGTTTGTGGACAGGAGTGGTCTATGTTCCCGGGCTAGCCAAATCCAATGGTGTGGCAAGTTAGGGGCCATAATTGCTCTCCAACTCAACCCACCTCCCGGCAGTGATCCCCCCATGCCATGCCACCAGCTGGACGAGTTGTGCGGCGTAATAATATGAAAAGAGGCTCGGGAGACCAAGACCACCCAGTTGTTTATGCCGGAACAGGGTGGCCCTAGCCACCCTATGCCTCTTCCCAGCACATACAAAATCGTCAATCGCTCCCTGCATTGAGCGGACATCGGAGGGATCAAGTGCCACAGGTAACGTCTGAAAATAGTACAAGAGACGTGGTAGTACATTCATCTTAACACAATTCACTCTTCCCACCTATGAAATAGCGTATTTATCCTAACTTTCTAGGTCTTGCTTTAGCGTGGCACACATTGTAGCATAATTCACTTCATATAGTGGCAAGAAAAAGTATGTGAACCCTTTGGGATTACGTGGAGTTTTACATGAATTGGTAATAAAATGTGCTCTGATCTTCATCTAAGTCACAACAATTTGAAAAACACAGTCTGCTTAAAATAATACAACACAAACATATGTTTTCATGTGTTTATTGAACAGGACATGTAAACATTCACAGTGCAGGGTGGAAAAAGTATGTGAACCCCTAGCCTAATGACTTCTCCAAGAGCTAATTGGAGCCAGGAGTGAGACAACCTTGAGTCCAATCAGTGTGATATTATTGGATGTGTTGCTGAAAGCTGTCCTGCCCTTTAAAAACACACACCAGTTTTAGGTTTACTGGTTTCAAGAAGCACTGCCTGATGTGAACCATGCCTCGCAGAAAAGAGCTCTCAGAAGACCTACAATCAAGAATTGTTGACTTGCATGAAGCTGGAAAGGGTTACAGAAGTATCTCCAAAAGCCTTGATGTTCATGTGTCCACAGTAAGACAGACTGTCCACAAATGGAGAAAGTTCAGCACTGTTGCTACTGTCCCTAGGCGTGGTCGCCCTGTAAAGATGACTGCAAGAGCACAGCACAGAATGCTTAATGAGGTAAAGAAGAATCCTAGAGTGTCAGCTAAAGACTTACAGAAATCTCTGGCACATGCTAACATTTTTGTTGATACATCTACAATAAGGAAAACCTTAAACAAGAATGGAGTACATGGTGTCAGGCGGACACACGTACCCGTAGGTAGCTATGGTCATCCCTAAGGCGAAACAGGAGGGTGGAACCCTAAATGCGATACCAGTCCTTGTAGTTGGCTGGGTTACGCAGTAGCTAGAAGTGAACCTATAAGGCAGGGACGTAGGCAAAGAGGACAGAAACCAGTCCTAAGGATGGCTGGTCTAGAAACAAGACAATACGGAGTGCCAGAGAGTGTACGTCAAGCTAGTACACGCAAGTCGAAGGGTACGTTAGGTGGATACACAGATAACTGGAAAAACCTGAAATCTAATCACAATACCAGTCCTTGTGGTGGCTGGGTTAAGTGATAGCGAGTAGTAAAACAGTTCAGTACACAGGGAGAAACCAAATGCAGCGTCAAACACAAAAGCCGGGTCAGAGGGATATAGAGATACTCAGAGTCGGTTGCCAAAAGCCAGGTCATGCACAGTAAGTCAAATAAGAGTCTTAGAATACAGCACCAAAGGGTATAGCAAGCTAAAACCACGAAAGGGCGCAGAGAAAAGCAAAAAGCAGGTTTAAATCAGGCGCCCTGCCTCCCGATTGGCCAAGAGGATCACCTGACACAGGAGGCACCACGATGGAGGCGTGATGACGTCACGCCGCTGGGAAGCCTCATACCCGGAAGCGGCGGCGGCCCGCGCGCATAGGACACCAGGAGGGGCCGCGAGGAGGACGCAACCCTCGGGTCCTAACACATGGGAGGACACCACGGAGGAAGCCATTGCTGTCCAAGCAGCACGTTTGAAGTTTGCAAAAGAGCACCTGGGTGTTCCACAACACTACTGGCAAAATATTCTGTGGACAGATGAAACCAAAATTTAGTTGTTTGGATAAAAACTAACAACACTATTTGTGGAGAAAAAAAGGCACAGCACACCAACATCAAAACCTCATCCCCACTGTAAAACATGGCGGAGGGAGCATCATGGTTTGCGGCTGCTTTGCTGCCTCAGGGCCTGGATGGATTGTTGTCATTGATGGAAAAATGAATTCCAGAGTTTACCAAGACATTTTGCAGGAAAACGTAAGACCATCTGTCCGCCAACTGAAGCTCCACAGAGGATGGGTGATGCAACAGGACAATGACCTAAAGCATACAAGTAATTCAACAAAAGAATGGCTTCAACAAAACAAAATACGCCTTCTGGAGTGGCCCAGTCAGAGTCCTGACCTCAACCCGATTGAAATGCTGTGGCATGACCTTAAGAGAGCGATTCACACCAGACATCCCAAGAATATTGCTACACTGAAACAGTTTTGTGAAGAGGAGTGGTCCAAAATTACTCCAGATCGTTGTGCAGGTCTGATCTGCAACTACAGGAAATGTTTGGTTGAGGTTATTGCTGCAAAAGGAGGGTCAACCAGTTATTAAGTCCAAAGGTTCACATACTTTTTCCACCCTGCACTGTGAATGTTTACTTGTTCTGTTCAATAAAAACATGAAAACATATAATGTTTGTGTTGGATTATTTTAAGCAGACTGTGTTTTTCAAATTGTTGTGACTTAGATGAAGATCAGAGCACATTTTATGACCAATTCATGCAAAACTCCACGTAATCCCAAAGGGTTCACATACTTTTTCTTGCCACTGTATAAACGTTCAGGTAAACCAGTTAGCGTAATACCAAAGATAGGGAAGTTCCGAAGTGGAAATCTTCAGAGGAAACCCTGACGTCAGTGTACGCAATACTGCAGCAGGCACCAGTATCGGAAAAATCATGGACTTGGTGACATTGACTTTATAACCGGAGAGTCGTGAATATTCGTGTAGACGGTTCATTAAAGCCGGAAGTGAAGTCTCGGGGTCAGTCAAGGAGAGTAACACATCATCTGCGTATGCCGATACTTTGAACTGTTGTCCTCCCACCAGGAAACCCTGGATGTCCCCATCAGCTCGAATCATCCTCATAAGAGGTTCTAAAAATAAGGCGAAGAGGGATGGCAAAAGAGGGCAGCCCGGTCTCGTAGCATTGCGTATGGGGAAGGGAATCGGGTCCGTGCCTGGGATCAAGATCTGAGCCATCGGGTTCGCATATAAGGCCTGGGTCAGGCCTAGGAAATGCTCCGGGAAGCCTGCACTCTTCAAAAGATTGAACAGAAAGGGCCATTCTGCTCTGTCAAATGCCTTTTCCGCATCTAGTGAGAGAAATAAAGATGGCACCTTTCGTGAGCGAGCCCACCAGATCAAATCCACTGCTCTCCGTGTATAATCGAATGCTTGCCTCCCGGGCATGAACCCCACCTGATCCGGGTGGATCAGAGTGGAGAGCATGTGTCCTAGTCTGGTCGCTATCAATTTGGCGAGCACGTGGAGATCAGTATTGAGGAGCGAGATCGGTCTATATCTATACCCTTAGCATCTTTTCCGGGTTTAGGTATGAGTACCACTGAGGCTAAGAGAGATTCCGGCATAAGCCCGTTCCCTGTTCTGAGAGAGTTAAATAAGGAGCATAGACGAGGGACCAGAGTGTTGGCGAAACATTTATAATATTGGCCCGTGAGGCCATCAGGCCCTGGGGCCTTATTTGATTTTAAGTCCCTCACCACCTTGCTTCCAGGGCCGCTTTCTGCTTGTCATTTAGTTGGGGCATAGCACTTTTCGATATATACCTAGCAATATCTGTCAATAGTAACCGATTAGTATCAGTGTGAGAAGGGGTATGGTGATAAAGCTGCGCAAAATAAGCCATACAAGCATCTCGTATGGCACGGGGGGCGTCATGTAGTACTCCTTGTTTATCAACTATGTTAGCTATTGGGTTCGATTTATACTTCGGTTTAATTTTGCGAGCTAGGGGAGTATCTATTTTATTAGACCGCTCAAAGTATCTCTCGTTGGACCACAATAGTGCCCGACCCGCATCCTCTATAAAGAGTCTGTTAAGATCAGTCTGAGTTTGTGACAAGAGGAGATTAAGTAGTCTCCTCCGGAGCCGATTTATGTGCCATTTCTTGCTCTCGTAATTTAGCTTGGAGAGTAAGGATGTCTTAGTTTTTCTTTTTTATGGTAGGCAGCCTGACTTATAAGTACCCCCCTCGTGTGTCAGGTTACACGTCGCCGCCGTGGCAAGAAGCCTCCTAAGGTGATTATTCCAACCTGACAGCCCTTTGCCTATTTGCCTGCAGTACCTCAGTCAGCCACTGCAGCAGCCACAGGTGTCTTGATTGCCTCCCTGTGCTTCCCTATTTAAGGGACAATCTCCCATGATGCATTGCTGCTACATTAACATTGCCTTCCACTGCCAAGCTGTGTCCCTCTCAAGATCCTGTGTCTCCAGTGCCAAGTGTATCCTGTGTCTCCAGTGCCAAGTAATACCCTGTGTCTACATTGCCAAGTGTCTCCAGTGCCAAGTGTATCCTGTGTCTCCAGTGCCAAGTGTATCCTGTGTCTCCAGTGCCAAGTGTATCCTGTGTCTCCAGTGCCAAGTGTATCCTGTGTCTCCAGTGCCAAGTAATACCCTGTGTCTACATTGCCAAGTGTCTACATTGCCAAGTGTATCCTGTGTCTACATTGCCAAGTGTCTGCACTGCCAAGTGTATCCAGCACCAATAAACCCCCCTTGTACCGTGGAACCTGTCTGTGTGTCTCTTTATCACTGCATCCTGGGCTCATCTCCTCCTCTACCACTCCTGATTCCTGACAGAATGCAGCAGCCTTTAACCTATGAGCCCGCAGTGATAAAAAACCTGAGGGGGTTAATCCAAACATCATTCCATGAACTGGTTCATCACCTGCTTGGCCTAATGAACAAGTTGCTTAAGAGGCTATGGGACCTATCCCCTAAGGTATGCGTTTCCAACCTTAAGAAAAACCATGGCCCTCTCTCACTGGAGGAGCAAAGCAGAAAGCGGCAAATGAATCTCTGTTTTTACTGCGGAGCAATATGGCACCGAGTTGCCCAATGCCCGGAAAAACCCACTAAGAGACCTATGTACTATGAGTACAACAACCCTCTAAAGACTGTTCTGCCTGAATATCCCTGCTTTCCAGTGTTACAGGGAGGAACATTTGTCTCTGTGGCTAAACCAGCTGATCTCCCCAATACCCAGCATCTACCAAAGACCTCTCTGGTTAATTCTGGAACTATGGAGGTCAACCCTTGCCTGGCTGATATGGAGAAAGATCAAGTCCAAGATCCAGTAACCCCATACACCATTGCCAGGAATGCCATATATGCATTGGTGACCATCCAGCTTCCTCAAGGTCCTGTGGGCCCCTGTGTTGCTCCCTCCATGGTTACTGAGGAGGTTGAGCCTGAAGCCCATGCCGAAGGGCCTGCTGCTGAGGTGTCAGCTGAAGAATCCAAGTGTGCATCCCCGCAGCTTGAAGAATCCAAGTGTGCATCCCCGCAGCTTGAAGAATCCAAGTGTGCATCCCCGCAGCTTGAAGAATCCAAGTGTGCATCCCCGCAGCTTGAAGAATCCAAGTGTGCATCCCCGCAGCTTGAAGAATCCAAGTGTGCATCCCCGCAGCTTGAAGAATCCAAGTGCGCTTCCCCGCAGCTTGATGAATCCATGTGCGCTTCCCCGCAGCCTGATGAATCCATGTGCGCTTCCCCGCAGCCTGATGAATCCATGTGCGCTTCCCCGCAGCCTGATGAATCCATGTGCGCTTCCCCGCAGCCTGATGAATCCATGTGCGCTTCCCCGCAGCCTGATGAATCCATGTGCGCTTCCCTACCGCTTGACGAATCCAAGTGCGCTGCCCAGCCGCTTGAGGAATCCAAAGCCATGCCTGCTTTGCTGAATGAAGAGGTACATGTCAAACCCACTTCAATGCCAGCTTGTGTGGTTATTGACAAGGCCCCAGAAATATCAGTGCTTACTTCTACTGTTGTAACCCTGGCAAGCCAGGTTGATTCCCTCGCCGATATCCTGCAGAATCTCCAGAAAAATCCTGCTTTCCTACTGAAACAACTGGCTAAAATAAGTGCCACTGCAGAAATACCACCATCTGCTGCAGTTACACCACCTAACTTTGATTCATCCTCAGAGATTGGTTTGGACTTTGTAGATTCCAATGGTGAGCCACCGCTACAACCAGCACAGGGCAACCTAAGTGCTACCACCTTTATGCCAGCTGCCATCCCAGCTACTTACCTTTGTGGATCTGGCACCCCTAGAAGAATTACAGGAGTAAGTAAGATGGACTGTCCAATTCCCCACAGCCGCCAAATCAAGTTTCCCTCCTGCTCTCGGGCTCCTTGTCAGTCGTCTGTGGTGACCCCTCTCACTGACCCATATCTGGACTCTGTGCCCTCTGCCTGCATGTCACTGTACACCGTGACTGATGGCGAGCCACTCCCAGACCTTCGAGTTCAAAGTCCCTCCTGTGTTTACACCCAGACTGAGCCACGCATTGCAGCGGAGATCAAAGAACCATCCAGCCAAGAAATCCAGTGTACTGATGTACTTGGCACAGAATTGATTGAACCCTTGCCACTGGACTGTACTACCTCCAATGGAACCGTGGTGGGTCTTACCGTTACGGCGACGTATCAGACCTCCTTAGCTGCCCGGTGTTCAGCCTTCGGTGGGGGGTATTGTCAGGTTACACGTCGCCGCCATGGCAAGAAGCCTCCTAAGGTGATTATTCCAACCTGACAGCCCTTTGCCTATTTGCCTGCAGTACCTCAGTCAGCCACTGCAGCAGCCACAGATGTCTTGATTGCCTCCCTGTGCTTCCCTATTTAAGGGACAATCTCCCATGATGCATTGCTGCTGCATTAACATTGCCTTCCACTGCCAAGCTGTGTCCCTCTCAAAATCCTGTGTCTCCAGTGCCAAGTAATACCCTGTGTCTACATTGCCAAGTGTCTCCAGTGCCAAGTGTATCCTGTGTCTCCAGTGCCAAATGTATCCTGTGTCTCCAGTGCCAAGTGTATCCTGTGTCTCCAGTGCCAAGTGTATCCTGTGTCTCCAGTGCCAAGTGTATCCTGTGTCTCCAGTGCCAAGTGTATCCTGTGTCTCCAGTGCCAAGTGTATCCTGTGTCTCCAGTGCCAAGTGTATCCTGTGTCTCCAGTGCCAAGTGTATCCTGTGTCTCCAGTGCCAAGTGTATCCTGTGTCTCCAGTGCCAAGTAATACCCTGTGTCTCCAGTGCCAAGTAATACCCTGTGTCTACATTGCCAAGCGTCTACATTGCCAAGTGTATCCTGTGTCTACATTGACAAGTAATACCCTGTGTCTACATTGCCAAGTGTCTACATTGCCAAGTGTATCCTGTGTCTACATTGCCAAGTAATACCCTGTGTCTACATTGCCAAGTGTATCCTGTGTCTACATTGCCAAGTGTCTGCACTGCCAAGTGTATCCAGCACCAATAAACCCCCCTTGTACCGTGGAACCTGTCTGTGTGTCTCTTTATCACTGCATCCTGGGCTCATCTCCTCCTCTACCACTCCTGATTCCTGACATCGTGACAGCCTTGTGCGCTTCCCAGATTACAGCTATAGGGACATCCGAGGTCTCGTTTAGAGTAAAGTAATCCGTCAGAGCATCTTTAACCGTCGTTCGTATCTCGGGCCGCTGCAAAAGCATAGGATCGAGTCTCCAACGTCTCCCCTCCCCACCCTTATGGAAAGGCTGCAAAGTAATGGACACGTCTGCGTGGTCCGACCACGTAATGGAGCCGATCCGAGAAGTAAGTATCCGCGGCATACAGTCAGGCAAAACCAACATATAATCAATTCGTGAGTATGAAGAATGTGGTGCTGAATAGAAGGTGAAATCCTTAACCGACGGGTGCTGCAGACGCCACACATCGCACAACTGATGGTACGTGACAAACCCATAAAATTGTCTATCCTGTGAAGACAAAGCGTGCGTCGAGGCCAGCCGAGGCAAGGTAGATCTATCCAGTGGTGGACAGAGAGTAGCATTAAAATCACCGCCTACAATCAGCATACCTCGCGCAAAGCTCGTCACAAAGGAGGACAGCTCCATCCAGAACGTCGCGTCAGAGCCATTAGGTGCATACACCAACAAGAGAGAGAACCACCGGGCGGCAATCAATCCTGTCACTAGGAGATATCTACCCGCCGTGTGGACTTCTTCCACCTATAGGGGACAAGAATTATGCAAAGCTAAAGCAACACCGTTCCGTTTTGGCATAGCACAGCAAGTGTACACAGGGCTCAAGTCCTGGGAAAAAAAGTGAGGGAACTCACCCAAGAATTCGACAAACCCCATTACCCAGAGAGAAAAAAAAAGTATATATCACACACACCCCGAGAATCATATATCCAGGCACAGACCCCCCAGAATTAATTATAGCCAGACACAGGCCCCCATATCATTTTCGGGCATTATCGTACAGTAACTTTTTTGCCAACAGCTTTTAAAAGTGGTGTTTTTTTTTTTGTTCTACCAGTCTGGTGGTTTGTCAGCTTTTCTCCGCAGTTTCCAGCTGGTAGTCCACTGCGATCGGTGGTCTTTTCGGCAGCTGTTCCGCGGGTTGCGGTGCTCGTTCGGCAGGTTTGCGGCAGCATCAGGCGGGTTTGTAAAACGAGGGGTTATGGTTCTATGGTACTAGCCACAAGATAAGCTCATTAGTTATGCATACACAGAGATACACCGATTTCTTCATTGTCTGGGTATGTAACAAAAATCTATCTACAGTCACACCACACACACACACACACACACAGTCAGACACAGTAACACAGAGTCAGACACACAGTCACACACAGAGTGGGATAGTGAATGAACATACAGGGAGAGGCAGACAGTTCCCCTTTACCTGCTCTCCCTGGCTGCAGCTCTCCACCTTCTCCGTGCAGGCTGGCTCCGGTCGCATGATCAGGCCGCCCAATCCAGATGCAGGATGTCCTCACACATCGGTAAGGCACCCTGCGGGACTTTGCTCACTGCCATGTGTACACGTAGCCTCCCCGCTGCGGGAGAAGGCTTGAGCATGGCAGCCACAGAAAAGTACCTGCACTTTCGGGGGGGGTTGAATCCCGGCCTGTGACTCCCCACTTTGGTTCCTGGATTCGGGTCTAATGTTGAGTGGTAGTGCTCCTTCTCAGCCCTCTGAAGGCGGTGACACACTCTCGCGAGATCGCAGAGTGTAGATCACATCACAGCCTTCAGAGAGCTGAGGAGGCGGCCGCGCGAGGGATCACACAGTGCTCGGGGAACTTGCCAGTCGAGCAGCTGCTGCTACCGGAATGCTCTAATGCATTACACTAGCAGTCCAACAGCGGGAACCTGCATTGCTGTAACATTCCCGCTGTGGGAAAAGTTGCCGGAACGCCGTTCCCACATGTTCCCAAGACTCGTGCCCTGGTGTACAATCTACCATACGGAGGAGCGCCCAGGCAATACGCCGCCTTTCTAGGCATCTGCGTCTCCTGCAAAAAGGCTATACTTGCAGATTTCCGCTTCGGATCCCGAAACCGCAATCGGCGCTTATGAGGAGAGTTGAGGCCCTTCACATTTAAAGACATTACTTGGTGGGCTAATTGTGATGTACCTAATTATGTATTCGGGGTATAAAACCCCATGTCTGAATGTAATCCGGGCTCAGTCCTAGCAATTCAATCCGGACTGAGTGGTGACGTCACAATAAAGTTTGCCTTTCCTGAAGAGACTCGTGTCCAGTCAATCCTTGTCTGTGCCGGACCAGGCCTACTCCCGAGTGAACCAGGTGGATTCCGGTAACATTTTTGGGGGCTTGTCCGGGATCCCGGCCACTTCCGGTACGGCAACGGCAACCGTAGCGGTTGACTGCAGGTACGAGTGATCCCGATGGTTGGGCGTCCGTTAAAGGTGAGCTGACATCTGCAGGCGCCAAGCAGGATTTCCTGTTCAGTGGACCTCGACTCGTCCCAAACGGACCCCCGGCCCGGGAAGCTAAGACACCACCGAATCCGAGGAAACAGCAAGCAGTGCGGCGATAGGTAAGGTGCCTTTTTGTATTGGGAACCGGTATTGGACAACGTCCGACCATAGTTGGGCAAGAAGACCCGCGTACACGGTCTCGTCGGTATACCGAACCCGTCACCGAAAGCACGGGAGCCAGAGAGTGGCTAGCGCGTGTCTGGACCTGGGGGATCAGATATTGACTTGGTGTTCTGAATCTGAGGGAGAGGGTGGCCACGTGGAGCAGTGTTGTTGTAGTTAGTATTGTAAATAGAACTACTGCACGTGGGCAAGAGAAAGGAGGGGGGATTCTGTGACTGGGCTGAGAGCCCTGAGTCAGTGCTATTGTGTATCTTAGTTGAAAAGGGGGCCGGTGTAATGGCGAGCCCCCAAATAGGGTGAAGGGGAGCCCCCAATCTGTGGAGGTTGAAGCCTTTAGGGCAGGTATGTGGTAAACAGGCAGTAACAGGATCAAGCACAACACCTTCAGACTATTACTTAGAATCCAGGGAGTAATACAGGAGAACTAACAGGCTACTAAGCTCCAAAGATTTCGAGACCAATGGATAACTTAGAGCACCCAACAATATAGAGGAAAGCAAAACTTGAGCTCTAGAACTAGAAGGTATTTGGCAAGACAGAATGAATTGTGTAAGCTGCAGGGCAGCACTCAATACTGATACAATAATACAGACTGATGAACCAGACACTCCCAGCCAGGGAGCACAGACAAGGCCCTGAGTGCCACTCAGCAGCAAGCTGGCTTCGTGGCCAGATGTCTGCTGAGCGAAAACAGCTACAACTTGCACAAACACAATAATACATAAAACAGACAAGGTTATAACTAGAGAGGTCCAAAATTCCAAGCAAAAGGTCATACACAGGATATCAGAAATACAACAGGGGTCAGGCAAGAGAGGAATCAAACACAAGAGCCAGAGGTCATACACGGGTAGTCAGAACAAGAGGAACAATGATATAGCGCACAGGAACTAGGTAGAATAAGGTCTATCCTGGTCCAAGGATCAAGGGGAATCCTGGGCCTACATATAGGGCAGAACAGGTCATGTGACCGCAGACCAATAAGCCCAACAGATGGCCTGCAGCCTGAAAACAAAAATAAACAGGAATCCCTGCTATCACCAGCAGGGGGCTGGGTCGAGACGTGACAGCCGGTAAGAGAAGCTTTAAGCTTCAGGGCCAGCGGTAGCTGCAGCTGAGTGGTGCCTGGTGGGCTCTGAGCCCTTGGCAAATTGGAATAGCAGGAGTGTTGCCACAGAACGGGGTACACATAGCTGAAAGCAGACAAGAGTAGAGAAAATAATTAATTGGGTATAGGGAGCCGGCTGGGACAACGTACACTTAGCAGTTGCCTGTTAGGTTGGTGCGCCCTCGGTAACGGAGAGAGTAGAATTGTTTCTGTATTGTTTTGTGCTGAATGTATCTGGTACAGTACGTGCTGTGATTGCTGAGAGTGTTGTGAGTGAGTGTGCGCCTACTTGCTTAGCAAGGAAGCAAATCTGAGAGTGGACTCAGGTTTCCAGCTCAGGCGACTGCAGTTGGCTATCAAAGGAGGAAGCAAATACGACACGAGAAAATTGTTGATTGAAGTACCAGACAGTTGATTTAAAGTGATCTTGCTGAAAGTAATATCCGTATTGTGAAGAAGTTACTGCTAAAGAGAGTAACCATGGGTAACGGGTCGTCTAAACCAGGGTTTCTCAACTCCAGTCCTCGGGACCCACTACAGGCCAGATTTTGCAGATCACCTTGGGGAAGTGCAGACTGAATGCTGCAATCACTGAGCAGCTAATTGGATCACCTGTGCTGTGCTTCGGATATCCCACAAACCAGGCCTGTTAGTGGGTCCTGAGGATACGAGTTGAGAAACACTGGTCTAAACCCAAGAAAGCTTGAGATGGTTAAACACCCCTAGAATATATGGTGCGCAATTTTGAAGCATTATATGAAACACATCACTATGGTGTGGAATTGAGTAAGGAGAAATTAAAACTCTTGTGCACCATAGTCTGGCCAATGTTAGTCCCCGAATGGCCAGAACAGGGATCTATGGATCCAGCATTAATACAGAAAATGCACTCCCAAATAACTGGGAGATATGGCCACCCTGATCAGTACCCGTACATAGATATCTGGAGGTACTGTGTGAGGGACAAGAGTCATTTTATTATGATGGCAGGGCAGAATAAGAAGCAGGGACCCGGGGGCGTGTCCGCGGCGCCAACCAAGATGGCCGCTTAAGCAGAGAGCTCCGCTCGGACCCACAGCACCGGCGCCTACCGTGACCCGCCAGCGCTCTCGATGGGGAAAACACATCGAGCTACGAGTACCCCACGTCCCCAGGCACCTGCTGGCCAAAATTCAGCCGTATCGCTGCGGGCTTTTTTGGTGCCGCTGACAGCCACCGCAAACACGCGGCCGGAGGGCTCACAAGCCGCGCAGGCCACACCACCACTGAGCTCACCTGACAACCCCACGCCGGACACAGAAACAACCGCAGAGATGCTGCACACCGGGGACGGCCCAGATTGGGCTACACTACTCGCCCGACTACCCACAAAAGAGGACTTGAAGGAGGCGAACGCAATCATCATGGCGGAACTACAACAGGTCAGAGGTGATTTACAGGGCCTGCACACTAAGATTCACGCAGTGGAGGCTACGTGCGATGTTTTAAACCTACAACAAGCTGCAAACTCTACCAAACTGGACTCACAAAACGAACAACTCAGAGGTATGGCACTCCACATGGAAGACTTAGACAATCGTGGCAGACGGAACAATTTGCGGATTCGGGGTCTCCCGGATACGGAAGACTCTCCTACCCAACTTATTCCTACCCTCACTTCCATCTTTAATACCTTACTCGACAGACCGAACGCTACTCCTATTGCTTTTGTACACGCCCATCGCGCCCTACACCCACGCGGGACCGGTCCTCCACAAGACGTCATTTGTTGCCTGGAAAGCTTTCCCCTTAAAGAAGATCTATTACGGGCCGCGCGCGCCCCCACTCAGATTTCCCATGACGGAGTAGAGCTGCAACTTTTTCCAGACCTATCTCCTGCAACCCTAGCTTTCCGCAGAGCTTTACGCCCTCTCACAAGGAGCCTACAGGCGCAGAAGATAAGAAAACGCTGGCACTTTCCTACTGGGCTCCTAGTCACTACTCCTCAAGGGCCGTTCCTGGCACGCTCCTCTGCTGACGTGGATACCCTGGTCTCTGATCTTCAACTTCCTCCGGTGGGACTGTCTTGGCCGGACCCGGTGCAGTTCTACTCCTCCAACCGTCCTGGCCTGACCTCTGACGCCTTACCGCAAAGACCCGCCAAGTCTCGTTCTACCGCTGGTCGTCACCGGGGGTCGACGAATTAACGCACGAACCCCCCCCCCCTCCTGAGGGTATGTCAGTCTACACAAGTAGGCTTTGGATCTCAACCTTACACACCTCAGCCTCTCTGACAGCCCCACCAGCTTCAAAGCTGGCCCCGTTGTGCGCAGCTGGATCCCTGAACGGAAATCGTGGCCCGCCCTTCTACCCGCTCCTGTGAGGCACGATGAACGCCGTGGAGAAGAGACTGGACGGGCTATCCGAACTTCATTTCATGAACCGAGACTCTGGGATACGAAAGCTTAACATGTCCGCAGGACCTTTACGCCGTCCTGAAGAGCTACTGCACAGACTCTCTCCCGGGGGCTCTACAGCATCCATACGAGACCTTAAACCCCAACCCTATGCAAACTGCCTTTTCTAGCGGTTCCACTAACTCTCGCACCTGCTCCAGCGGTCTCTGGACGGACTCCCACAAAAAGGATACCGCGAGCCATGACGGCTCACCTGTTCCCGCGACACAAGATCGACTTCCGGGAGGGGATTCATGGAGGGTAACTATGATTCCGATATTCTCTCTTGCTGTGCCTGGGGCACCGGGACTTTAGCGCTACGCATACATAACATACATAATTGACTTTCACTCAGTTACGAAGTTATTCGCCTGCCGGACTTTTTCTCCGTCGAATGTTTTTTCTTAGATCTTTTTCTAGGGTTCACGACATTTGCACTGTTTATTCAAAAGTTTTAATATTACTGCGCATTCATCTTAAGCATTTTTAAGTTAGATTGTTTTGGGTCGGAGGGGTTTCATCATCTATGCTGGAGTGCACCCGTCTGGTTGCGGAGTAGTGGTTGACACCTCCAGCGTGGTACCTTCTGGACTCGCCTCCCACCCGGAGGACAGGGCGACACGACAGTTGGGAGGGGCGCGGGGAGTTCCTTGTGACCCCCGGACCTCATACCCAACCTTGCCCATACCTCATACCCACTCCCACTACAGATAGGGAATGGCACCCACAACACCAACACATCTGACACTTTTTTCTATCAATGCCAGGGGTCTTAATACCCCGGAGAAAAGATCCTTTGCACTACGGGATTTTCATAGAGCCAAAGCCTCCGTAGTGTTCATACAGGAAACCCACTTTCGAGAAGGGTCTGCACCCACATTTACTGACTCAAGGTTCCCCCTGGGCTTCTCCAGCCACAATGCCCTAGCCAAATCCAAAGGTACTGCAATACTATTTGCCAAATCCGTCCCCTTCTGTCATATAGCTACGCTTACAGATGGAGATGGCCGCTACGTGGTAGTGAAGGGCACGATCTCAGATCGCATGTATACCTTCGCTAACATATATGCACCGAACAAGAGCCAACATAAATTCTTAGCTAAATTCCTCACAACATTAAATGACTTTATGGAGGGCTGCCTGGTTTTGGGCGGGGACATTAACATCCCACTGAACCCCCTGCGCGACACGTCAACGGGACGCTCTGCCGTCCCCACACATATCTTGCGCCGGATCGGCTCCCTCCTCCACTCGAACCGATTGGTGGATTGCTGGAGGGCACTCCATCCCGACGACAAAGACTATACCTTTTCTCCCACCCAGCCCAGACCTACTCCAGACTGGACTATTTCTTTCTCTCCCACTACCATTTACAAGACCTCCAATCCGCAACAATTGGTAACCTAACCTGGTCTGATCACGCACCTATCATGATGACCCTCACCTCCCCGCTTTACCGTACCGCGGCCCCAACCTGGCGCCTTAACGACTTTCTCCTCTCGGACCCGACTGTCACACAGGACTGCACATTGGCTCTAGAACACTACTTTACAGAAAACACCAACTCAGACCTCTCTCCACTGACGATCTGGGAAGCACACAAATGTGTAGTGAGGGGCTTTTACATACAGAAGGCATCAGAGTTTAAAAGACAGAGATCGACTGCCATTTCCGATGCATTAAAGCGCATAGCAACGTTAGAGACCCTACACAAAGGTTCCCTGGACCCGGACGACCTGATTGAACTGACCACAGCGAGGCGCGACTTGACCACCCTTTTAAATTCCTCCTATCACAGACGATGCCAACGTTCCAAAATGGTTTTTTTTGCTCACGGCGACAAGAGCGGGCGCCTCCTGGCATGCATGCTACAGAAACGGAGGGCTGCCTCCTACATTGCCAAGATCAGAGACTCACATAAAAAACTACATTATCTGCCCAGCGACATCCAGTCCACCATTAGAACGTATTATGAATCCCTATATAATTTACCGGGCGCACCCCACGGCCAGGATAGGGCGACTAACAGAACTGATATCCATGACTATCTGACAACCCACCTGAAATGTAGGCTCCCACAGTCGACTGTGCGACTTCTTGAGTCGCCCCTCTTGACGGAGGAACTGGCCGGAGCACTGAAATCCTCAAAAACTGGTAAAAGCCCGGGACCAGACGGTCTCCCTTTAAACTACTACAAACAATTTCTAAAGACACTCTCACCACATTTTTTATTAGCCTTTAATTCGGTCCCGGAGGGGCGGCTTATTCCACCTCAGACCTTAGCTGCAAACATTACCTTGATACCTAAAGACGGGAAAGACGCCGAACAGTGCGGAAGTTACCGACCCATCTCCCTCTTAAATTGTGATCTTAAATTATTTGCCAAAATACTCGCATCACGACTCTTACCCCACATCACTGACCTAATTCATCCTGACCAGGCTGGCTTTATTCCTGGCCGGGAAGCTAGAGATAACAGCATTAGAGCCTTAACTCTCACACACAGAGCTCAACGCCGAGGGGAAGATTTGTTATTGTTGTCCACAGACGCCGAAAAGGCTTTTGACCGGGTCAACTGGGATTTTTTATTTGCCACACTCGAACACATAGGTCTCGGTCCCCATTTATGTGCCTGGGTTCGAGCTCTCTACATTAACCCCACGGCCCGTGTCTGCGTAAACGGTATGTACACTACCCCATTTAGGATCCGGAACGGAACAAGACAGGGTTGCCCCCTATCGCCCCTATTATTTACGTTGGCCCTGGAACCTTTCCTGGCGGCGGTGCGGGGCTCCCCAGATATCCGAGGTCTGAGAGTGGGTCCTACCGAGCACAAGATCGCGGCATACGCAGATGATCTGTTGTTCTTTGTCTCCCAACCGGAGACCACATTGCCCAATGTTCTTCAGGCATTCCATCGTTATGGCCTACTCTCGAACCTGAAAATTAATTATGCTAAATCATTTATACTTAACGTATCCCTACCCGCAAGCAGGGTCTCAGCCCTCACTCCACACTTCCCCTTTCAATGGGCCACTTCACGTATTAAATATTTAGGGATTTGGGTCACGCAAATCCCAGCCCACATGTTCCGCGACAACTTCCTTCCCATCCTGGACACTTTCGCTAACGACCTTGGACAATGGGACTATCCACACATCTCTTGGTTAGGGAGGGTCCAAGTACTTAAAATGAACCTACTGCCACGCATCCTATACTTATTCCAGACAATCCCTACCCACATCCCCAGTGCCTACTTTCGCACACTCCGCTCCCTGATGACCACATATATATGGCGAGGTAGCCGCCCCCGACAAAGTTTTACCTGCCTAACTCTGCCTAAACGGGAAGGCGGTTTGGCGGTTCCAGACTTTTTCTTGTATTATAAAACATGCCATATGGTTAGAGTGGTGGAGTGGGCGAGACTCGGCCAGACAAGGGCCTGGGGGGAGATTGAGGGGATCGAGGCGGGAGTCTCGGTTGCGACACTCCCATGGCTACCCAGACGCCATGGGCTACGCCTAACACGCCCCTTGCTGTACACCTCGACGTCCTTGCGTATATGGCACCGGATGACACAACCCCTGGGGCTTTCCTCGGACCCCTCTCCGCTCACCCCCCTGATACACCACCCCGACTTTTCTCCAGGCCTCAACCCCCTGGCCTTTCGAGACCTAATTAACGTGCCTACACCTCGCATCCACCACGTATTCCCGAACGGTCGCTTCGTCACCTTGGGGGAACTGAAGGGAGGGGAAACTGTATCTCTCGCTCTCTACCTATCCTTCCAACAGATACTGAGCTTCATCAGAGCTATCCCACAACAATCCCGTCTAAAACGACCCCTCACCGAGTTTGAAGTACTCTGCTCACGCCAAGGCCTATTGCCGCATGGTGTGTCCCGTCTTTACTCCCTTCTCCTACATGCTTCTAACATTCAACCTCCCGGATACATAGGGAGGTAGGAGACAGTGCTGGGAATATGCTTGTCTGAGGGGGAATGGAGTCGCATCTGTGACCTCACACATCACTGTTCTGTCTCCACAAGAATACAAGAGTCAGCCTATAAACTGCTTTCCATGTGGTATAGAACGCCCCAAGTCCTTTGCCGAATGTACCCAGAGATTGATGATAGCTTTTGGCGCTGCGGTGACTCTCCAGGTTCACTCATACATATTTGGTGGGATTGCCCCTTAATACGCCCTTACTGGATTAAAATACATAGACTGCTGGGTCTTTTCCTAGACCCCCCGCCTGACCTTCTACCAGCACCAATGCTACTGCACCACGTTCCGTACTCCAGGTACGCGTATAAAAACTCCGTTGGCTTGCGTATTCTTAACACGGCAAAAAGCCTGATCCCCCTGTTCTGGCGGCGCCCCGACTGCCCCCCTCTCACACTCTGGCTGTCTAGAATGGAAGAACTCCATACTACAGAACATTTGTTCTTCACGGCCAATCACATGCTCTCCCGATACCTGACCATATGGTCCAGATGGCTCCTACTTTCCTCAGAGCCCGAATTTAAAGCGATACTGCTTGATGATTCTACCGTCAGCCCAATGTAGAGGTGAGGGCGCAAACACTCTAGTGCCCATTTACTGACCAACTCAACACTGGTTTATCTGTGTTGTCAATGCTTGCACTTATATTGCCTGGGGTATGCCATGTACTGTGTCTCCCACCCTATCCAACTCATTCTTCACTTCCCATCTTCCCGTTCTACCCCCACCCCCTGTTACCCCCCTATCCACACTTCCCTTGCATATATCACTGTGAAGTATGCTATTTGACTGGCCTGCGTGCCGAGTAACGTGATGTTTTACGATCTTTTGTATATTATCTTCTATAAAACGAATAAACATATATTCACAAAAAAAAAGAAGCAGGGACCCCCTCTTGATGAAACAAAGGGTAAACCGGTGTTGATAGAACACCCGGAGGAGTCCGATTCCCTTCCGCCACCCTACCCGTCTTGCTACGGGGCGGCCAGGTAGGTTTTGGGTGCCGCGGTTGCGCGGGCGGAGAGGAGGGGGCAGGCTGCTGCTATTTCCTCGCCTGCTCCCTCGGCTCCGGCTCGTGATATCGCGGAGGAGGGGGCTGCGGGTGGAGGGGATGAAGAGCTTCCCGCAGATAAAATTGAGATGCCTGATGGGGCCGTGTATAAGCTGGTGACCCCTCAGGGGAGTGGGGATGGGGATGTAGATCCTAGAGCCACAACACGCGCTGCCAATAATATATATAAACCCCGAGATGTATATCAACACAACCCTGGTAAGAGTAAAGTACAGTTCCCCTTAAGGGAGGTGCCAGGGCCCCCCCTAGAGAACGGAGAACCAGGGCCAGTACAATTCACATATGTCCCGTTCACGACAACAGACTTATTTAATTGGAAAACCACATACACCACTCTACTCCGCGAATCCCGCAGCAGTGGCCAGTATGATAGAATCAGTTATGCTCCCACACAATCCCACCTGGGCAGATTGTCAGCTACTATTGCTGACCATGTTCACGACGGAAGAGAGAGCACGTATAAACAACAGCGCTCGGAAAATTCTTTTAGCCCAGGCAGTTCAAGACAGTAAACCCAATCCAGAAGCGTGGGCAGGAGAGCATTACCCCAAAACAGATCCCAAATGGCCATACAATACTAAAGTAGGCATAGCTCACCTTCAAACATATCGAACGGCAGTGATGATGGGAGTTAAAGCGGGAGGGAAAAAGCCTACAAATATGGGTAAAATAGCGGATATAGTGCAAGACCCTAAAGAAACTCCAAGTGCATTTTTAGAAAGATTACTAGATGCATATAGAATTTATAGTCCAATTGACCCGGAGGCTGCAGAGAATCAGCGGCTAGTTAACGCTTCCTTTGTGAGTCAGTCACAGAGAGATATACGCAATAAAATACAGAGGTTAGATGGAATTTGTGAATTAGTGGAGATTGCAAATAAAGTATATCATAACCGAGATTTAGAAGAAAAGCGGAAGGAGATATGAAGACAGAGAGGGCAGACTGGTGTAGTTGCCTACATGGGAAATGGGAGAGGTGCACCTGATGGAGGAAGGGCAAGGGGTCGAGGGGGAGAGGTAGGGGAGTCCCTAGGACACCCCTAGGGCCCAATCAGTGCGCATTTTGTCGGGGTGAAGGTCACTGGAAAAACGAGTGCCCTGCGAAATTGGGTAATAATGGGGGGGAAATGTACAGGTAGATGCCGGTACCTCGGGAGGTCATACATCAAATGGTCAGGTGACCAACGGCAAATATTAACAGAATGATGTTGTCGGGTCAGGGTTTGTGGGATTGGCGGGAACGTCATTTGAAGGGCAAGGTATATATTGACACGGACCTGGGTCCATCCCACTCGGTAATCACCAGCCCACGGTCACAGTAAGCGTGGGACACAATGAGAAAATGTTTATGGTTGATACTGGCGCCGAGTATTCTGTTGTAACACAGCAAATTACACCCCCAATTGGGAATGAATTTGATATAATGGGAGCAATGGGTGTATCTGCTAAGTATCCTTTTCTTGCTTCACGAAAATGTAGTTTGGGAGGGCACAATGTAGAACATGAATTTTTGTATATGTCCGAATGTCCCATCCAACTCCTAGGGTGGGATATTATTTGCAAATTGCAAGCCCAAATTACGTTTCTCCCCGGGGGTCACGCTAGACTAGACCTGCCGGAGAATGGCGGCTCTGTTCGGCAGCATAACCCAGCCAGCCAGGAGACCCAACCTGTAAAAATTGCTGTAATTATGCCCAGAGAAGAAGAATGGCGGATGGCACCAACCCCGCTGGTCACACCAGACCCATTCACACTACTACTTGGCGTCCCTGGAGTGTGTGCGGAAGATAACCCGCCTGGTTTACCGGTAAATATTCCTCCAGCTTATGTAGATTTGAAACCTGGTGCAACGCCTGTGGCTCTAAGACAGTATCACATTCCACAGAAATCCAAACAAAATATCCAGACACATTTACAGAGACTTAAAGATCACGGGATATTGAAATTCTGTGTATCACCATGGAATACACCACTATTGCCAGTACAGAAAGAAGGTACACAAGAATACCGCCCGGTCCAAGATCTAATGAAGCCACAGTGACTCTGCCGTTAATGACGCCACAGGGACTCTGCACCCAGTGGTTCCCAACCCATACAATTTATTGGCATGAATTCCTGGTGATACAAAATATTACACAGTGCTTGATTTAAAAGACGCTTTCTTTTGCATCCGCCTCACTCCCGCAAGCCAACCCCTCTTTGCTTTCCAGTGGGAGGAATCTATTACGGGAGCATGCCACCAGATGACATGGACACGCCTCCCTCAAGGTTTCAAAAACTCGCCCACAATTTTTGTTTGCGCGCTCAGCCAGGATCTCCTGTCCTTCAATGCTCAGCCAGACAAAGTTGTGCGACTACAGTATGTAGAGGATTTATTACTTGCTTCCCCCACAGAAAAAGACTCTCTGCCACAAAAGCACTGCTGCATCTGCTATGTCAAGCAGGATATAAAGTTTCCAGAAAGAAAGCTCAAATATGTAAACAGAGTGTAAAGTATCTAGGTTTTCAATTAACAGGTACTAAGCGTGCACTGGGAGCGGAAGGAAGCAGTCTGCCATATACCCCAGCCAAAACCGAGGAGACAAGTCCGTGAATTCCTGGGAGGTGCAGGCTTCTGCCGCCTGTGGATCCCCAACTTTGCTGAAATTGCCAAACGCCTCCACCAAGCTACCAAGGGGGGAGAGCATGACCCTTTCCTCTCGGAAGAAGAACAGCCGGCTGCCTTCCTGAAATTAAAAACCCTCCTGATGGAAGCCCCAGCACTGGGATTGCCAGACCATAGCAAACCCTTCCAGCTGTATGTGCATGAACACAACCAGACAGCTACAGGAGTGCTAATCCAGAACTTTGGCTTGTGGCCAAGGCCTGTGGCCTACCTCTCCAAACAACTTGACCCTGTGGCCTGTGGCCTACCCCCATGCTTGAAAGCAGTGGCAGCTACCGCAATGCTCATCGCTGAAGCTGAAAAGCTGACAAGCTGACAAGCTGACCCTAGGACAAGTTCTTCATGTCAAGGTGCCACATGCAGTGAAGGCCCTGCTTGATGTTAAAGGCAGTTATTGGTTCAGCAATAGCCGGATGACGAAATACCAAGCAATGATGTGTGAGAATCCACGGGTTCATCTGGACCTCATCGCTACCTTAAACCCCGCTATGCTACTGCCTGACTGTGAAGAGGATCCAAATCATGAATGCCTCCAAGTCATGGAAGAAGTATTCAGTAGCAGACCAGGTTTGAAAGATATACCCCTAGACAAATACGACCTGCAGTTATTCACTGATGGTAGCAGCCACATGGATGATGGAAGAAAAGTCTCCGGCTATGCAGTTGTCTCAGCAGAAGAAGTCCTTGAAGCTAACCCCCTACCAGGCCACACGTCAGCGCAACTGGTTGAAATACTAGCCCCGACTAGGGCGCTAGAAATCTCCAAAGGAAAACGAGTGAACATTTATACTGACTCCAAGTATGCCTTTATGACTGTCCATGCACATGGTGCACTATATAAGGAGAGAGGCCTACTTTCTTCCTCAGGACAAGTAAAGAATGCGGCTGAGATCGCAGCTCTTCTAGAAGCTGTGTGGAAACCAAGTGCTGTCAGTATTATGCATTGTCGTGGTCACCAGAAAGGTCATGATGAAATTCCCAAAGGTAATAGACGAGCTGACCAAGCCGCAAAGTCGGCTGCAAAACCACTGCTGCCTCCTGATCAAGCGTCCAAAGTCCTCCTCTGCAAGCAAGATGACCCAACCCCCATGCCTAACTACAAATTCTATATGAACTGGAGAAAGTTTGAGCCAAAAGGAGAATTTATCGAGACTGTTCTACAGAAATGGGGTACCAATTTTGAATTGCTCGAAGACGACCATGATTATATCCAATGGCTTTTCCCAACTCGGGGACAAGGCTGAAATTTCGACTCCATACCTCTAAGCCCCCATGAAGTGCGTCTAATGAGTAACACCTCAGAAATTCAACACAGACTCCATCAAGCATACAGGCTAATGCTGAGGTTCTTTGGCGTAAAATTGGTGGGGGAGAATGGAGAAGACACAGAAGAAACGGAAGTTGAACGAGCAGAAAATATTGCCGAGTGCTTTGACAACCTGACAATCAACCCTCATAACAATCTAAGAATTACCCATATCCTGTTGAGCTTGGGAGAATTGGGAGCTGAAGAATATCAAGCCCCACTAGTGAAGTTTCTCCTCAAGGAGACCCTAATTGAACACAATCTGCCACGAATGAAGAAAAGCGTGATGAACTTCTTTGTGCCGGCGGTGAGAGATGTGCAGAAGAGGCAGGACATGCTGTACTTCGCATGGCGACACTACCAACCAAGAGAAGAATTCATCTGGGGAAATTCGGGCATTAGGTGAAACTAAACTAAATGAACAGGTTGTATTGTTGGATAAATCAATGCAAAAGTTGAGTACCTGGGTGGGAGATAATCTACCTCACTTTTTATATCCCCCACTGCATAAGTATTGTCCAGGTGACTCGGTTTGGGTGAAGGAGTGGAAAAATGACCCACTAGGCCCAAAATGGAGAGGTCCTTACCTTGTCCTGTTATCAACCCCCACAGCAGTGAAGGTTGCGGAGGTGGTCCCGTGGATACATCACTCCAGACTGAAAGCGGCTGCAGCCACTCCTGAGCCAGAGTGGACTCAACAAGTGGGTGTTTTGAAGGCCATAATAATGCCGGACCACCCACCAACGAGGGAGCAGGGGGATACCCAGATGGAGACCCCAAGGGGCATTTTTAGGGGACCTGCCCCGACCCTCGTCCAACCTGAGATGACCTTTACTTTTGAAATCCCAGTGGGGAGGGATTGTGTTTATGTGACTGTGAAAAGGGTTGCTAAGGGAATTTTGACATTAGGAGTGTTTTTGGTACTGATACTGTACCTTGCTAATCTGATATATGGACTGTCGCATGGGGCGTGTCCCAGGTGTCCAAGCACAACTGGGAAAGTGGACATCTCCCATATCTGGAATGGTACACATCCGTGACAGAAAACCGTACCATGTGGAGACAGAAGCGTGAGGTGGAGTCTGAAACTACGCCAAGAGGACACCTACTTGTAAAATTCAAATACGCTTACGCAAAGAAATCTGGACAGAGTGTGTGTTGGGTGTGCAGCAGATTGCACCCAGAGACAATTTTTATATTCCTTTTGCTGCAATTCCTATGAACTTAAGTATATTCGCAACTGGAAATATTACAATACACACCATTGCTGACCCTCAGGTTACGCCGGATGCATTCACCCCCGATTACCCGATATCAGGTCTGGTGTATCCACCGGAATGGGGTTTCCAGATAGGGACAAATGGGTCAGGAAAAGGCGAGAACCCATGTCAGTCGAGTAGATTTAATTAGACATCACATGTGGTTAGGATGGGAACAGGGTTAAGGTTGTTGATGCTTAGGCCAATACGGCTTACCCCAGAGCAACAACAAACCATTGCTGATGTGACTGTGGATAAACAAAATGCACTGGACCTTGTGATACGATTGGGGCGAATGATGGTTGAAATGCGGAAGGGAACACTCCACTTATCACCATTTATATTGACAGGGGGTTACCAAGTGTGTTGTGGAAGAGTGTGTTACACATTGGTACCACCTACAGTAACATGAATGTGTTATTTGGCCAGGCTGATTCCAATTCAGAGGGTACGGTGTGACGACATCGCAACAGATACTACACTAAACCCTAGATACCTGCTCGTGTTTGAGAAACAAAAGAGAGAGTTGTTTACTAAGAGAGATCGAGCATGGGCATTGTTTCCGACATGGACTGGATGGGGAAGAGAGTTGATGCTGAGAATGAATAGTTATTCTACTTTGATGGACGAGATTTTGAATGAGACAAGTACAGACATTCAGTGGCTGAATCTTGAGCTGCGAGAGATCCGAAAGTTGCAAATGGTGCATGACATGGCATTAGAACAGATCAGTGCAGAGTTAAATGGACTGTGTGAAATGACTATGCATTATGAATGTTGCACATACATCAAAAACACATCACATGAGGTTCCTGACTATTACCAGGTAATCCAGGATCACCAGGAGAAAGTGGTCCAGTTGCAGAACACAGACAGATCGCCGCTGAAGGATGGAATCCTTTCCGTGGGTTCGGAGCTTTCGGAGATTGGTTTGGATCAATACTGGGATTTATCTCACAGATTGGATCCATGATAATAATGGTGGTAGTGATCCTAGTGGTAGGGATACTACTGTACCGCATAGGGCTATGCCTATGGCCACTGTGCAAGGGAGCCCTGACACCCAGACAAACCCAGAAGATACCACTAATGATTCCGCAAGATATGTTCCCAGTAAAGGTGGTTTCCCCTAAGTATGAAGTGTTGGAGAATAGCAACAGTGGAGTGTAGTGGCTAAGAGTCCCAGAAGGAGGATCTGAAACTCTAGCCAAGGGGGGAATGTAAGGGACTCAGGTCAGGAGATGGCCGCCATCTTGAGCCAGGCAGCCATCTTGTTCAGAACATTGGCTCACGTGAATATAAATAGTAGATATTAGCTGTAATTAGGATGTAGCTCACATAGATTCTTTGGAATGTGTTAAACTAACAGGCAAAGCAATTAAACTAACGAGATCCGGGCCGATCCTGGCACGAAGTGACAGGATGAGAAAATAGTTACTTCAAGGTCAGAGAGCTAGGGTCCGAACAAAGGGAAGTGTGAAAACCAGACGAGGCCTTATCTAGGATACACAATAAATAAATTTTTGGAGGTTTGGAGTGTGCCTGATATGTAGGCAGCTCTCTTTATTGCAGCAGGAAATTGCCTGTTTGAAGTCTGAGATTTGTAAATTATCTGTTAGAGAAACTAAGGCTATGACTGTTACTAAGCCACTGCCACAGAGGCCTCCTAGGAGCGGCAGATGGACTACTGTAGGATCTGGTAGACTTAGAGTTGTGGATAGAAGGCATGTCCCACAATCTGTGGCTCTTCTTAATTCTTTTGAGGCACTTTCAGAGTGTAGTGGCAAGATGGATGTAGGATCAGACACCATAGTTGAGGAACCACCATCCACTATGCCTAAGGTATGCAGCACTGCAACCAAGGACAAAAATGAAAAGGTGGGACTTGATAAAAGGCAATTGTTGCTGGGTGATTCTATCATAAGAGGTGTTGAGCTGGAGAGTAGTGGTTTGGTGAGATGTCTTCCTGGGGCTACTGCTCATAGAGACAAAAGACGTATTCTCAATATTGTCAAACAAGCAAAGCAACAAGGGGAAGTGGACGTTCTAGTCCATCTAGGGACAAATGACTTGGCTAGCAATGAGGTTTCTGAGATTAAGGAAGATTTTTGTGTTCTTGGAGGTGAAATACAGCAGATTGCGTCCACTGTGTCATTCTCTGAAGTTTTGCCTATGCATAACATTCAAGATAGGCAGATGCGCAATAGGGAATTCAATTTGTGGCTTCGGGAATGGTGTCGGGAGCAAGGATTTGGCTTTGTGTCCCATGATAGCTCTAATTGGAGCAGAAAGGAACTGTATAAAAAAGATGGTTTGCATCTTACTCATAGGGGAACATATGTTCTCAGTGAGAAGTTCAAAGGTTTCGCAAAGAAATATTTAAACTAGGAGGGGGGGACAAAACGGTAAAAAACAATCTGCCCGATTGAAGGAAAAGGAATCCTCAGACCACCATCTGCTGACCTATAAGAAGGACCCTATAAGTAGTTAAATAACACCCCAGGAATTATAATATTAATAGATAAATTAAGGTTTAAAATATAAGAATTAATTTAAGATAAATTGATAATCAGCAGTATATTAGGACTGGGGCTCATTTCTCAAGATGTTTAGAAATGTTTTTTTGAAATGTCTTTAGATACTGATCTTTTGAAATGTTCTTTTGAAATGTCTTTAGATACTGGTCTTTAGAAATGTTCTTTAGAAATGTCTGAAGAAATGAACTGATGGCTAGCATTTCTCAAGAGATAGCATGTCACAAGAAATCACATGCCTCGGGCCACGGGACTGTCCAGAAATGTGTCACCAGACCTGTATTGAAACTAGCCAATGAACGATGTTATGTTGAAATGTTAACTAATGAAATAAAGAGCCAGCGCCTTGACACAGGGTATAAATAAGTGTCAAGAACCGTTGGAAGGCAGAGAGAGAGATGCCAGACAAAATTACATGCCTCGTGTGTTTTGATTTCTCTCTCTCTCCTGCGCAGAATGAGAGTTAACTCAAGGTGTGCCTAAGACAGGGTCTTAGGGGTTAAGGACGGACAATTGGAGACCATTATTTCTCTTCACCGATTGTCCCCCAAAACTAAATCGGAGGGTGCAAGCAACATGCGAGGTAAAAAATTACAAGCTCAGAGTCGTGTCTACAAATGCTCGCAGTTTAGTCAATAAAATCAATGAACTGGAGGCAATGATGGCAGCTGAAAAAGTAGATTTAGTGGCGGTTACTGAGACATGGTTCAGTGAGAAAAATAACTGGGACATAACAATACCGGGGTACTCTTTATATAGAAAAGACAGAGAAGGTAGTAAAGGAGGAGGAGTGGCCCTGTATGTGAAAAACAACATAAAAACGAACCAAATAAAAGTGAGCGAGGTGAACATAGAGTCAGTTTGGGTTACGCTAACATTTGGCAATCATACAGTAGCTCGTGTAGGTGTGATCTATAGACCCCCTGGACAAGCAGAAGAACTAGATAATCTGCTGGTTGAGGAAATAGCCAAAATGGCAATGAAGGGGGAAGTTATTATCATGGGGGACTTTAATCTTCCTGATGTGAACTGGAAAACCAAAACAGCTGGGTGCACCAGGAGTACAAATATTCTAAACTCCCTACTGGGATTATCTCTAACACAAGTAGTTGAGGAGCCGACCCGTAAAGAGGCCATATTGGATTTAATACTCACAAATGGAGGTTTGGTATCGGACGTTGTTGTAGGTGAAAATTTGGGATCTAGTGATCACCAGTCAGTATGGTTTAATATAACAACAGGGATGGAGCCGCACCACACAAGAACGAAAGTTTTAGACTTTAAAAAAACAGATTTTTCTAAAATGAGATTTTGTGTGAAGGAGTCATTATCAGACTGGAGGAGTTTAAAGGGAGTCCAGGAGAAATGGGATTATTTAAAGGAAGCATTATTGAAGGCCACAGGAAATTGCATTCAGCTTGTTAGCAAAAACAAAAAAGGGAAGAAACCACTGTGGTACTCTGCAGAAGTGGCCAAAATAGTGAAGAACAAAAAGATAGCATTCAATAATTATAAAAAAACTCAGAGTGAAGAAGATAGGCAAACCTATAAAATTAGGCAGAAAGAGGCAAAGCAATTTATAAGAGCTTCCAAAGCACACGCAGAAGAGAAAATAGCTCAGTCAGTAAAAAAGGGGGACAAAACATTTTTTAGATACATAAATGAGAAAAGAAAAGTAAAACAAGGATTAGTTAGATTAAAAACAAAGGAAGGAAGGTATGTAGAAGAGGATAAAAGTCTCGCTGACTGCCTCAATGAATATTTTTGTTCAGTCTTTGCAGAAGAAAAGGAAGGAAAGGGACCTCAGTTAGGAGAGAACATAAAGAGACATTTACATATCAGTTTACAGAGGAGGAGGTTCTACAGCAGCTGTCTAAAGTAAAGACAAATAAGTCAATGGGGCCTGATGGGATCCACCCTAAATTATTAAAAGAGCTCAGTGATGTAATAGCAAAACCGTTAACAGATTTATTTAACCAATCCTTGTTAACGGGAGTCGTCCCAGAAGACTGGAAATTAGCAAATGTTGTGCCATTTACAAGAAGGGTAGTAGGGAGGAATCGGGGAACTATAGGCCAGTTAGTCTTACGTCAGTAGTGGGGAAATTAATGGAAACCATGTTAAAGGAAATGATTGTTGAACATCTAAAAACACATAGATTACAGGATCAGAAACAACATGGGTTTACCTCAGGGAGATCATGCCAAACTAATCTTATTGATTTTTTTGATTGGGTAACAAAAATAATAGACACAGGTGGTGCAGTAGACATTGCTTATTTAGATTTCAGTAAGGCTTTTGATACTGTTCCGCATAGAAGGCTTATCAATAAATTGCAATCTTTGAGCTTGGATTCCAATATTGTTGACTGGATTAGGCAGTGGCTGAGTGACAGACAACAGAGGGTTGTGGTAAATGGAGTTTATTCGGCGCAAGGTCTTGTTACCAGTGGGGTACCTCAGGGGTCAGTACTTGGACCCATTCTCTTTAATATTTTTATTCGTGATATTGCAGAAGGTATTAATGGAAAAGTATGTCTTTTTGTTGATGACACAAAGATTTGCAACAGGGTTGACGTTCCTGGAGGGATCAGCCAAATGACAAATGATTTAGGTAAACTAAAAAAATGGTCGGAGTTGTGGCAATTGAGTTTTAATGTGGATAAGTGCAAGATAATGCACCTGGGACGTAAAAACCCAAGGGCTGAATATAGAATATTTGATACAGTCCTAACCTCAACATCTGAGGAAAGGGATTTAGGGGTCATTATTTCAGAGGATCTAAGGGTAAGTAGTCAATGTAATAGAGCAGCAGGAAATGCTAGCAGAATGCTTGGTTGTGTAGGGAGAGGTATTAGCAGTAGGAAAAGGGAAGTGCTCATGCCACTGTACAGAGCACTGGTGAGACCTCACTTGGAGTACTGTGTGCAGTACTGGAGACCGTATCTTCAGAAGGATATAGACATCTTAGAGAGAGTTCAGAGAAGGGCTACTAAAATGGTGTACGGCTTGAAGGAGAAAAGTTACCAGGAAAGGCTTAATGATCTTAACATGTACAGCTTGGAAAAAAGACGAGACAGAGGAGATATGATAGAAACATTTAAATACGTAAAGGGAATCCACAAGGTAGAGGAAGGGAGTATATTTAAAAGGAAACAAAATAGCAAAACAAGAGGACATAGTCTTAGATTAGAGGGGCAAAGGTTTAAAAGTAACATCAGGAAGCATTATTTTACTGAGAGGGTGGTGGATACATGGAACAGCCTTCCAGTAGAAGTGGTAGAGGCCAAAACAGTAATTGAATTTAAGCAAGCATAGGATAGGCATAAGGCTATCCTAAACAAAAGCTAAATCCAGGTAAAGTATCCATGTAATTGGGCAGACTAGATGGGCCGAAAGGTTCTTATCTGCCGACATTTTTCTATGTTTCTATAAACAAGTCCTAGGGAGGTGGGCATGAGCAGGATCCAGAGAAAGTGGTAAATCTTCGATTGTCAAACTACCATGAAGTCTGCCAATTTATGACCAATGTATGGAATGTCTTTGTCTTCAGCTAAGGGAGGTACAGACCCACGTGGGGTGGGATAGTGTCACCGTGGGGTGGGCTAATTGGGATGTACCTAATTATGTATTTGGGGTATAAAACCCCATGTCTGAATGTAATCCGGGCTCAGTCCTAGCGATTCAATCCGGACTGAGTGGTGACGTCACAATAAAGTTTGCCTTTCCTGAAGAGACTCGTGTCCAGTCAATCCTTGTCCGTGCAGGCCCGGCCTACTCCCGAGTGAACCAGATGGATTCCGGTAACAGCATCTATATACACAACACCATCAGCATCTCTAAACACAGCCTCATAGCATCTCTATACACAACCTCACAGCATCTCTATACACAACCTCACAGCATCTCTATACACAACCTCACAGCATCTCTATACACAGCCTCACAGCATCTCTATACACAGCCTCACAGCATCTCTATACACAGCATCTCTATACACAGCATCTCTATACACAACCCCATCAGCATCTCTATACACAAACAGCATCTCTATACACGGCATCTCTATACACAACCCCATCAGCATCTCTATACACGGCCTCACAGCATCTCTATACACAACCTCACAGCATCTCTATACACAACCTCACAGCATCTCTATACACAACCTCACAGCATCTCTATACACAACCTCACAGCATCTCTTTACACAACCCCATCAGCATCTCTATACACAGCCTCACAGTATCTCTATACACAACTTCACAGCATCTCTGTGATAACTCAAATGAACCCCCTACCTCCACCTTCGGATTCTGGGCAGCTAGGGGTTCCCAGCTATCTGACGTCATCACGCTATGCGTGAGGACGTCAGGCAATGAGGAGGGACCCGGGGGTGGAGCCGCGTTCTAAGATGGCGGCCCTCACCGGAGCTAGGCCGCACTTCGGCGCCGCAAGACGCCGAAGTTGTCGGGTATATTAGAAGGAGGAAAAATTAAAATGGATGCCTGTAGCCATCTTGTTTTAATGGAAAGTCTTTTCTTTTTCAATTTTTCTCTTAGTTTTAGAAATGAACAGAGATTTTTTTTAAACAGTTCACGGCTAGGTGAAACCTTAAGAGTTATGTTTTTGTTTCTATAGATGCCAGATATGATTAGAGACGATAAAATGTCTTTGTGTGATATAATGTGTGATATAATGCTGAAGCTAAGTGCCAGATATGTCATATTTAAATTTATTGGTGTTTTAACAAGCCTTTAAAACAAAAAGATATTTTCTCTTTGGGTATAGGAATAAAAGTTAAAAATTTTGCAAATGTATGATTATATTCACGAAATATATTCTTATAATCAAGGTATATTTTATTATATTTACAGTAGAAAATAGATGCTCCATTAAGTATTTGTTGAGTATAACTGGTAAATAGTATAATTATTGAAGAGTAGATTCTGTTGATTTAACTAGAAAAGAATTTACTCAGTTTGAGAGGAGTGGAAATATAAATCTAAATTTGGACAGGAGAGACTCAAAGTCTAAGACTGAAAATAGAGGGTCTTTTAAGACAGATTGACCTTTGATCTGAGATAAGAGATATTAAAATTAAAATGTGGAAATAATCTGAAGAGCAACACTGCCCTCTAGAGGTATAGTAAATATCATATTAATATAAAGAATATAATATTTAGATAGAAAGAGCTAGATTGTCAGTGACGTCAAATTGACTATAATTGGAGCCGCACTGTTCGTTGCAGAGGCATTCACGCAAGCAGACCATTGCAGGCCGATCACGCAAGCAGACCATCGCAGGGAGACCATCGCAGGCAGACCATCCCAGGACACAATGCACACAAGATTTCACACCACATCTCTAACTCACATGCACTGAATATCTACATTGATAATTTTCACATATTCCAAAACAATCAAAGAATATTCCAAGGCTGTAACTCATTGAATCCAGATTGGAGGTAATGTATGAGAGAGAAAATTTAAGGTTAATAAATTATATATATTTGGAGTATTTCTTGCAACAGATAGACAGATTTCTCAGATTACTGTTCGATCTAGAGTCTTCAAAATATTTCTATATCTGCAGATAGAGATATGAAGAAGAAACGGAGATAAGGATTTTTATCCGAAAGAAACTGTTGCAAGATTGATATACCGATATATATATATATATATATATATTGAATTTGGAAATTACTGTGATTGAAATTAATAAGCAAGGAATTATATAACTACAATATAAAAAGCAGAAGATTAGAAGCTTAATTCTCGATATTGGGGGAAGATTCACTAAATAAGTTTTTATTACTTATCATTCTAAAAATAGAATAAGTGATAGCTCATCTTTTGTTGATCCACATAGCATAGAGAGATACATATATCTCTACAAGATCTAGAATGTTAAACATTAGTTTGCTCGGAAATATATGTTAAATTTTCATTAAGCAGAAATGTTGACTAACCATTTGTGTATAATTACTAGCTGATAAGGTAAATGATATTAATCATATATGCAGTTACTAACAGGAGATATATATATTGAGAAGCTAGTGTCTATGTGCGGATGGATTTTGTGGTTGATTTTTGTTTATGACATTTTTTTGTATACGTAATAAATATATATATATTTTTATCCGATTATTGATTGATGTATTCTTCAAAGCAAAACACAGACAATTAAAAGAATTTAGGAGAATTTCTAGGAAATATAAACGATTGATATTTGTGTCTCGTATAAGTTTCTTATTGCATATAAATCTCGATGTATTGTAGGCACGTGCAGAGATAATAATCCCTACAAAGTGCGACCCGGTGCCTAAGGGGTTAAAGCCAGACACCGCTTAAAAGGGGAGACTCTCCTTTTAAGCGGTGCCTGGCTTTTTCTGTGGGACCTCCCTTTCGGGAGGGAGAGGGATCCTAACTGATCCCCACCCTCCCTTCCAGGCGATCTCCCGACATTGCCGGGGGGTCACCTGGAAATGACATCATCGCACATGGCGCGATGACGTCATTTACGTCGGGAGGAGCTTGACTTCAGCGTCTGAGGACTCTGAAGTCAGAACGCCGCGGGACCCCAGACAGAGAGGTGAGTATCTCCGCCGGGGGTCCCGCAAAGCTGATGACGTGTGGGACACGTCCTCCTCAGCATACAGCGGGAGTAACTGAGGACGTGTCCCACATGTCGTCAGCAGTGAAGGGGTTAAAAATGTCTTTTTTTTAAACTTTTTGTCCTCGTTTCCTGTCCCCCAGGGCACTACCCGGACACGGACATTGGTTTTAAATGTTTCTATACATCCTAGAAATCCACCACTTCACGGGCAGGTTATGGGGACCTCCTAGGCACGATATTTGAAGGAATTTTTTGTTTTTATTTTTAACCCTTATTTCATGGAAAACTCACTGTCCCTTTTAAAAACCTTTTTTTTTCACCTTTTTGTCCTTGTTTCCTGTCTCCCAGGGCACTACCTGGACCCCCATACACCTTTTATGGAAAACATCTAGCATATATGCCCTCTTGGAGGGCAATCTAAAAATCGAATTTTGAGTCCCATTGACTTGTATTGAGTTCGAGTTCGAACTTTTGAAAAGTTCGAGTTCGAATGCGAACCCAACTCGGGGATGTTCGGCTCATCCCCAATGGTGACTAGGGATGAGCTGTTCGGTGCGATCAGTTCGGAGTTCGATTCGAACTTTGGCCATTCGCAAGTTCGCGAACTTCGAACTTTTTGGCGTGTTAGGTTCGAGTTCTAAAAAAAAATGATTGAAAAGTATAAAAAAAATGCTTAAAAAATACTAAAAAATCTAGAAATAAAGAGACTCTTTACTGCAGAATATGATAAGCAACGGTTTATTAGATATTGAATTAACATATAATGTCTATGTGCTTAGATTCTCACCTCTAAATGACCTGTGTTCTCAAATGGCGTAAACAACAGGTGTTTAATTAGTGTTTGGAAATAACATGTGCTTTTAATTAGTCTGGTCTGATGAATTTGATACATTGTTAGAGACTGAGGGTGTGGTGTCTCCTGATCTGAACATGTATCAAACAACACCTGTGCTTCTGAGAAGTGTTCATTTCTCTACTAAATCTTCCTCTGATATGCTGTTTAACCCCTTAGCTCATTTTTAACGCTTTCACTCATCATGTTTAAATGCGATTTGAAGCCCCATTTTATTAAATGACCCAGACATATTAGATATCGTTCTTTTCGTCAGACTCCGCAGATTCATAATATATATTATTTTTATATGTATACGTCATGTCCTGCCTGTATATTATGACAAAAAATGCAATAAAAATTGAATTTTTAATCATCTGCAGTGTGTAAAGTGTTTTTTTCACATTTTAGCACATGAGCATTTGCGGTTATGTTTTCTATGGGGTGCGCTTGTACAAAAATTAGAAATGGGGACTTGTTACATTTTGTGGGGGGAATTACGTGATTTATAGCAAACGTACCCCATAGAAAAAAATCATTAGTGCAGCATCCAGTGGTGTATTTAGGTTTTGTGCTGCCCTAGGCCTGACTAAACTCGTGCACCCCATAATTTAAATTTGAGGCACCCCTTCCTGTCAAGGGCACACCTCTTCCTGGTTAATCCCCCACCCTTCCTCTTTAAGCTCCACCTTTTCCTCTTAGAGCTCCGCCTTTTCCTCTCTTTATATTAAAAGTGGATACCAAGTGCCTACTTGTATATTTTGTATACCATTTCAAATCTATTGAGATAAATAAAATGATGAAATGTTTAAATTCAAGCATTTTTACAAAGAACAGCCACGCATGTCAAGTATACTGGATCACAGCCGCTCAAATTGGTTGAACAATAAAATCCACAGAAACGTGCACTGCATATGAGCGTATCACAGAGCTGCACAGCAATAAAACCCACAGAAATGGGCACTGTGTATGAGCATATCAGAGCTGCACAGCAATAAAACCCACAGAAATGTGCAGTGTGTATGAGCATATCACAGAACTGCACAGCAATAAAACTCACAGTAATCTGCAGTGTGTATGAGCGTATCCCAGAGCTCCAGGGCAATAAAACTCACAGTAATATGCAGTGTGTATCACAGAATCCACAGCAATAAAACTCCCAGCAATGCAATGTGCAGTGTGTATGAGTGCATCAGAATTCACAGCAATAAAACTCACAGCAATGCAATGTGTGGTGTGTATGAGTGCATCAGAATCCACTGCAGTAAAACTCCCAGCAAACCGAGTGTATATGAGCACACAGCAATTATCCTGTGGAGCCATCCTGTCAGCAGTGGGGTACCACTGCCAGAGGGTGCACTGTAGCTTTGATTCCCTTCCCGGTGGGTGTTCAGTCCAGAATAGAGTCTGTGTTAACGAAAGGGCAGGCAGCTGCGCGCGTGCATTTCACGTGGTTCAGCCAGTCATGTGGTACTGAGACTCAGAGAAATGGCAGTGAAATGCCCTGATGTTCGGTGGTTTCAATCAGCAGGTTTATTCAGGCGAACCCCATAGGTTTCAATGTTAAAAATATTCCCGGTTTTATGCAATATCTAATAAATCATTTATTATTTTAAATCTGCAGTAAAAAGTCTTTACTTATTGATTTTTTTTAGTACCTTTTAGTCATTTTTCAGATTTTTTTGGGCAAAATCCCCCCCCTTTTTTTTAATAGCAGTTTTTCTTTTTTCTGTAACAGAACTTTTTATTATCAATCATAGGATCTTATATGTAAATTCCAGACATTTTCGTTCAGTAGTTCTTTTGAAAACAGCAGGCCACGGGTTTGCGTGGCAGCATTTAGCGGCCGACTCCATGCACTTTGGGGACCCTGCGCTGAATGGTGAATTCACTGCAGGGTGGGGAAATGTTATTCTCTTAAGTGCAGGGAACTACAGAACACCAAAAAGTTGGCGTCATTTCGGTGCTCTGTGAGTAACCCATTTAGTGGTGAGGTTTTTTGCTGCCCCCTGGAAAGTGAAATTGAAAGTGTAAACTAGTGAAATCTCAATGTATCCTTCCTGGTAAAATACTTTTTAGGGGTGGGGCCACCCAGTGCGGGCCGCCGCCCCCTGGAAAGTGCCGCCCTAGGCCTGGGCCTAGTCGGCCTAGGCCAAAATACACCAGTGGCAGCATCATTGTTAACATTATAATTGATATGTGAACAATATTGATGCTTTAATAAAAATAACACAAAAAAATACATGTTTTTATTTTTTTTTACTTTATACCTGGTCATGTTGGGTATCATGCTCAGGCCTTTCGATTAACACCCTCCATTACCCCCTAGCTGCCACGGTTCTGGAAAGATCAGGGTTCAAATGAACCCCCTATCTCCACCAGGGGATTCCGGGCAGCTAGGAGTTCCCCGGCTATCTGACGTCATCACGCTATGCGTGAGGACGTCAGGCATTGAGGGGGGACCCGGGGGTGGAGTCGCCATCCAAGATGGCGGCCCCCACCGGACCTAAGCCGCACTTCGGCGCCGCAAGGCATCTCTATACACAGCCCCAACAGCATCTCTATACACAGCCCCAACAGCATCTCTATACACAGCCTCACAGCATCTCTATACACAACCTCACAGCATCTCTATACACAGCCTTACAGCATCTCTATACACAGCCTCACAGCATCTCTATACACAACCTCACAGCATCTCTATACACAGCCTCACAGCATCTCTATACACAGCCTCACAGCATCTCTATACACAGCCTCACAGCATCTCTATACACAGCCTCACAGCATCTCTATACACAGCCTCACAGCATCTCTATACACAGCCCCATCAGCATCTCTATACACAGCCCCATCAGCATCTCTAAACACAACATCTCTTTTTTGGCTAAATTATGGTGAAACTTATGCAGGTTTTGGATGAAATTAACAACAGGTGCATTAAAATTGGACCTTTGGTGAAAGCTAGTGCCTTCACACCGTAACCCCTCTGAGCTATTGTGGAAGAGTGCAGGGGTGGACCCTGCCGTCAAATATTAAAATGATATGAATCTGGTACACGCGTCAGTGCACCCAAATATTGGGCCTTTGATGCCAGCTAGTGCCTTCACAACGTAACCCCTCTGAGGTGTTGTGGAAGAGTGCAGTGGTGGAGGTTTTGGGAATGCGGAAGAGATCCCCAATCTATTCAGTTACATCCGCATCAGGGGAGTAATAGCTGCTGATCCAGGACTGATTCATTTTTTATTTTATTTTTTAAATTCTTTATTTTTGAAAGTTTGCATCGACATGTAAAGCCAACATAAATGAAAATGACCTCGCAGGGCCACAGAAAGTCATCTGTTAAACTACGAATGAAAAATAAAAAAGAAAGATGAGATCATCTGCGGAAAAGAAATTCAAGGTCATCTGTAAAAAACATGGGAGTCTAAGGTCATCTGTGAAAAACACATTAACATTTAAGGTCATCTGCAAGAAACACATTAAAGTGTAAAATCGTCTAAGAAATATACATTAGGGTTTTAAAGTCATCTACAAGAAACGTATTCAACCAAATCGTCTCCAATTAACGGCCAAAAAGAGTCTGCAGGTAATTAAAAAAAAAAAAACAACAAAAACGGCCGAGGACATCAAGCTGTAGGAGAAATAGGGGGGGGGGGAATAAAAAGATGGCAAAGGACAAAAATGTGCCTGCCTTGGCGACTACCCAGACGGTCTCTAAGGCCGCAGGGAGGCCAAGGGGGAGTAACGGCACCTGGCCCGGGCACTCAGGAGCAAGCCGGGCACCAGGCCACAGCTGCGTCCAAGATGTCCCGGATTAGCCAATTAAAAAAAAAAAAAAAGGGGGGGGGGGAGAGAAAATAGCTCGGCGGGAAGTTCCTCAGCCCGACAGGGAGAATAGTCCCAGGTGGGGGATCAGAAGACGCCCACATGGTGCTGCTTTCAGCCCGGGGAAGTAACCGCCCGGTCCGGGGCGAGACCTGCCCCCAAAAGCACCGGCCAGGCTTCAGCTGGATCTGATATAGTGTACAGTACATTCATGTGGGTAACCGCTAGGGAACCAGCTAGCCCCCAGCGGTAGCGTACCCCCCTATGCCGTAGAAAGGTTGTCACGTCCCGGAACCGACGACGTGCCATCAAGGTCATGAAGGGCAGGTCTTGATAAATCATCAATAGGGCTCCGTCAAACCGAACAGGTGCTCTAGCCACAGGGGCCGACATGAGTCGCGTCTTAATCGCCACATCCGTGGCTACCGCGATAACATCCCTCGGGGCATCTTGGGGGGCCGTCGCAGCTTTGCAGATACGGTACACCACCCCAAACATTTCCGACCCATCGGGTGGGGACCTGGACACCTGCCGAGCCAGACGATTAACATAGACGAGCAGGTCCGCAGCAGGGATCGACTCTGGGATACCACGGACACGGACATTACGCCGACGATGGCGAGATTCCATGGTTTCCACAGATCTTGTCAGCAGATCAACCTGGGATTGTAGGGCTGTCACCTGGGACGAAAGGACCACCTGCTCGTTCGCAATGTCCGTGGTTTGGGCCTGTACCGCCACCACCTGGGAGCGTATCACCTCCACCTCAGCCTTCACGTTAGACATCTCAGTGGACAAGAGTGACTTAATTTCAGCGATGAAGCTCCGGTAGTCCCTCATCGTGGTGGGACGTGCATCATCCGAGGCATCTTTAGTAGCCTCTTCAGGGGAAGTTGCATCTTCTGAAGGAGCTCCCGTCTCCCCGGAGGGCAACCATTGCAAGACGTCATAGCGACGAGGGTGACCTGTGAGCCGTGGTAAATCCCCTTCGTCTGAGAGTGGTAAGTCTGCTTCGGAATAGCCTAGGGAAGGGTCTGGGGCAGGAACCGTGGACTCGGGAGAGATCACCGCCAAGGTCTTCTTCCGTTTTTTCTGTGCCCTCTTCCTCGCAGCAGGGCTCACTGCCACCGGAGCTCGGTCTCGAGACTCCAGGGCCAACCAGTCGGTCCCAGGCATACACCCCAGAAGCCAGGAACTATCGTCTTCTTCCGACAAGCCATACCCCAGGGGAAGGGTGGAGGCATTGGCCGACACGCTGGCAGGGCGTCCACCACCTAAGGACTCTCTGATGTCCCGCTGTCTGGAACTCACCGATCCGTTGCTCCGTTGAGGTTGCGTTTTCTTCCCCATCTTCAGGGGGAGGGGAGTGGTCAGCCGCCGGGAGTCAGTTCCGCGCCAGACAGCAGGAAACTCCCCAGGCCTTGCAATATGGCCGCCTCGACCAGGCCGCAGCCGACCCGAGTCCAGCTAATTAAGAGCAGCGGTGCAAAAACGCCTGGTACGAGGCAACTCGCCCAGCCCCAGCGCATTCGGCAGGCACCAGACCTCCTTGGAGTCAAGGTTGGACGGGAGTGCTGCCGATTATCAGCGTCAGAACCCCGTGTACAGCGGAGCACTCACAGCATGCGGCTGCTCCCGTCCGTCGTTGCACGAGGCACTTTTCTTTTACCGGGATTTCTGACCCGTCGCTGCTGCTGGGAGGATGGGAAACGGGAGCACGTGGCAAAGTCAGGAGATGCTGGGGATCCAAAATGGCTGACCTGGCTAGGCCACAGCAGCAGGCCCGGGATCGCGCGGGTCTGCGAATCCACCGCTAGGTGAGAAGGCTTTGCAGGAACCCCCACAGGTCCAGGCATTAATCAGGGGTCGCACAGAGGGTCGCTGCTTGCCGGTGAGATAGTAAAAAGCAATGAATTTAAGCCATCAACAGCGGAGCCCGGCAGCATGCGACCGCTCACATCGGCAGTTGGCTCCGCCCCCTGATTCATTTTTTTAAATGTCAGCCGGTCTAGAGTCGGCAGACAGACGCACTCTTTTGTCTGTGACAAAACCTCCAGCGGCACTGAACGTCCTTTCAGAAAGCACGCTGGATAAAGAGCAACCTAGTAGCTGCATAGCATATTGGCTAAATTCTGGCCAGTGATCCAATCTCAACACCCAGTAAGCCAGTGGATCATCTGCTGTAAAGGTATCCAGGTCTGCCCTTGCCCCTAGGTAGTCCTGCACCATATGGTGAAGATGCTAGCAATGGGTACCTACATTTGACGTTCCTGGGCACCGTGGACTAAAAAAATTGGAAAAGGCATCAGTCAAGCGGCCCCCTTCACCGCTCTTCCTCTGATCAACCGCAGCCTCAGAAGCACCTGTGTCATCACTTGTGCAACACCTTTCCAGGCACTGGTAGGTTACCAAGTGTCGCTTTAGAGCATCCTCAAGTTGTTTCAGCCTCTCCTCCCTCTGTGAGGGCAGGATGAGCTCTGCAACCTTACCCTTGTATCGTGGATCAAGAAGGGTTGCCAACCAGTAATGATCCCTCTCCTTGATAGCACGAATCCTGGGGTCCTTTAGTAGGCTTTGCAGGATAAGGGAGCTCATGCAGCGTAGGTCGGAGGTGACATTAGAGTGTTCCTGGTCGCTGAGGATGACCGTATCGTGCACTACCTCCTCCCAGCCACGTACTAGTCCTTGGGTCTCTGGGGACACAAAACCCTCCCTTGAGGAATCCCCACCTTCAATGCCCCCACAACTTAAATATTCCTCCTCCTCCCCATCCTGTCTGATCTGAGGACCCGCAGGAATGCTGTCTGCATAAAGACTGGGGCCTTGAGAACTAGAGAAGTCCTCCTCTTCCTCCTGCTGCTCTGCATCTAGTGCCACATTTATAACTCCCCGTAGAGTGCGCTCCAGCAGGAACACTAAAGGAATTGTGTCACTGATGCATGCACTGTCCCTACTCACCATCCTCGTTGCCTCCTCAAATAGTGACAGTACAGTGCATGCATCCTTGATCATCAGCCACTGCGGGGGGAACCAAGTTGACCTGAACCTGTCCTTGTGCCATACTCACACAGGTACTCATTGATGGCCCTCTGCTGCTTGTGCAGACACTGCAGCATTGCCAATGTCAAGTTCCACCTGGTGGGCATGTCACAGATCAGACGGTTTGTTGGAAGGTGGAATTCTCTTTGAAATTCTGCCAGGCGAGCACTTGCTGGGAATGACCGTCTGAAGTGGCTGCAGACTTTTCTGGTCTGGCTGAGAAGCTCTGCCAGCCCTGGGTACCTGGTTAGGAAACGCTGTACCACTAGATTTAGGACGTGTGCTAGGCATGGTACATGCATCAACTTACACAGGCATAGGGCGGAGAGAAGGTTGCTGCCATTATCACACACGACCATTCCCAGCTCAAGCTGGCGTGGTGTTAACCATCTCTGCGCCTGCCCCTGCAGAGCTGACAGAATTTCTGCCCCAGTGTGGCTCCTGTCCCCTAAACAAACCAGCTCAAGCACAGTATGGCATCTTTTTGCTTGAGCCATTGCGTAGCCCCTGCCAAGCGTCGGTTTAACTGCCACTTCGCCAGAGACAGAGAAGGAGGAGGAAGAGGTGGTGGAGCAGACAGACCTCATATAAGCAGCTTTCTGGAGGCGTGGTGGATGAGCAAGCTCCAGCACAGAGCCCCGTCCTGGATCCCTCCCAGCTGCAAGCAGAGTTACCCAGTGTGTGTCAGGATCGCCCCTTGCTGTCGTCTGATCGTCGCTAAAACCGTTCATGATGCCATCTACACCATCACTACAACCTGCTAACAGTCGGCGTTGTCGCCGCGGTTTGCTCCCCAACGCCTCGTTGCTAGGCAACAGCCGGCACACGCAGGCGCGTCACATCGAAGAAGACTATGGGAAAAGGTGAGGTGTCTGCGGCGCCGAGAGATGACGTCAGACGCCAGATACTGAGACAAGGCGGGGACCTGCTTAAAAGAAACCGCGGGACTGTGAGTGTCGCCCAATTATTGAGTTTGCTACTCGAACTGTATACACTCTGCCTTGTGTATAGCTATCTCTCCCTAAGCATACCGCAGCGTTCTCAGTCTCTTCGCCAGCTCTTGGGCCTCAGTATATCGCAGCATCTACAGTCTCCTCATCGGCTCCAAAGACCTCAGTATATCGCAGCATCTACAGTCTCCTCATCGGCTCCAAAGACCTCAGCATATCGCAGCATCTACAGTCTCCTCATCTGCTCCGAGATCTCAGTATACCGCAGCATCTACAGTCTCCTCGCCTGCTCCAAAGACCTCAGCATATCGCGGCACATACAGTATCCACATCTGCTTCAAAGGCCTCAGCGTACCGCGGCATCTACAGTCTCCTCACCTGCTCCAAGACCTCAGCATATCGCGGCACATACAGTATCCACATCTGCTTCAAAGGCCTCAGCGTACCGCGGCATCTACAGCCTCCTCACCCACTCCAAGACCTCAGCGTATCGCAGCCTCTACAGTCTCCTCACCTGCTCCAAGACCTCAGCATATCGCGGCACATACAGTATCCACATCTGCTTCAAAGGCCTCAGCATACCGCGGCATCTACAGCCTCCTCACCTGCTCCAAGACCTCAGCATATCGCGGCGCATACGGTATCCTCACCTGCTCCAGACCTCAGCGTACTGCAATATCTACAGTCTCCTCACCTGCTCCAAAGACCTCAGCGTACCACAGCATATACCGTCTCCTCATCTGCTCCAGAGACCTCAATTACCACTACGCCTACAGTCTCCTCGTCTGTTCCAGAACCACAACCTACCACGAGTGCCAACTTACTGTGAGTACTACGAACCCATATGCAATTTTCCTTACATATCAGTATCCTATGTTTACCTACTGATCGCCGTGTCAAGCCTCTGCTAGCTGTACCTCCACGTCTATCCTACTCACTCCCGACGTCTCGGTTACTATCACGAATAAGGTTGTTCAAATCATTCCACCCTTCGTGTAGTGGCTCATACGATCTGGCATACTCCGCTCTCTGGGTTCCCATCACTCTGAAGACATAGTATTCCGTGGTCAACCGTGACCGAACGTGACAGTGTGCCATGAAGTAAATGTAACGGCCCTCTCCATGCTTGCTGGACCACGTGTCTAAAGTAATGTGCACCTTGCTGCTGATTGCCTTTCCCAATGACTCCATAACATTGTCTTCCACATGCTGGTATAGTGCTGGAATGGCCTTCTGTGAAAAGAACGGGCGTTTTGGAACCTGCCACTGTGGTACAGCACATTCGGCAAATTCACGAAAGGCGGCAGAGTCCACCAGCCAGAAAGGCAGCAACTGTAATGCGAGTAATTTTGCCAAGCTGGCATTTAGACGCTGTGCAAAGTGATGGTTGGGACTATATTTTTTCTTACGCTGCAGCAGCTGGGAAAACAAAATCTGACTGCGTAAATCTGCAGCTGATGGGATGCTGTCACATTTTGAGGAAGGACCTGGTACACCCATTACTGTAGCATCATCCCTGTCAGTGGAGGTTGTAGGCAATGACATGGCAGGACATATAGTGGGGGTAGAGACAGATGAGGACCGATGGGAAGTCTTGTGCCAATGGGATGCATGACAGGTGGTCATATGCTGCTTCAAGCATGTGGTACCCAAGTGGCTGATGTTTCTCCCACGCTTGATCCTCTTCAGACATAGCTTACAAATAGCAATGCTGCGGTCTGTTGCACATGTTGTGAAGAACTCCCAGACAGCAGAGTTCCTGGATGTGTGCTTTGAGACAACAGCGCTCTGCACCTGACATCTGATGCCTTGGACCGCTACGGTAGCTCATAGACGACGTTGTGCTTTGTTTTTGTTGTGCCTCCTCCTCCTCCTCACTGGACTCCTCTGTTCGATCAGGCACCTAGGTGGAGTCAGTGACCTCATCATCGTCATCAGCCCCTATCACCTCGTCACTGGAGCCAACTTGGCAGTATGCTGCAGCTGCTGGGGGAACATGAGTGCCAGTTTTTTGTTTGTCACTGGCACCCCTCCCTCTAGGCTGATTATACTCCCTTCCTCAACCTCAGAGTTTGAATCAGAGAACTGGAGTTGCTGCGCATCCTCAAGCAGCATGTCACTGTCATTGTAGTCAAACAATTCAGCCGACTCCGTGTATGATGGTGAGGCTACGGCAGGAGTAGCTGTGGACATGGAGGCAGAATTAGATTTTTTGGCAGGTGAGGTGGACTGTAAACCACTACAAGCCTGGCTGGCAGAGGACTCGGAGGATGGCCTGGTTAGCCAATCCTGCAAATCCTCTGTATGTTGCTGCTGCTTAAGATGGCCAGCACCAGTTAGAATGGACAAGCGTGCCCCTGCAGAGGATGCACCACGTCCACGACGACCAGGGGCACAGCCTTCCGACACTGAGGCTGCTTGCCCTCTTATCGGTGTCTGGAAGCGTCTGCCTGTCCTCTTTGGTCTTTCTTGTCACGGTTCCCAGATCCCACCACGCAGTCCTTAAAGCCCAACACTCCACAGAGCCCAAAAGCTACCAACAGGGTAGCCGTAGAAGAATCCCTAACTGTCTGGTCCTTAGAATTGGCCAGGTATACTAGCTAGACAGAAAGGGTTAATCAAAGACAATGTCGTAATACAAAACCAGGTCAGCAACACGGGGGTAGTCAGACGAGCCAGAATCAGGAATACAGAGTATAGAATAGTCAAATGGAATAGCCTGGTAGATATCAGTGCAGAAGCGTAGTACAAGGAAATAGTCTAGGGCAACGGAAGGCAGAATAGTCAGAAAACAAGCAGAGGTCAATAACAGGTTAAATCACGAGAGAATTCAGGTACAAGGAGCTCAGGTATGGATAACCACAATCTGGCACTGCTTAGAAGGAACGATTGGTTTTTAAAAGACCTTCACCAGACCGCGCCTCCCTCTCAAGCCACACCTCATGCAGCCACCTCCCTGCCTGTTTCAATTTAAACCAGGTGTTGGTGAGCGAGCAGCATCAGACATGCTGCCTTCAAGCACACCGGAAAGGCTGGAAGCCCCAACATTACATATCTGACACGGTGAGTGATATATAGATTAAAGATATACAGAACTCTGATTCAACTCTGGTATAAAGATCGGAGACATGCAGAACTCTGATTCAACTCTGGTATATAGATTAAAGATATTCAGAACTCTGCTATAACTCAGTGATACACCCTGTCCCTGATAGCTGGCAGTGCCAACACACAGATTCAAATTCCCAGAACTCTGGTATAAATCAGTGATAAACCCTGATAGCCTGGCAGTGCCAACACACAGATTCAAATTCCCAGAACTCTGGTATAAGTCAGTGATAGAACAATCTCCTCTCCTGATTCACTCCTGCAACAAACACACGCTGGGGCTGCGGGGAAGCCTTATATAATGTGCTGCGGAACTTGGCTCTGTGAGCCCATGATTGGGCAAAATTTGCCCAATCAGGACTCTGAGCCCTGATTGGCATAGTCTTGCACCGGTCTTGCACCTGACCTGTGGTCAGGTGCAGGCTGTAGCCAATTACAAGCTTCAGGCCAGTGGAAAAGTGCATTGTGGTCCATCGTGGTGCATTGTGGGCGAACACGCGGAAATGTTCGCTGTCCAACGAATGGTCGAACGGTCGATGTTCGATGTGAACTCATGTTCGCATCGAACCGCCAGCCCATCCCTAGATATCACCTGACAGCAAAAATTTTAGCGAATGACGTGCGTCTGGTAGTCTTCACTAGAGTGTTTTAAATTGCTGCTGTTTTAAGATGCTTTTATTTGGAAAGAAAGTGTAAGGAAATAATCCTAAATATGTGTCAATACCAGAAAGGTGCAGTGGCGATTTAAAATTTGTGGCACATGAACTGATAAAATATGCAGCACCTATTTTTTTTTTTTTATAATTATTTTTGAAAAGGTTTAAATACACAGAGAACGAACATCACCCATCAGCGACATCGCCTCACAGGGCAGGGGTGGCGACCAGGCTCGATGCCCGAGTAAACACCGCTTAATAGAACAAAACGATGCATCAAAACAAACATGTCAGGGTAACAGAATACGAATGAGCCCTACCGCCCTAAGCGTGGCATGCCGCACAGCAGGCCTGGACAAAACAGACAACGAACCCCATCAAACAAAAGAGAGGAAAGAGCAAAAAAGAAGAGAAAAGATAGGGGAAAAAAGAGAGGGGGGAATAGAGAGGGGGGGACCTTACTCACAAAACCAGTCACAAGTCGAGTTCCCCCAACAACTCCAAGTTTTATAAAATAAAGGAAACGAGTTGTGTACCACAGCCGACAACTTATCCATATGGTAGGCCTCAGCTATATAGGCCCGGGCCACCGGTACGGGGGGCACATCCCCATCCTGCCAGTGTTTGACCAGAGCTCTCCTAGCGCCCAGCACCATCTTGTGAAAGTTTACAGTCCAGCCCCTGAAGGGCTGCCAGGGAACTGTGGAGCAGGAAGGCCCAGGGATCAAGTGGGAAAGATTGTTGGAACACCTCCTCCAATAATTCACTTATCTCATCCCCAAATCTACGCACTTTAGGGTAAAGCCACCACATGTGAAACAAGGTACCCCTAGCTCCACAGCCCCTCCAGCAGACGTCAGGGGTGCCCGGCTGCAAATGCGACAGCAAGACCGGGGTAGTATACCATCTGTACATCATTTTGTATGCTTTTTCTTTCAGCGTGACACATATAGACACTTTTGCAACATTTTCCCACATATCCAGCCATTACTCACCCTCCAACTCCTTCCCGATATAAGCCTCCCAACGAGCAATAAATCCTGGGGTCAGCCAGGAGACATCCTCACAAGAAAAGTGGTTATATAGAGTGGAAATCAGGGCTTTCGGAGCCCTACCAGTATTGCACAAGGATTAAAAAAACTTCAGTTTTTGTCTCGCTGCCTTTGAGATGTTATGTTGAGATAAAAAGTCCTGGAGCTGTAAAAATCTGAAGTCAAAGGTCCGAAAGTCGCCCTTCGATTGTAGATCCGTAAAAGAGAGCCAAGCGTCTCCAGGCGATCGGAAATGCCCCACTCTCTGCAAGTTGATTTTCTCAAAAGCTGCAAAAGCCAGAGGGGGATAATCCCAGAGCAAAGGCTCTGTTGCGTAGATAAGGCATTAGAGGCGAGTAACAAGAGCAGAGGTGGAATTTGTCCCGGACAGAGCCCCTAACCCTCAATGAGGTCAGAGTCGCTGTACAAGTGGACTGTAGCAACGGGCGAAACTCCTTGGGCAGCCAAAAATATAATTGCGGGAGGTCTGGTGCAAATAAATCAGATTCCAAATCGGCACAACGTTTGGGGTAATGTGTTAGGTTAAATGAAACATCACAAACTGTGCAACTTGAGCAGCTTGAAAATATTTATATAAATGTGTAAGGCCTAACCCCCCACGTTCCTTGGGACGGTAAAGGACATATTTAGAAACTCTTTTTCTGCCCCCAGCTCACACAAAACCTTAAATTGGAGACTGCAGATGCCGAAGAGACCGGGGGGCACACCCAGATTGGCAAGGCCTGAAATAAGTATAACAATCAAGGGAGCAGGTTCATCTTTACACAATTAATCCTGCCAATCCAGGAAACCCCCCCTCTCCACCTCTCCAGGTCCTCCCCCAAGAGTTTAAAAATTGCATCATAGTTTAAGGAGTGCAAACCATTCGTGTCAGGTGTCAGCCACACCCCCAGAAATTTCAAGGAGGAGTGAGTAAACCGAAACCCCAAGGTCAGTCCAATTTCCTGACAAATCAGTTCCGAGAGTGAAAAAGGCATAGCTACAGACTTTTCAAGGTTAACCTTATAACCAGAGACCTCTGAAAAGTTGCGCAATAGGGACAGAAGGTGTGGAATTGAGGTTGAGGGATGATTAAGCGTAAGCAGTACATCATCAGTGTACGCCGATACCTTATATTCTTCCTTTCCAACTTTCACTCCCGTGATGTGGGGGAATTGGCGAATAGCCGACAAAAGGGGTTTGAGGGATAGGGCAAAAAGGAGAGGAGAAAGAGGGCAACCCTGACGCGTCCCGGTTCGTATAGTGAAACCGGTAGGGACAGTTCCAGGAGTGACAACGGCAGATGTAGGGGAATTATACAGGGATCTGTGAACCGAAATATAATTCATTGGGAAGCCCCACGTAGTCAGTAATTTAAACAAAAAAGGCCATTCTAAACTGTCGAATGCCTTCTCTGCGTCCAGGGAAATGAGCAGAGAAGGCAATCGAGTACCGACCATACGCTCCACTATCAGCACCACAGCTCTTCTAGTATTAGCAAAAGCGTGTCTGCCCGGGATGAACCCTACTTGGTCCGGGTGGATTATGGAGGCCAGGAAAGAGTTCAGTCTATTCCCCAGTATCTTTGTAAATCTCTTATAATCGACAGTCAGAAGGGAAATAGGCCTATTGTTTTGTGGATAGGATGGGTCCTTTCCTTCCTTAGGAATTAAAATAATGTCCGAGCGGAGAAAATCAGCTGGGGCCGGGGCACCTTCCCACAGAGACCGAAAGAAATTATGTAAGTGCAGGGACAGAGTCTGTGCAAAGGTTTTATAATAAAAGTCTGAAAACCCATTCGGTCCAGGGGCCTTATGGGGTTTAAATGATTTAAGGACCACCGCAATCTCCTCTTTGGTGGGGGGGGGGGGTTTCTGAGAGTCTGTCTCTGTGCGGAGGTGAGCCAAGGAAGGGGGCAGCCGACAAAAAATACACAGTGGCATAGAATCAGAGACATGGGTCGGTGAATGGTTGTACAAGGTCTGAAAGTATGAATTAAACAACTTGTTAACCATAGCTGGGGTCGTATGCAGAACTCCCTCGGAGTGCCTGGTTCCCGTAATATGTTTGGTCCTAGTTTTGTTACGAAGTTTAGCTGCTAGAAGGGTGTGGGACTTAGAGAATTCGAAATAGGTCCGCTTGGACCAAGCAAGGGAACGGGCAGCGTCATCCCAAAGCAAGTGACGAATTGCAGTCCTGACTGTTTTAATCTGGGCGGTCAAGGCGTCTGAGGGCGAGAGTTTATTCAGAGCTTCCCATTTAGACAGGTCAGTAGTCATAGAAACAAGTGACGCCAGCTTTTGTTTTTTCAGTCTGCTACCTAATTGTATTAAATGGCCTCGAATCACCGGTTTGTGGGCCAGCCACAGGGTGGTAGGGGAAAGGTCGGGTGCGTCATTATCCGAAAAATTATCTCAGAGCAGCTGCCGCAACTCTATCACATGCTCAGGTTTATGTAACAACGAGGAATTCAATCTCTATGACCACGCCGGTTTATAAGACGGTATGGTCAGTGTCATAAAAATCGGAGCATGGTCCGACAACGTGATGTCGCCTATGCTAGAAGCCGGAATCAAAGGCATAGTAGTCAGGGATACCAGGAAAAGATCTATACGGGAATAGGAGCGATGGGGGTTAGAGCAGAAGGAAAAGTCCTGGTCTCCCGGGTGGTGGTGGCGCCAAGCGTCCACCAGGTAGTGGTCAAGCATAAAGGACTCCAGGGAAGCATCCTGGGGATAGCCAGGAGGCACCCCCAAAGAGTCCCCAGAGGCCTTCCTGTCCAAAAGGGGTTGGGGGACGGCACTGAAGTCTCCACCAAGGATAACGTGACCTTCAGCTTTAGAGGTCAGTAAGGAAGAAATTTATGTCTGAAAGTCAGGGTCAGGGCCATTAGGGGCGTATATGTTAAATAGGGTAAGGGTAGTGGAGGCAATCTGTCCTACCAACATTAAATATCGTCCAGCCGGATCTGACACTTGTAGGTGAACTTTAAAGGGGCAGGAGGAATGAATTAGAGTAGACACTCCTTTCTTTTTTTGTGGAGCTGACACCATGTAGGTGGAAGAGAAGACTTTGTCTCTCAATGAGAATTGGCGGGAAGAGGCAAAATGGGTCTCCTGAATCATCGCTATATGACACACAGATCGTTTTAACTCCTAACAGCATACGTCTTTTCTGAGGGGTGTTTAGGCCCTTAACGTTAAGGGACAGAATAACCAAACCTTTATCCCCCATGTAGGGCTAGAATAGAGGTGGTTAAAAGGGAATAAAGCAGCAAAGATGCATGTTCCGCTTTAGGGCAGGAGAAGCAAACGAGGTTCAAGGGCAGGTGAGGAGGTGAAAAGGGAGAGGAGGAAGAAATCAGGAAAGAAGAGAAGAAAGCAAAGGAGCGGATGGCACGCTCAGGAAACAAAGAGCCACCGACAACATGAAACAAAAACACGACAACAAAAAGTGCGCCTGGACTTATGGAGCGCCAGGTCGACCTCGGAGGGGAAGGCAAGGGAGACCGAAACACTCCCTGAACTCCGGTCACTCACACCCCACGCCCGACCCAAGTTGTAAAACACGAGCAATCCCAAAGAGACATAATAAAGGGAGGGGGAAGTCCGGGAGGGAGGATCCCCCGTACCGCCAAAAATAACGGCCGGGGTGAACCTCCCCCAGGGAGCCCCTGCGAGATAGAAGCTTCAAACCCAATAACACATAAACATAATGTACATCAATAAACGGCCCTGAGCCAAGGGCAAATAGAACAAAAAAAAATCAAAAAACAACAGCACTCAGACCTCCCGTAAGGTCCTCCACCATCAGATCCCCTGAGGGATAACCCTATGAGGAGGGAAAAAGAAAAAGTGGAGAAGAACTCAAGGTCCCATCATCAGCCATCTCCGCTTGGGGCACCAACCCGAGTCCACCATTGCTGCAGACAAGGGAAGGAGGATGGTGGAAGCGAGGGGGAAGGAGGTCGACAAAATCTTCCAAGGGCGGACATTTCACCGCTGCCCAAAAGGCGGCAAGATTCGAAGACCCGTCGGCCCGCCACTGACACTTGTAGGCGAAAGGGAAATCCCCATGTGTAGGCAATATCATGATCAGATAGATGCTCCGTAATAGCAAGCCCTGCGGCGGCGGAGGGTCGCGGAATCCAAATCCTGGAACAGCTGCAGGGGCTTGTCTTCATAGTCCAGCTGGAGGTTGCGTGCGGCTTGAAGGATCTGGTTTTTCGCCGTGAAATAATGCATGCGGAAGATCATGTCCCGCGGGATAAGTGACAAAAGATTTGGGAGTCTTTGGGTCCTGTGGATCTGATCCAGCAATAGATGGGCATCTGCTATGTCCGGGGCAAGACGGTGCAGTATACCTTGCACTGTCATGTTAAGATCTTTGGGGGACACCGATTCAGGGAGACCTCTCACTCTGATATTATTCCTCTTAGAATGATTTGACAAGTCGTCCAGCTTAGATCCAAAAAAAAGACTCTTTTTGCCAGATCCGCGGTTCCCTCTGCCAATTTGTCATGCGTCTGTGTTAGCTCTGCGGCCTGGTCCTCTAATTCAGCCGTGCGGGTGCCCAGCGAATCCATCTCCCCCCGCAGCTCTGTCCCCAATTTTCGCTACCTCACCCACCAGGAAGGTCTGCATCTGGGACATCTTGGTGAAGAGGTGCGCCACATCTCCTCTGGAGGCCGGAACCGCAAGGTCAGCTGGAGTGGGTGAGTCTCCCTCCGGGGACAGCTAGTCGTCCGGGCCGTCATCTTGGAAGGCTTCGGCCTGCTTTTTGGCCGGGATGAAATGCTGGGATACAGATGGGTCCGGCGGCCGTGTTTTTTTTTTTAGCAGTTTTGGGGCTGGCATGCTGTGGGAGCTGTAAGAGGGGGTCTGAGGCGGGAAAACGGCTCAGGGTTGCACTGGAATGAGGGTCTTAGCGCTAGGTGTGTGGGAGCCTCGGGTTCACGTGGCTATCTTGGATGGGCGCTAGCTCCGCCGCCCCGCAGCACCTATTTTAGATGGTGAAGCACACAGTTTAAATCTTGGTGCATACAGTAAAAATGAACGCAAAATTGCTTGTAAAACAGGATGGGTTATAATGAAAACGTTTTGGAGAGCAAAGGCTAAATTAGAAAGACTTGAAATTCGTACAAGATAAACTGTTTGTGACTGAGGAATGTTAGAAGTCTGTCAAGACAAACAACTTGTCTTTGTCACGGTTCCCGGATCCCACCACGCAGTTCTTAATGCCCAACACTCCACAGAGCCCAAAAGCTACCAACAGAGTAGCCGTAGAAGAATCCCTAACTGTCTGGTCCTTAGAATTGGCCAGGTATACTAGCTAGACAGAAAGGGTTAATCAAAGACAATGTCATAATACAAAACCAGGTTAGCAACACGGGGGTAGTCAGACGAGCCAGAATCAGGAATACAGAGTATAGAATAGTCAAATGGAATAGCTGGGTCGATATCAGTGCAGAAGCATACTGGAGAGGCTGGAAGCCCCCAACGTTACAGTACCCCCCTCTCCACGGGAGGCCACCGGACGACCAACAGGACAAGTGGCAGGATGACCACCGGGGTGAGTGGCAGGACGACCACCAGGACGATCGGGGTGCGAGGCATGGAACGCCCTGACCAACCTAGAGGCAGACATGTTGGAAGCCGGAATCCAGGACCGGTCCTCCGGACCATAACCCACCCAATCGACCAAGTACTGCAGAGCACCCCTGAACAGCCTAGAATCCAGAACTTTCCTAACCTCATACTCTGTCTCCCCATCAACCTGAACAGGTGGAGGAGGAGGAACGACCCGCGTGTACCTGTTACAAAGGCTTCAATAGGGAGGTGTGGAAGACGTTGTGCAAGCGAAGATGTTTAGGAAGGGCAAGAGCATAAGCCACAGGGTTAACGCGGCGAATGATCTTGTATGGACCTATAAACCGAGGTGCCATTTTCACAGAAGGCACCCGCAACTTCACATTCCTAGTGGACAACCAAACTCTATCCCCCACGTTAGAGCTTGTAACCTATGCCTGTCAGCCTTGCGTTTCTGGACAGCAACATTGCGCTCCATGTTTTCGCGAATCTGTCTCCAAATCTCTTGTAGTTGTGTGAGATGTTCATAGAGAGCCGGGATGGCCTGTTGAGCAAACTGAAGCGGTAGAGCCGGAGGGAAAAAACCATAGATGGCAGAAAAAGGAGAGTGGCCAGTAGTCTCATTAACGGCGTTATTACGTGCATACTCAGCCCAGGGCAACAACTCCGACCAATTGTCTTGTTGTTGTGTGGTAAAGCAACGTATGTACTGCTCGAGACCCTGATTTGCCTTCTCTGCTGCCCCATTGGTTTGTGGATGGTATGCTGAAGAGAAGGCCAATCGCACCCCCATCTCTGCACAGAAATCCCACCAGAAACGAGAGACGAACTGAGCTCCTCTGTCAGAGACTATTTCAGACGAACCCCATGTATTCGTACAATCTCTCTAGCAAAGACAACCGCCAGTTCTTTGGCTGTAAGAAGTAGACATGTGCATTCGTTTTAGTACTAAAACGATTTAGTCCGAATTTCGGGATAATTTAGTTTTCGTATGACTCAAGAGAAACGAAAGTGCTCAGTACAAAAAACTAAAGAAACTAAAATAAAATGCACTACATTTTAGTGTCAGTCCTTTTTGTGATATTACATTGATAAGTGAAGGAGACCAGCAATGAAGAGCGCAACATCCGAACTTCTGCATCCTCCACATGCCAATGCAGTAGGATTTTCTATACAGAGAGGGACATTAATCAATGCAGGAGGATGTTCTATACATTATACAGAGAGGGGTATTCATGCAGGAGGATGTTACATACATTTTACAGAGAAAGGTATAAATTGAGGAGGATGTTCTATACAGAGAGGGACATTAATTAATTCAGGAGGATGTTCTATAGAATATACTGAGAGGGGTATTAATTAATGCAGGTGGATGTTGTATACATTATAGAGAGAGGGGTATTAATTAATGCAGGAGGATGTTCTAAACATTATACAGAGAGGATCCTTTTTTTCTCAGCCCTTTAAATCCAGTGGCTGTGAGCGCGGAGATCGGCTGCTTGTTACCTTATCTCTCAGTACAATGTATCAGGCTCAGCTGTTACAGTAACTGACTAACAGCGCTCAGAGATTCAGTAAAACAAGGAAATAATATTGTTCTAACATCATATATATATAAAAATATTATTTACTAGTTTTACTGAAACTCTGAGCGCTGTGATGAGCAGCAGTCAGTTACTGTAACAGCTTTGCCTGACACGGGGCAGTATTACAATGTTGGTGCTAACTTAACCAGAGCTGTTGTAAACTGAAAACCTCCATAGGCTACAATAGCTCTGGGAAGTTTACAACAGCTCTGGTTAAGTTAGCACCAACTATATAATATGGCCCACATTGTGCTGAGAGTGAGAGATACTGTAACAAGCAGCGATCTCAGCCCTCTGAGGAGCCACTACAATAGTAATTGTATCCACTGGTTTTCGGATGAATGAAATTAGTTTTCATACTAAATAACTGAAAACGAATTTCTTTAGCAACTAAATAAATTGCATTTTAGGACTAATCCATTAGTTCAAAACGAAATTTTGTGCTGTGCACATGTCTAGTAAGAAGCTTAGGTAAAGGAACAAAATGAGCCATTTTGGAGAAGCGGTCTACAACTGTCAGAACCACAGTGTGACCCATGGACTTCGGCAAGTCCACAATAAAATCCATAGATAGATGAGACCAAGGCCTCTTAGGCGTAGGTAAAGGATGCAATAAACCGACAGGCAAGGTTTTACTGGTTTTGCATCTTGCACAGACTTGACAAGCCAAAACAAACAGACGTACGTCCTGTCGCATGGTGGGCCACCAGAACTGTCTGGAGATACTGGTAAGAGTCTTAGTAATACCAGGATGACCTGCTGGTTTAGAATCATGAAACATTATGAATAATTCTTGTCTTTCCTTTTCAGGCACAAACAACATATCTGGAGGCTTGTTAGGTGGAGCCCCCATTTGAGCTGCTTGGAGGCGTTCCAGGAAAGGCAGGGAAACTGACAAGACCGTGGAAGCCACAATACGTTCAGGAGGAACTATAGGATTGTGGTCTTGTGTATTTGATTCATACGGTCATATTGACGAGATAAGGCATCAGCCTTTACATTGCGGTCACCTGGTCTGTAAGTCAACACAAATTTTACAGTGGTAATGTCGAATAAACACTTCTCCAGTATGCAATAAAGACCGTTGTCTAGTAATTTTGCTAATACCTGTCTGACATGTTCATGGTGGGTTTTCAGATCGGGAGAGTAATTCAGTATATCGTCTAGGTATACTATAACAAAGGATTGCAAAAAATCTCTGAGCACATCATTAATAAAATCTTGGAATACAGCTGGAGCATTAAAAAGACCGAAAGGCATGACCAGATATTCATAATGCCCACTCCTGGTGTTAAATGCTGTTTTCCACTCATGCCCTTCTTTTATATGTATCAGGTTGTAAGCCCCTCTTAAATCAAGTTTTGTGTATACTGCTGATCCCCTTAACCTGTCGAACAGTTCTGATATAAGAGGGATAGGGTACACATTCTTGATGGTGATCTTGTTAAGCCCCCTATAATCAATACACGGGCGTAAATCTCCTTTTTTAGACACAAAAAAGAATCCAGCCCCTGCTGGAGAAGAGGAACGTCTGATAAAACCTCTCTCCAAATTCTCTTTTATGTACTCCTCCATGATTTGGTTCTCTTTTATGGATAGAAGATATACTTTGCCTCGAGGAGGCATGGTACCTGGATGAATATCTATGGCGCAATCATACGGTCTGTGTGGAGGTAGTTTCTCTGCCTCTCTTTTATCAAATATAGCACTGAGGTCGGCATACTGGTCAGGAACCTCTGTAGACAATGGGGGAGCTGTAGGTGTGTTCAGGGCACCAATATGTTGAATGGGTATTAAAACAAGTCCCAAAACAAGTAGGACTCCAAGACAGTATCTCTCCCTTAGCCCAATCAATAACCGGATTATGTTCCACCAACCAAGGGAAACCAAGCACAACAGGATTGGAAGGTGAACGGATAACCTGAAATATGATCTCTTCTTTATGTAAGAGACCAGTGGTAAGAACCACTGTAACCGTATCGTGAGTAATCCTAGGGCAGGATAACGGCCTACCGTCTATGGCTTTGACGGCTAAGGGTGTCTCTCTTACAACCAGAGGGAAAGAAATGGAAGAAGCGTGTTCAACATCGATAAAATTACCAGCAGCCCCAGAATCAACAAAAGCTGTAGTATGCGTTGTCTTGGTCTCCGAAGCCACGGATACTGGTAACAAAAGTTTAGTGTCTTTGACAGGAGACCTGCACGTCACACCCAAGGCCTGTCTCCTCAGCTGCCTTAGGTGCGGTAGTTTTCCGACTTATCATGCATTCTAGGGCGAGTGGGACATTGAAGTCGTAAATGTCCTTTCAAACCACAATACAGGCACAATCCCTCACGAAGACGCCTTGTTCTCTCTGCCTCTGTAAGCCTAGTATGGCTTACTCTCTGGATGGTGCCTGAAAGACAGGCGCCAACCTTGGTAACGGTCTCTTAGGTTTCTCTCAAGGAGTTCTTCTGTCCCTTATCTGATCATCCGGATCTATACAATAATCAATGAGTTCACTCAATACCTCAGGTAATTTACGAGGAGCCAATTCATGCATCAATGACTCTGATAACCCCTCCATAAAAGCCAGAACCAGAGCCTCACCAGTCCAGTTGATGTCAGAAACCAACGTTTTAAATTCTATGGCATAATCAGACACAGTCCTATTCCCTTGACGTATGCGGAACAAGGATTTGCCAGCTACCTTGGCCTTTCTGGTAGGATTAAACATACGTTTTAACTCGGCTATGAATTCTTTATAGTTCCGTACGATAGGCTTCTCTGCCTCCCATAAAGGATTCACCCATGTCAACGCTCTGCCAGACAGATGGTTAATAATGAACCCCACTTTGGCTATGTCAGTGATAAACATTTGTGGATTTAATTTAAAATGAATATCCACGTGGACCAAAAATCCTTGGCACTCCGAGGGAGTACATCAAACCTCATAGGAGCGGTCATGTGTACCTGGGATGTCTGAACGACAGGGGACACCGGTATAGCAGGCGGAGGTGCAACCCCAGCTGGTTGCAGATGAGCCATACGAGTCAGGATAGTTTGTAAGGCGAGAGCAAACTGATCCATCCTATGGTCCTGCTCGTCCTGTCTGGATACAAAGTTACTCAATTTTTGTGTTAAGTCTGCGGGATCCATCTTGGCCAGATCGTAATGTCACGGTTCCCGGATCCCACCACGCAGTTCTTAACGCCCAACACTCCACAGAGCCCAAAAGCTACCAACAGAGTAGCCATAGAAGAATCCCTAACTGTCTGGTCCTTAGAATTGGCCAGGTATACTAGCTAGACCGGGTGTCGGCAACCCGCGGCTCCGGAGCCGCATGCGGCTCTCTTTCACCTGGGGGCAGCTCCCTCCCTTTGCGTAGCGTGGGGGGACCGTGGCCCCGGGCGCAGTTTTGTTAGGGGCGCATTTGCGCCCCTAAAACTGGCCCGGGGGTTGAGGGGACCCAGATGCCGGGCAGCGCCTGCCCGGTCTTGAACAGTCCGTCCTGTGGATGCGGCTGTGTGCGTGCGCAGCCGGTCACGTGGTCCGGCTAATCAGGTGGTACTGAGTCTCTGTACCACCTGACTGGCCGGACCGCGTGACCGGCTGCGCACGCACACAGCCGCATCCACTTCACAGGACGGACTGTTCAAGACCGGGCAGGCGCTCCCGCACTGCCTGGCATCTGGGTCTCTCAACCCCCGCCGGAGCTGCCTGGGGCTAGAATCCAGGTGAGAGCTGGGTCAAATTCATGTGTGACCTGGGGGCAAATCCATGTGTGAGCTGGGGGCAAATCCATGTGTGAGCTGGGGGGCAAATCCATGAGCTGGGGGGCAAATCCATGAGCTGGGGAGCAAATCCATGAGCTGGGGGGCAAATCCATGAGCTCTGGGGGCAAATCCATGAGCTGGGGGCAAATCCATGAGCTGGGGGGCAAATCCATGAGCTGGGGGCAAATCCATGAGCTGGGGCAGTGGGGGGAGGTCCTATTGTGTATGTGGGGGGGTCCTATTGTCTATGTGGGGGGTCCTATTGGGTCCTATTGTCTATGTTTCTGGTTGACCCCCTGGTAGGCCAGCCATGGATAAAGGCAAGAAGAGAAAAATTTCTGAAGAAAACAGAGTGTTTAATGATACATGGACAGAATCATTTGCATTCTCTACTGACGAGACTGGTTTACCAGTATGCTTAATATGTGGTGAGAAATTAGCAAACCACAAAAAGTCCAATATTGCAAGACATTTCCAGAATAAACACACAGCCTTTGCTGAAAAATATCCAGATGGAGATGAGAGACGAAAAGCCGTTGCAGAACTTATGAGGAAGGTTAATATGAGCAAAAATAATTTCAAGAAGTGGGTGAAGTCTGCAAATTCCACAACATATGCTAGTTTTGTGGCCGCTCAGGAAATAGTCAAGCACGGGAAGCCCTTCACAGATGGAGAGTATATAAAAGAAACATTCATTAAGATTTCGGAACATCTATACATGGACGTCAAAAACAAGAATGAAATTGTGCAGAAAATCAAAGACATGCCACTCTCTGCGAAGACTGTCAAAGACAGAACCCTAAAAATGGCAGAAAACATTAGCAAACAGCAAATTCAAGACATTAATTCAGCTGTGGCGTACTCCATCGCCTGTGATGAGTCCAAAGATAAAGGTGATATTGAACAAATAGCGCTGTTCTGCCGATATGTGAACTCTTTTGGGCCACAGGAAGAACTGATTGAGCTGATACCACTAAAAGACCAAACAAGGGGTGAGGATATCTGTAAGGCTGTCCTGGACTTTTTAATTGCTAAAAAAATAAACACCAAACACCTGGTCTCAGTGGCTACTGATGGGGCACCGAGCATGAGAGGAGCACAGAAGGGCTTTGTGGCTCTACTGCAGAAGGCGCTTGGTAGAACGCTACTGTCATTTCATTGCATCTTGCACCAAGAGGCATTGTGTGCTCAAACATTTCCGCCGGAATGCACAAAAGTGATGGATGTGGTCATTCAGATTGTTAATAAGATAATGGCAAAGGGTTTAAACCACCGCCAGTTCCGTTTGTTATTGGATGAGGTGGAAAGCATATATTCTGACCTCCAGCTCCACAACAAGGTCCGGTGGCTGTCCAGAGGCGAGGTGCTAAAACGCTTTGTCACATGTTTGGAAGAAGTAAAAACCTTCCTGGCCAGCAAAGAGCTCACCTTTGCTGAGCTGGAACAGCCAGAGTGGCTGGAAAAATTACATTTTATGGTAGACATGACAGCACATCTAAACACGCTAAATACAACCCTTCAGGGGAAAGGAGGCACAGCCCTGCACATGCTGGAGGAGGTTTTGGCATTCGAGCGCAAGTTGACAGTGTTTGTCAAAGATTTACAGAGAGGTACACTGTCTCACTTTCCCTCTTTGAGAGAGTTCAAACAAAGTCATGATACGATCAATTTGGAATATTTCAAGTCTGCAATCACCGCAATGCAAAGTTCGTTTGGGAAACGATTCTGTGAGTTCAGAGAGGAAAAAACCACATTATCCTTCCCTGTCACTCCCCTGGCGATTGATCCATCCCTATTGAATATGACTGCATTTGCAGGTGTAAGTCAACCTGATCTTGAGATGGAATTGGAGTCATGGGTTCGATCCCAGCGAGCAACCTCTCCAGTAAGTGTCCTTGGCAAGACACCTAACGGTACATACTCGCCACCCAGGACATACTTGAAAACAAGAGAAATCTTAATGTATCCTTCCTGGTAAAATCCTTTCTCAAAAAAAAAAAAAAAAAAAATTGGCCGATATAGCCGACAAAGATATATGGGTGTCCAAGTTCAAATGCTTGACCGCTACTCTTGAGGATGTTGCCCGTCAGAAGGCCATTCTGGCTCAGAATCATAAATGTAGTGATATTGAAAACCTTCCCAAACAGGACAAACTTGTATTCGAAACATGGAATGCCATCCCCAACACTTATATAAATATGAAAACGTATGCATTTGGAGTGCTGTCGATCTTCGACTCCACATATGTATGTGAGCAGGTCCTCCAACATGAACTATATTAAAAACAAACATCGATCACGCCTCACAGATGACAGCTTGCAAGCCTGTGTGAAAATGAAGGTGACGTCTTACAGCCCTGATGTGCAGACACTGGTCACTGAGGTTCAGGAGCAAAAATCCCATTAACCAGGTAAATTAAATATTTTAATTAGCTATTAATGTGCAAAAATATATTTTACATTGTTAAGTGAAAAAGTCATTTTTTTCTTCAGATTGACAGCTGACTGCACGATCCTGTATATAGCATTAAGGTAAGAAACAATATATGCAGTGTTAGATTTGTTTTAAATGTCGCAATGGTTTTGCGGCTCCCAGTTTTATTTTCCATTCGGAAACGGGTCCAAGTGGCTCTTTATGTCAAAAAGGTTGCAGACCCCTGAGCTAGACAGAAAGGGTTAATCAAAGAATGTCGTAATACAAAACAAGGTTAGCAACACGGGGGTAGTCAGACGAGCCAGAATCAGGAATACAGAGTATAGAATAGTCAAATGGAATAGCCGGGTCGATATCAGTGCAGAAGCGTAGTACAAGGAAAATAGTCTAGGGCAACGGAAGGCAGAATGGTCAGAAAACCAGCAGAGTTCAATAACAGGTTAAATCACGAGAGAATTCAGGTACAAGGAGCTCAGGTATGGATAACCATGATCTGGCACTGCTGAGAAGGAACTGTGGGTTTTTAAAGACCTTCACCAGACCGCGCCCCCCCTCTCAAGCCGCGTCTCATGCAGCCACCTCCCTGCCTGTCTCTATTTAAACCGGGTGTTGGTCGGGGAGCAGCATCAGACATGCTGCCTTCAAGCACACTGGAGAGGCTGGAAGCCCCCAATGTTACAGTCTTTCCTCACTGGGTTTTTTCTTGGAGGACTTCATGGCCCTCCCTGTGTGATCTGGGTTCCTAATGAGGCCTATGTACCTATGCTGAGTATTTGTGTTATTGCAGTGTCCAGGGTTTAGTTTAATAATGTTTTAATGTTTTCTCTTGCTGTTTATCTTATTTATTTTTAAATAAATCCATTATACCCATCTCTGTGTTTGTGCCGTCACTCGCTACTCAATTTCTCACACTATCGGCTGGCATTACCTTTATTTTAAATAGATTTTTCATTACACTCTGTAAAGGTGCGAGCATGTATATGATGTATCATCCTTGTGCACCATTATGCGAAACGGGAAGCCCCACAAATATTTAATCTGGTGATGGTGCAGGAGGTCAGTCACTGCTCTCCATTCCCTGCGCTTAGCTAGCGTTACCGGATGAAAGTCCTGATAGAAGGTTATAGGTGTTACCTCATATTCCACGGATTGCTCCCGCACAGCCGCCATGAGGGCGTCCTTCGTGGCAAAGTAGTGGAATCGCGCCACAACATTGCATGGCGCTGCATTGTTGGCACGTTTAGGGCTCAGTGTCCTATGCACCCTGTCCAACAGGAATTGTGAGGCCGAAAGGTGAGGCAGCAGCCTCTGCGCAATTCCATGCAGCGTGGCATCGAGATGGTCAGTAGCTATATCCTCCGATAGACCTCGCAGCCGGACATTATTCCTGCGGTAGCAGTTTGAAAGATCTTCTAAAGCGGTTTCCATGCACGATACGACCTATCGTCCATTCTCTGAGCCGCCAAATTATAACAGGCTGCCATGTGGTCGGCTTTTTCCTCCAAATGCGCTGTACGCGAGCCTATTGCGTGTACCTCGACCATGAGAGCTCTCATCGTTTTTCTAAATTCCAGCGCAATAAAATTTTTCAAGTGTTGCATATCTTGCCTGGGAGCTGGTCCTGCTGCCTCCTCAGCGCCCTCGGTTGAAGGAGAGGGGGACGCGGCCCGGCCGCCGCCATCTTGGGAGTCTCCTGCGGCCCTGTGTCGCGCCGGGAAAATCGGCACAACTTGTGATTCCTCACGGGGTTTTTTCTTTTTCTCTTGGAGGACTTCATGGCCCTCCCTGTGTGATCTGGGTTCCTAATGAGGCTTGTTGAGGGGGTTGTAAGTGGACAGCCGTATGAACGGCAGCGGGATTCACTGGAGCTCAGGCACTATGCGTCGGCTCTCATGGCCGGCCGACTCCGCCCCCCTATGTTATGCAACTTTTAGCCCATCAAACTGTTCAAGAGTAAAGTATGCAAGTAGCTACGAAAGATCTTTGAAAATAACTCTTGGATGTTAATTTAGAGTGTGGATGGCTGAGAGAAATAGGATTTCTCTTCATTCATGCTTTCTCCCTGCATCTACCCCCCTTCTTTTAGCCCACATGGTCTCTGTGCAGAAGAGGAGGGGAAGTGAGTTCTCTGCTCTCTGATAAACAAAGGAACAGAATGTAAGTTAACCCTTTACGTTATTTTAACATATTTAATAATTCAGCCAAGGATATGAAACAGCAAAGAGCAATCTTGGAATAATATTATAAGTTGCCTGATGTTTTCTGCAGTGCTGCAGAATATGGTGGTGCCATATAAAGTGTTTGTTTATTCTAGAAGCTCTAGTCTTGTTTACAGAGCTATAACTAAATGAAAGAAGGTGTCTTGATCTTTATTTTGCTACAGAGTATAGCCGTAATGTAATGGCTACTTTATGATGTAAAATTAGGGTGTATAGTATATACTGTGTATATATTAGATTTTGATCCAGAGGTTTTTGAAAAACCAAAGCATGGGACATATATATCTTGTTAACTATGTACAAAGAAGTATATGCATTAGATTACAAACACCAGTTTAACTAAGAAAAGTGTTTAAAGCAAAGAGTTTAGAATACAGGAGGAAAAAGAAATCTATACATAGAAACGCGAAAGTCCTGACTGACTCATCAACGCCCAGCTGAAACCGTTTGACCTAGGAACGCGAAATTTTGAATGTGCGCTGTTTTTATGATGTAGGCACTAGGGATGAGCCGAACACCCTCGAGTTCAGTTCGCATTCGAACTCGAACTTTTCAAAAGTTCGAATTCGAACTCAAACACAAACTCAATACAAGTCAATGGGACTCAAAGTTCGATTTTTAGAGTGCCCTCCAAGAGGGCATATATGCTAGATATTTGCCATAAAAGGTGTATGGGGGTCCAGGTAGTGCCCTGGGGGACAGGAAACAAGGACAAAAAGTAAAAAAAAAACGTTTTTAAAGGGACAGTGAGTTTTCCATGAAATAAGAGTTAAAAATAAAAAAACGAAAAATTCCTTCAAATATCGTGCCTAGGAGGTCCCCATAAACTGCCCGTTAAGTGGCAGATTTCTAGGATGTATAGAAAAATTTAAAAACAAAAAAATGACGTTTCAAATGACGGTAAAGGCTTTTCCTTTAATCTATTCATAAACAACTGCTTGGGGCGGCAGCCTGTATGAAAATAAATTTTAGGATGCGCAGAAAACGTTTAGTGATTTTTATTATGGTGAAACTTATGCAGGCTGTGGATGAAAGTAACAATAGGTGCTTTAAAATTAGGCCTTTAGCGTCGGCAACAGTGCCGTCACACTGTAACCCCTCTGTGGTATTGTGGAAGAGTGCAGGGGTGGACTATGCGGTCCTATATTAAAAAGATATGAATCTGGTAAAGGCGTCAGTGCACCCATATATTGTGCTTTTGGTGCCAGGCCAGCAAGTGCATTCATACAGTAACCCTTCTGTAGTATTGTGGAAGAGTGCAGGGTTGGACCCTGCAGTTCAAAAAATTAAAATGATATAAATGTGGCACAGGCGTAAGTGCAGCCAAATAATGTGCCTTTCATGGCAGCAAGTGCCTTCACACCGTAACCCTTTTGTGGTATTGTGGAAGAGTTCAGTGCTGGAGGTTTTGTGAATGCAGAAGACATCTCCGATCTATTCCGTTACGTCAGCATCAGGGGATTGATAGCTGCTGATCCAGGACTGATTCATTTTTATAAATGTCAGCCGGTCTACAGAGTCGGTGGACTGACGCACTCTTTTGTCTGTGACAAAACCTCCAGCGGCACTGAACGTCTTTTCAGAAAGCACGCTAGATGAAAGGCAACCTAGCAGCTGCATAGCATATTGGCTAAGCTCTGGCCAGTGATCCAATCTCAACACCCAGTAAGCCAGTGGATCAACTGCTGGAAAGGTATCAGGGTCTGCCCTTGCCCCTAGGTAGTCCTGCACCATATGGTGAAGACGCTGGCAATGGGTGCCTACATTTGATGTCCCTGGGCGTCGTGGACTAAATGTTTTTAAAAAGGCATCAGTCAAGCGGCCCTGGCCTTCACCACTCTTCCTCTGATCATCCGCAGCCTCAGAAGCACCTGTGTCATCACTTGGTAACCTACCAGTGCCTGGAAAAGTGTTACACAAGTGTCGCTTTAGAGCATCCTCAAGTTTTTTCATCCTGTGCTCCCTCTGTGCGGGCAGGATGAGCTCTGCAACTTTACCCTTGTATCGTGGATCAAGAAGGGTTGCCAACCAGTAATGATCCCTCTCCTTGACAGCACGAATCCTGGGGTCCTTTAGCAGGCTTTGCAGGATAAGGGAGCCCATGCAGCGTAGGTTGGAGGTGGCCCCATTGTGCACTTCCTCCTCCCAGCCACGTACTAGTCCTTGTGTTTCTGGGCACACAAAACCCTCCCTTGAGGAATCCCCACCTTCAATGCCCCCACTACTTAAATATTCCTCCTCCTCATCCTCCTCCTGTCTGATCTGAGGAGGACCCGCTGGAATGCTGTCTGCGGAAAGACTGGGGCCCTCAGAGTTAGGGAAGGCCTCCTCTTCCTCCAGCTGCTCTGCTTCTAGAGCCACATCTATAATTCCCCGCAGAGTGTGCTCCAGCAGGAACACTAAAGGAATTGTGTCACTGATGCATGAACTGTCCCTGCTCACCATCCTCGTTGCCTCCTCAAATGGTGACAGTACAGTGCATGCATCCTTGATCATCAGCCACTGTAGGGGGTGAAAAAAACAAGTTGACCTGTACCTGTCCTTGTGCCATACTCACACAGGTACTCGTTGATGGCCCTCTGCTGCTTGTGCAGATGCTGCAGCATTGCTAATGTCGAGTTCCACCTGGTGGGCATGTCACAGATCAGACGGTTTGGGGGAAGATGGAATTCTCTTTGAATTTCTGCTAGGCAAACACTTGCTGGGAATGACCGTCTGAAGTGGCTGCATACTTTTCTGGCCTGGCTGAGAAGCTCTGCCAGCCCTTGGTATCTGGTTGGGAAACGCTGTACCACCAGATTTAGGACGTGTGCTAGGCATGGTACATGCGTCAACTTACACAGGCGTAGGACGGAGAGAAGGTTTCTGCCATTATCACAGACGACCATTCCCAGCTGGCGTGGTGTTAACCATCTCTGCACCTGTCCCTGCAGAGCTGACAGGATTTCTGGCCCAGTGTGGCTCCTGTCCCCTAAACAAACCAGCTCAAGCAGAGTATGGCATCTTTTTGCTTGAGCCATTGCGTAGCCCCTGTCAGGCGTCGGTTTAACTGCCACTTCGCCAGAGACAGAGAAGGAGGAGGCGGAGGAAGAGGGAGAGGTGGCGGTGGAGCAGACAGACCTCATACAAGCAGCTTTCTGGAGGCGTGGCGGATGAACAAGCTCCAGCACAGAGCCCCGTCTTGGATCCCTCCCAGCTGCAATCAGAGTTACCCAGTGTGCCATGAAGGAAATGTAACGACCCTGTCCATGCTTGCTGGACCACGTGTCTAAAGTCACATGCACCTTGCTGCTGACTGCCTTTCCCAATGACTCGATAACATTGTCTTCCACGTGCTGGTATAGTGCTGGAATGGCCTTCCGTGAAAAGTAATGGGGTTTTGGAACATGCCACTGTGGTACAGCACATTCAGCAAATTCACAGAAGGGAGCAGAGTCCACCAGCCTTGGGGGGGCAAAAAAGGGGTTGAATACTTTTATCAGTATACCTATATTTCAAAAACCGAAGATGTTACGGGTGTGAAATTTGGTATTTACAATCTTCGTGAAAAAAACAAACATGTGTTTTGCCATTTTCCACAAATCCAAATAAGGGGGGGGTCGAGGGAAAGGGGTCTGAATACTTTTATCAGTATAGCTATAGTTCAAAAACCAAGATGTTACAGGTGTGAAGTTTGGTAATTACAAGCCTTTGAAAATAAAGAAACACGTGTTTTACCATTTTCTAAAAATCCAAGTGGGGGGGTAAAAAAATAGGGGGTTGAATACTTTTATCAGTATACCTATATTTCCAAAAACCAAAGATGTTACAGGTGTGAAATCTGGCACATACAATCTTCTTGAAAAATAAAAAAACACATGTTTTACCATTTTCCAAGAATCCCACGTGGTGGGTGAAAAAGGGCGGGGGTGAATACTTTTCAACAGGATCCCTATAGCTCAAAAACAGAAGATGTTACAGAAGTGAAAATTGGTATTTAGATTACTCTTGAAAATAAAACAACACGTATTTTACCATTTTCCAAAAATCCAGTGGGGGGGATGAATACCTTTATCATTATACCTATATTTCAAAAACCAATGATGTTACAGGTGTGAAATTTGATATTTACAATCTTCGTGCAAAAAAAAAACATGTTTTACCATTTTCCGAAAATCCAGTTAAGGGGGGGTGGGGGAAAGGGATGTGAATACTTTTATCAGTATACCTATATTTGAAAAACCAAAGATGTTACAGGTGTGAAATTTGGCACTTACATTCTTCTTGAAAAATAAAAAAAACACGTGTTTTACAATTTTCCAATAATCCCAAGTGGGGGGCAAAGAGGGGTTCTACCAAAAATACCTCAAGTTTCTTTTAAAAAAACAATTTTAACAAATCCTAAAATCCACGTGAGCGAAGCGGCGGGCAAAAGCTAGTCTATATATATAAACACGAAAGTCTTTGATCCCAGCGTGCGGGAGGATTCGAGCCGTGCTCACGGAGGGTGGCTGAGGAGTGAGCTTCCATACCCACCTCATAGCGGCCACTGATAAGACCCGACACCAAACAGGAGCACGGAACCAGAGACGGGGCCTTCCACACCGCCGGGTGCCGCCAGCTGGAGACACCTCTCATCTCCAGGGGCATAGAAGATGGATGTTTCTTCGGAGGCAACGGGTGGCAGGATACCACCTCCCCACCTCCATCGAGTGAACTCCCCAAGTGACTCGTTTGCTGACAGGATTTGGTAAGGCCGCGATCACCATCTTAGCTCACTCACCGCGTGTCGCAAGGAGGACGTTTTTCCCCCTGGGGGACACAAAATGGTGATTACCGATCTCCATATTCGCCATTTCCATCATAGCCCTACTGATGGGTGTCCAGGGGACGGTGAACCCCCGGGTCGATCTCTGATATATAGATTGGGAACTGCACTTGATAATACTTTTTCCTTTAAACTTTGACTTTAATGTGATATAGCTACTGCAGTGCTGGAGAAGGGGACACAGTACAAACAAAACATTGAAAACCTATAACAGGAGACAGTAGCAAAGGAGACAGAACATAGGAAACAGAAATAAAAACAGTAAAGCAAAAAAAGAGACACAACAAAGCCAGATACGAGGGGAAGAAGATAGTAGAGGGGAGAGGTGACCAGCAACAACACCGCTACGTGAAACTAAAAAGAATATATTACAAGGACATAACTAGCAATTTTTCCGGATCTCCAAAAGGAGATCTACACCTCGTTTAATATTTTCTCATGGATAAATTTGTAGCCAAACAAACCGCTAAAAAAAAAAAAAAAGAGTACCAAATCTGTTAAGACAATAAAACGAACCTCTCCACTCAGTTCACTCTCGCTGTCTCCGCTTTCGTCTACTCCAGACCCAGATGGCGAACTTATACTTCAAGTGCCCAGAACATCACAAGCAACGTATCCACCAGCGACGGAGATGGCCAAAGAGGTTGCAACGCTTCTCACTCCACTCTTTGAAACTCAATTTAATGCTCTAAAAACGTCCATTGACAACACACTCCAATTGCTACAATCACATTCAGTCCAGATCTTCGAACTTGAAACTCGCCAATCTACAACGGAGGACACCCTTAGCTCTTTACAATCTACAGTTCACGAGCAACAATCTACGATCACATCACTGCAGGACAAGCAAGAAGACCTTGAAAATCGAGGTAGGCGTAACAATCTTCGATTCATTGGACTCCCGGAAGCAATCCGTGTTCCTGATCTCTTAGCGCTTCTTCAGGATTGGCTTCCTTCGGCATTATCCATCTCTACTGACTCAACTACCCCGATACAAATTGAAAGGGCACAACGAATAGGAACCACTAAGTCAGCAGAGAATTCCAGACCCAGACCGGTTATAGCGTGGTTTCTGAACTTCCAAGATGTGGTGAAGATCTTCGTGGCGTACAAAAAACTACCTACTCTTCTATACCAACAACACAAAATTTTTATCTTTTGGGACTATTCGGCTCAGGTCACACCCAAACGCAAAGCTTTTGCCCTGATATGCTTGATACTCTACAACAAGGGTATAAAATTTGCCCTGCTTTACCCTGCTACACTTAGTCTCCAAATCGGTGGCAGATCCCTCACTACGACATCAGCTAGTGAGGCCAACCTCTTTCTAAACCATGTCCTTCCGGATTGGGAGAATGGCCAGCCACCCCCAACATCCCCCTCATAAAGTTCAAGTGAGTTCTCCTTTAAGGACTAATGATTTCTTCCTAGAAGAACTGTATATAGTTGCCTTGGTTTGGCTTTTTGTTGATTGCCTGGACTTTATTTCATTTTTTCGAGTAAGGGGTGTTTTTCCTGGCTCGAGCTGGGACCAGGGCCCCCCCTTTGTCATCTTCATCTGGTACACCACACTAAATTTTCGTGCTGGTATTGGATAAAACTTCTCTACTACTGAAAAGGTCCAGTCTTTCGATACTCTTAAATTTTTATCATAGAATGTCAACGGAGCTAATACACCAGTGAAAAGGAAGAAGATCTTGACTTATCTGACTCACAAACGCCCTCATGTTACGTTACTACAAGAAACTCATTGGGATATAAACTCTACTTCTACCTTTAAAGCTAAATGGATCAAGGACTGCTTTGCATCCAACTATAGCTCCAAGAAGAGAGGTGTGGCGATTATACTCCACACTTCGGTCTACAGTGGAGTCCACTACACTGTGGAGTCATGATATGTGATCCGGAGGGACGATATATTTTTATTCATTTGGTCATCAACAACGTAAAGTACTGTATTGTGAATGTTTATGCTCCTAGTAGTCCTAATGATTCTTTTTATCACAGGTTCCTTCAACTTCTCTTAGATGTCCCCACTCAAAATTTGATATTAGGGGGTGATTTTAATACTGTCCTTAACCACTCCTTAGACAGATCAGGATCAGCCACGACTACCTCTCACTCTACTTCTCAGGGTCTTCAGACCTTAGTTTCCACATTAAACTTACATGACATGTGGAGGGTATTACATCCCTCAGAAAGAGATTACACTTTTCAATCGCCAGTTCATGACACACACTCACGTATTGACATGTTTTTGTTGAGCTCGGCTTTGCTTCCCACATTGATTTGCGCTGACATTGAACCGATCTCTTTATCTGATCACGCACCGGTGAGACTGTCACGATCAGCCACAATGGCGGTACCTGGCATGTGCCAAGTAGGGCCCAGGTAAGAGGAAAAGCCGCTATACGCAGAGATGCGTGACAACGATCAGGAAAAGTAAATAAACCACAGTAGACACTGGGGACCTCTGCACGGCTAAATACCAAAGGAGCCCTATACTGATAGATCGGTCCTTAGAGTGGCCGAATCTGCACTAATAGAAAAAGGTTACCTTGTAGCCGTGCAGAGTCCTGGGAAAACACAGACACCTGAAGGAGAATATACTCAACAACTTGCAGGGCAGGACTTCAATATACTAAAGCCGTGGTCTACAGGGACACACAACATATAATACGATAAGCACAGGACAGCTAGGGATATCCAGAAGAGTGGTCAATAAATAAGCCAGGGGTCAAAACCAAAACGTATACCTTGAGCCAAAGCGAGGATATAGCACCAGAGAAAATCCGTCAGCCAGGCCAGAGGGTCAATACCAGGAAGTCAATCAGAAACCTAGAACTCAGACAAGGGGGAAACACTGAGATAGAACTAGGATGGAAAACAGGGAGCTCTCAGGAACAAATCTGTGGCTGAAGTGAACCAGGATGCAAGAGCATGGTGATATGGGCCCATGGCTTTATATAGGGGAGTAATCAGCCCATAATCACCAGCAGAAGCTCAACGAGCCATGAACTTAACCCCTGAGCTGCATGTCAGGGAAAGCAGCACAGGGAAACACATGGAAACACAGACATAAGGAATACAGAGGGCAGGGAGACAGGGTTGGAACGTGGGAACGTGACAGAGACTAGTTAGGTGTAAAATTTCCATATAACCGTACGCATCACCCCCATTGGTCGTTCCCATCTCAATTTACTACTACACCCACATAGAAACATAGGAAAATGTCGGCAGATAAGAACCTTTCGGCCCATCTAGTCTGCCCAATTACATGGATACTTGACCTGGATTTATCTTTTGTTTAGGATAGCCTTATGCCTATCCCATGCTTGCTTAAATTCAATTACTGTTTTGGCCTCTACCACTTCTACTGGAAGACTGTTCCATGTATCCACCACCCGCTCAGTAAAATAATGCTTCCTGATGTTACTTTTAAACCTTTGCCCCTCTAATCTAAGACTATGTCCTCTTGTTTTGCTATTTTGTTTCCTTTTAAATATACTCCCTTCCTCTACCTTGTGGATTCCCTTTACGTATTTAAATGTTTCTATCACATCTCCTCTGTCTCGTCTTTTTTCCAAGCTGTACATGTTAAGATCATTAAGCCTTTCTTGGTAACTTTTCTCCTTCAAGCCGTACACCATTTTAGTAGCCCTTCTCTGAACTCTCTCTAAGATGTCTATATCCTTCTGGAGATACGGTCTCCAGTACTGCACACAGTACTCCAAGTGAGGTCTCACCAGTGCTCTGTACAGTGGCATGAGCACTTCCCTTTTCCTACTGCTAATACCTCTCCCTACACAACCAAGCATTCTGCTAGCATTTCCTGCTGCTCTATTACATTGACTACTTACCCTTAGATCCTCTGAAATAATGACCCCTAAATCCCTTTCCTCAGATGTTGAGGTTAGGACTGTATCAAATATTCTATATTCAGCCCTTGGGTTTTTACGTCCCAGGTGCATTATCTTGCACTTATCCACATTAAAACTCAATTGCCACAACTCCGACCATTTTTTTAGTTTCCCTAAATCATTTGTCATTTGGCTGATCCCTCCAGGAACGTCAACCCTGTTGCAAATCTTTGTGTCATCAGCAAAAAGACATACTTTTCCATTAATACCTTCTGCAATATCACTAATAAAAATATTAAAGAGAATGGGTCCAAGTACTGACCCCTGAGGTACCCCACTGGTAACAAGACCTTGCGCCGAATAAACTCCATTTACCACAACCCTCTGTTGTCTGTCACTCAGCCACTGCCTAATCCATTCAACAATATTGGAATCCAAGCTCAAAGATTGCAATTTATTGATAAGCCTTCTATGCGGAACAGTATCAAAAGCCTTACTGAAATCTAAATAAGCATTTAGATTTCGACTTCATTTACAATCTAGTTGGGCGAATTATGTAGATGATAATTTGATTCATTTGGACCAACCTAGACTATTTTGGGCAGCCTCTAAACCAGTTCTTCGGGGACACATTATATCATACACGACTTCCCGTTATAAGCAATGGAAAGATACACTACAACTGCTCGAATAAACCCTGCGGACTGCCCATACTGAGTATAAACGACATCCAACGGACAATAACTATGCTCTTTATTCACAGGCTAAACAACACCTAGAGACTACTATACACGCTAAAGCGCAGGACCACTATGACTTTCAAAATCAATTTTTTAAATCGCTGGGGGTGGTAGGTCGGGTAAACTCTTGGCACGTATGGCTAACCCTAGGCGTAAACGTCAACCTATTATGCGTCTCACTGCAGAGAACAATATAGCTATAACTTCCCCTGACCGCATTAATAGTCTATTTTATGACTTTTTTTCGAGCTCGATCTCAACCGCCACAAGATAATGTTGATCTTGGTAATGCCTTTCTTGAGGCTTACCCGGCACCTCGTCTCTCTCTATGCCAAAGGGAGATCTTGGAAGGCCCTATCTCGGAGCGGGAGGTGGGAGAAGCTATATCCTCACTCAAGACAGGTAAATCACCGGGCCCAGATGGTCTGACAGCAGACTATTACAAGATCCTAAAAGCCCAAATATGCCCGATATTAACAACCATGTTTAATGACATATATGTGTCAGGTAATGCTATTTGAAAGGTATTTTAATATGATAGGTAGTTTTTTTATTCTTGCATTAGTGTGAAATCTCCCCCCCTCTTCTTGTTTCAGTATGGTGTTTGTACAGCTTCGTTTCCTATCAAGGCTAGTCAGCGGGGTGATAGAAATGGCCGCAAAATCTTTGTTACATGATGTAGAAATGTATCTGCTCTGATTTGCTGTTATATCACATTTCTATGTTGAGAGTGAACAGGAAGCTCTTTTCTATAACGAACATTTCTATTGGATGTTGAAATAATAAACGGAGCTGACAAACCACGAGTTGATCAGATGATGATCTGCCATATCTCGGTGTGGTTGTTTCTATTGTCTCCTCTGATCAGAGTCGCGCAGCGCCTTACTTCAGTTTTGATATATGAGAAGAAACTTGAAAAAGGTTTATGGCATCCATTTATGGTAATTATATTAGAATTATAAAATTTAACAGTTGGTGCCAGAAATGGGATTTAATAATTCAATTGTCTGATAGTATTTATTTCATGTTAAACAATTGCCTATATAGATAAAATAATCTTTGCTTCCATGGGGAGACTGCCTGTGAGAGCCACTGTGTTGTAGGACGCTCTGTTTGTTTTTCTTTGTTTACACTTGCGGTTATATTATGCTTGTTTGTTTATCTTAACTCGCCCAATAAAGAGCTGTTAATGAGCGGTGACTCACTCGTTAGGTTTTTGTACCCTGAAAAGTTCTAGTGCTGAGTATTCGTTATGTCATTCACCCGGGAAACTGAAAGATGTTTCTAGCGTTGAGTAAATGTGTTCGTCTTTGTGTCCATAGTGTAGCTCCTTTGTGTTCTGGAGTTTCTGGCTTGTCCATATCTGCTTGTAATTGTGAGCATTTTATTTTAATGGATTAGGTCTGGTTTCTTCTCATATAGCAAGATAGAAAACAAAATAGCGTTGCTTCCATTGAGAGCAATTTTTCTTTTGCATTCTTGCCATTTTTTTTATAATTTTTTGCGTTGCTGTATGTTCGCGTGCTAACTGATGCTTTAGGATTTGCAAACAGTTTTTTTCTTGTTTTTTTTTTCTTCTTTCAGATTTGTCTTTGTTTTATTTATTTTTTTATTTTGTTTCTTGCCATTGATTACGTCTGTTTATTTAAATGTTTGTCTTTACGAACTATTAATGTATGTGTTTATCTTTGATGTTTTGGATTTTGTAGTTCTGATATTGTGTTTCTTTATATGTAATTTATGTATAGGGACTGCTTCTCTTACTACAGGTTGCTTCGTTTCTAATGTGTCTTTACTGCCTTGCCTCGTGTAAAAAAAAAAAAAAAAGGAACAGGAAATGGAGACAATGGGGCTTTACTTTTACAGTAAATTTCAAAAGTGCCTGCTTCTCTTTCTTTTGTAGAAAAAGTTTTTTTTCTTTTTTTATTAATATCTTTTTTTGTAATGTATAATGGACTGTGTAGTGCGGTATAGCAATGCAAGTTGGATAACTGAATTGTGGAACTGTTACTGCATTATAAAAATGTAACTGTTGTGGAATTGGGCACGGTTTGACTGTGCACAGATGTGAAAGAGGCAAAGGAATTGTTTGAGCTGGATTTAAAGTGTGAAGGGATGATACAAGTTGATGTATGATATATATAAAAAAAATTGTGTATCAAGGTGATGGGCGTCGTCAATCTGCCTTAATATAAGTTATAAATTTTCCCAAAAGAGGCGTGGTCGGTTATTTTCCTCTGGTCTTTGAGTCCAGCACAAAGGGATTGACCACACCTTAATATAGGTTATATGTTTTGTATAAGGGACAAGCATGCCTGTGTAGTTTCTTTGTTGCTGAACGACTGATAATCTCTATTAAAGATATAATTATAGTAATATTTGAGTCCCCTATGGAATAATTGCCAAAATGGCTGACTGAGGTCATTTACAGGTTTTGTAACCTGTATACTGGAATATATATATATATATATATATATATATATATATATATATGTTCATCATAATACAGTAAGCAAAGAGGTCCTGTTAAGAGCTTACACTCTAAGAGGATACAGTAATATTGAAGGATTTGAGTGAAAGTTTACTGGAAAGCGCCTACAGGTTTTGTAGCGCTGTACAAAGGAAATTAGGCTGATTTCAGGTGATAGAGGGTATTTTTTTGTTGACTAAGGGAGATGGAAGGTTGTAGTTTAGTATCCTGAGTATTGTTTGTTTTCATTTTCTGCATTGGTAGCCATATGTCTAGTTTTATTTTTTGCTGTCTGATGTTTTTGTCTTTTGGTGTGAAGTGCAACAACGTATGACTGTGCCCCCATTGAATTTTCTTGCAGGGAATAAAACTGGTTGTAAAATAGCTGCACAAACACCTCACGTTTGAATGTTTGTTTTTAACCAATATCCTTAATAAACATCTAAAACAACAATCTTTATTAAGAATCTTTTTCTCCGAGTTTCCTCTGAGAACTTTGTGCTAGTTAACATGTCAATTTTTTTTAAAGACTTTATTTATGGAAGTCAGGACAGATCACATAAACAGTAGTACAAATGCTGAGTGAATGGTAGTCCGTCCCCGACCCAATATTTCAGTGATACAAAAACAAAGCATACTGCAGGAGGCAGAAGAGTGAGAAGAGAGAACGAAAGAGGGAAAATATAACATGGGTAAACAACACGCTAGGAGGGAGAGGGGACAAGACACACCAAGAACAAAACACTACTGGACAACACGAGACATAGACATACAAACAAACACAGGCACTAAAGGAGCCGAAGACATGCCGGGGTTTGATCATTTGGTATACAAGCCGGACATTCCTATTAGTCAGTTACACCCCAAAGGAGTCTTCGGTATCCCAGACTTTCCGGTACGCCGGCAATGTATGATGCACTTTCGCCGAAAGTTCGACCATCAATTGGATATGGTCCATGATCTGTAATAGACATCTCTGCGAAGGAAGCCTCGGGGACCTCCAGGACTCAGCCACTGCTTTCCGTGCTGCAAGTAAGATTTTGGAGAGGAGGCGGTTGTGGTGCATGGTAAAGTCCGGTACCGGATTGGCGAACAGGTATGTCCAAGGGTCTTTTGGCACTCTGGTTCCAAAGATTTGTTCCAACAGGGCTTGCACCGAGTCCCAATACTTAGAGATCGCATGACACGACCACCACATATGGGCCTGAGTGCCCCTTTCCCCGCCTCCCCTCCAGCAATCGTCAGGAATAGCTGCGTTAGTTTTATGGAGGAGAACAGGTGTGGTGTACCACCTCATCATAGTCTTCAGCCCCTGCTCCTGTAAGGTCGTGCATATGGATACCTTCCGTGCTGCCTCCCATATGTCCAGTCACTCATCCCCCTCAAGGGTCGATCCAAGGTCCCTTTCCAATGCAGCCATGTAGGTAATCGTAGGCAAAGAGGGTGTGCTCGCCAGATGGGCATAGAGTCTAGAAATAAGGCCTTGGTTTGGGTCTCCGGACAGGCACAAACGTTCGAAGAAAGTGAGCGGAGAGGAGCCAGCTGTTTTGTTTTCGGTGGTAGAGGCAAAATGATGGAGCTGCATATATCGGAAAGAATCCCGCGGGAGCAGCCGGAAGCGGGCTGACATGGATTCGAAGGAGTACAGTCCAGCACGATCTCGTAGGTCTCTGAGCCTGAGGATGCCCCCCTCGACAAATCTGGAAAATTGGTCCGGTGCTTGCCCCGGTGGGAACTGCGGATTTCTCCATATTGGGAACATGGATGACAAAGCTTGGCGCAGCTTTTTGGAGGAGGCGAGAGAATCCCATAATGCAAAGGAGTGACTGAGCGGAGGGCATGGTACCCGGTACTTTGGGACGCGAGCTTTTCGGAAGCCACATCCAGTATTTAGGATCCACCGGGAACATGCATGCCGATTCAAAGTCTCCCCTGCAATGGATGTTGGGCGGGGAGTGTAGTGTCACCACCTGGGACAGTTGCGCCGCCTGGAAGTAACATTGTATGTTAGGAAGTCCGAGGCCCTCCAGTTCCCGTGGGCGGTAAAGTGTAGAGCATGCCACCCGGTGCCTCCCTGCCCTCCACACAAACGCATCAATATGAGATTGCAAAAACCGGAGGTCACTTGGGTCGACGGGAGATGGAAGCACCTGGAACAAGTATAACAAGCGAGGTAAGAAATTCATTTTAATACAATGTACGCGTCCAAGCCAGGAAATACACTCCTTATTCCACGCTTCCATCTCCCGTCGAAGTTTAGCATACAAAGGAGGGTAATTAACCTTGTATATATCCTTATGCTTATTCGGTAAATGTATACCCAAATATGGGATCGCGGTAGAAGCTATCTTAAACCCGAATTCAGCAAGGAGGACCTGCATCTGATGTCAGGAGAGGTGGAAAGGCAATATAATCGATTTGTCAAGGTTAACCTTATACCCCGAAACAGCTGAAAAACGGGACAATAATGTGGAAGTGACCGTCAGCGAAGATTCTGGGGAGGTCAGGGTAAGCAGAACGTCGTCCGCATAGGCGGATACCTTAAAGGACTTGCCCTGGACCGTCATGCCTTTGATATCAGGGGAAGAGCGTATATGCATCAGCAGGGGCTCTAGGGTGAGAGCAAAAAGAAGGGGAGAGAGAGCAGCCCTGGCGGGCACCATTATGTATAGAAAAAGGGGATGCCCGTGAGCCTGGTATAGAGACATCAGCCCTGGGATTATGATATAGGGCCCGAACAGCGGAGCAAAATTCAGGGGGGAAGGACATATGTTCCAGTAGGGTAAAAAGAAAAGGCCATTCGATACGGTCGAACGCCTTTTCCGCGTCAAGTGATAAAAGTAAGAAAGGCTGACCCTCCTTCTCCAGGTGCCAAATTGCGCCCGCCGCTCTACGGGTGTTCTCATAAGCCTGACGTCCCTGGATGAATCCCACCTGGTCAGGGTGTATTATAGACGGTAACAGTGGGTTGAGTCTGGTAGCCAACACCTTGGCATAGATCTTGACATCCGGGTTCAACAGGGAGATGGGGTGGTATCCTGATGGGTCGGAGAGGTTTTAGCCACGTTTAGGAAGAACTACCAGGGACACCAGTAAGGAGTCTGACGGGAAAGGGTTGCCCTCTTTAACCGCATTGAATAAAGTGACTAGGTGGGGACCAAGTATCAGAAGGAATGTTTTGTAATAACGGGCTGTGTAGCCGTCAAGTACAGGAGCTTTATTAGGTTTAAGTGAGGCAATAGCCTTGGAGATCTCCTCAAGAGAGAAGTCCTTCGCAAGCGCCACCCCCTGTGTGGATGAGAGTTTGGGCAAGTCAACGCTGGAAAGAAAGGAATTAATATCAGCTAGGTGGGAGGCCGTGGGAGACGAGTGTAGAGGGGAGTGATTATAAAGAGAGGAGTAGTATTCTGTAAAGGTTCGCTTAATATTTTGTGGGGATTTGATCGGTCTACCCGCTGAGTCTTTGAGGGAGGTAATACGGGTCACCGGAGGATGCGGTCGTATCTGTCGTGCCAACAGAGTGTCCATCTTGTTCGCGGATTCGTAGAATCTGCGCTTAGACCAGGTCATTGATTTTGCGACATCGTCGCGCAATAACCTGTTAAGAGCATGTCGGGTGCCCTGTAAGCAGTCAAAGCCTTCCTGTGAGGGTGCCAATTTATGTTCTAATTCCTGCACCCGTAGTGTATGCCTCCAACTCCCCCTCTAGCTCCCTGACCAGCCCCGCATCCTGCAATGTATGGGACCCGAGCCACCAGTTCCACACCGGGGAGCAGTCAGGGAGGCCAAGCTCCAGGACCACATCCGCGTGGTCCGACCAACTAATTACCCCGATAGAAGCCGCTGTCACCCGGGGGAGGAGGGAGGGAGAGATAAGGATGTTATCAATTCTGGAGTAGGACCCGTGGGGGTTAGAATAGAAGGTAAAGTCTTTAGTAGAGGGATGGGAGACCCGCCATATGTCGATCAAGGCCCTCTGGGCTAGAAAGGAGCCAAACAAGATGTCCTGTCTGGAGCCCACAGTTGGGGGAGGGTTGGCGGCAGGGCGGGACCGGTCAACTGCGGGGCAGGGGACCGCGTTAAAGTCCCCACACATAAGAACTTCCCCTGAGGCATGCCGGTCCAAGTCAGCTTGGAGGGTATCCCAAAAGAATTTGTCCGGTATATTCGGGGCATATACATTAACTAAGGTGACAGGTCTTGGACCCAGGGTGCCAGAGAGGATAATATGGCGTCCTGCCTGATCAGTATAAACATCATGTTTCGTAAAAAGGCAATTTCTATTTATAAGGATAGCAACTCCGTTTTGTTTGTTGAGAGCGCAGGAGGAAAACACCTGGGAGAAACGGGGATCACGCAACCTGTTCGAGTCCTGCCGAGGTAGTCTGGTCTCCTGGAGGAACGCTATATCTACATGTTTGCGTTGAAGATCGCAAAATAGCACTCTCCATTTCTGGGGGGAATTTAAGCCCTTCACATTAAGTGAGAGGGCTATGACCTTACTAGGCTGCATCATAAATCCTAGGAACGAGGTGATGTTGTACTCCAGCGCTCTCAACCCACATCAGTGCCAGACTCACATATAACATGGACAGGACAACAGGTGAACAAGGGAAACAATGAAGAACAAGACACAGAAAGGGAAAAACATAAGGGGGAAGAAGGAATGCAAAAAAGGAATTGAGATCTACAAGAAGCGTAAACAATAAAGATAATTGAGCTTGTCAAGCCTTCTAAGTGAAGTCTTCAAAGTGAGCACTTAGAGGAGATCTTCTGGAGATACTCTGGAGGTAGTCTGAGGTTAGACAGGAGGTAGAAAACCTACAAAAAGGTAAGATTTGCTGGTTTTAAATCCATTCTTTTATAATGGCAGGCTTGGTCCAGTGTAAGAGCTGTCATGCATTTGTTTTTAGATCCAATTTTTGGAGGTTTGGAGTGTGCCTGATATGTAGGCAGCTCTCTTTATTGCAGCAGGAAATTGCCTGTTTGAAGTCTGAGATTTGTAAATTATCTGTTAGACAAACTCAGGCTATGACTGTTACTAAGCCACTGCCACAGAGGCCTCCTAGGAGCGGCAGATGGACTACTGTAGGATCTGGTAGACTTAGAGTTGTGGATAGAAGGCATGTCCCACAATCTGTGGCTCTTCTTAATTCTTTTGAGGCACTTTCAGAGTGTAGTGGTAAGACGGATGTAGGCTCAGACACCATAGTTGAGGAACCACCATCCACTATGCCTAAGGTATGCAGCACTGCAACCAAGGACAAAAATGAAAAGGTGGGACTTGATAGAAGGCAATTGTTGCTGGGTGATTCTATCATAAGAGGTGTTGAGCTGGAGAGTAGTGGTTTGGTGAGATGTCTTCCTGGGGCTACTGCTCGTAGAGACAAGAGACGTATTCTCAATATTGTCAAACAAGCAAAGCAACAAGGGGAAGTGGATGTTCTAGTCCATCTAGGGACAAATGACTTGGCTAGCAATGAGGTTTCTGAGATTAAGGATGATTTTTTGATTGTTCTTGGAGGTGAAATACAGCAGATTGCGTCCACTGTGTCATTCTCTGAAGTTTTGCCTGTGCATAACATTCAAGATAGGCAGATGCGCAATAGGGAATTCAATTTGTGGCTTCGGGAATGGAGTCGGGAGCAAGGATTTGGCTTTGTGTCCCATGATAGCTCTAATTGGAGCAGAAAGGAACTGTATAAAAAAGATGGTTTGCATCTTACTCATAGGGGAACATATGTTCTCAGTGAGAAGTTCAAAGGTTTCGCAAAGAAATATTTAAACTAGGAGGGGGGACAAAAGGGTAAAAAACAATCTGCCCGATTGTCCCCCAAAACTAAATCGGAGGGTGCAAGCAACATGCGAGGTAAAAAATGACAAGCTCAGAGTCGTGTCTACAAATGCTCGCAGTTTAGTCAATAAAATCAATGAACTAGAGGCAATGATGGCAGCTGAAAAAGTAGATTTAGTGGCGGTTACTGAGACATGGTTCAGTGAGAAAAATAACTGGGACATAACAATACCGGGGTACTCTTTATATAGAAAAGACAGAAGGTAGGAAAGGAGGAGGAGTGGCCCTGTATGTGAAAAACAACATAGAAACGAACCAAATAAAAGTGAGCGAGGTGAACATAGAGTCAGTTTGGGTTACGCTAACATTTGGCAATCATACAGTAGCTCGTGTAGGTGTGATCTATAGACCCCCTGGACAAGCAGAAGAACTAGATAATCTGCTGGTTGAGGAAATAGCCAAAATGGCAATGAAGGGGGAAGTTATTATCATGGGGGACTTTTATCTTCCTGATGTGAACTGGAAAACCAAAACAGCTGGGTGCACCAGGAGTACAAATATTCTGAACTCCCTACTGGGATTATCTCTAACGCAAGTAGTTGAGGAGCCGACCCGTAAAGAGGCCATATTGGATTTAATACTCACAAATGGAGGTTTGGTATCGGACGTTGTTGTAGGTGAAAATTTGGGATCTAGTGATCACCAGTCAGTATGGTTTAATATAACAACAGGGATGGAGCCGCACCACACAAGAACGAAAGTTTTAGACTTTAAAAAAACAGATTTTTCTAAAATGAGATTTTGTGTGAAGGAGTCATTATCAGACTGGAGGAGTTTTAAGGGAGTCCAGGAGAAATGGGATTATTTAAAGGAAGCATTATTGAAGGCCACAGGAAATTGCATTCGGCTTGTTAGCAAAAACAAAAAAGGGAAGAAACCACTGTGGTACTCTGCAGAAGTGGCCAAAATAGTGAAGAACAAAAAGATAGCATTCAATAATTATAAAAAAACTCAGAGTGAAGAAGATAGGCAAACCTATAAAATTAGGCAGAAAGAGGCAAAGCAATTTATAAGAGCTTCCAAAGCACACGCAGAAGAGAAAATAGCTCAGTCAGTAAAAAAGGGGGACAAAACATTTTTTAGATACATAAATGAGAAAAGAAAAGTAAAACAAGGATTAGTTAGATTAAAAACAAAGGAAGGAAGGTATGTAGAAGAGGATAAAAGTCTCGCTGACTGCCTCAATGAATATTTTTGTTCAGTCTTTGCAGAAGAAAAGGAAGGAAAGGGACCTCAGTTAGGAGAGAACACTAAAGAGACATTTACATATCAGTTTACAGAGGAGGAGGTTCTACAGCAGCTGTCTAAAGTAAAGACAAATAAGTCAATGGGGCCTGATGGGATCCACCCTAAATTATTAAAAGAGCTCAGTGATGTAATAGCAAAACCGTTAACAAGGATTGGTTAAATAAATCTGTTAACGGGAGTCGTCCCAGAAGACTGGAAATTAGCAAATGTTGAGCCCATTTACAAGAAGGGTAGTAGGGAGGAATCAGGGAACTATAGGCCAGTTAGTCTTACGTCAGTAGTGGGGAAATTAATGGAAACCATGTTAAAGGAAAGGATTGTTTAACATCTAAAAACACATATATTACAGGATCAGAAACAACATGGGTTTACCTCAGGGAGATCATGCCAAACTATCATTGATTTTTTTGATTGGGTAACAAAAATAATAGACACAGGTGGTGCAGTAGACATTGCTTATTTAGATTTCAGTAAGGCTTTTGATACTGTTCCGCATAGAAGGCTTATCAATAAATTGCAATCTTTGAGCTTGGATTCCAATATTGTTGACTGGATTAGGCAGTGGCTGAGTGACAGACAACAGAGGGTTGTGGTAAATGGAGTTTATTCGGCGCAAGGTCTTGTTACCAGTGGGGTACCTCAGGGGTCAGTACTTGGACCCATTCTCTTTAATATTTTTATTAGTGATATTGCAGAAGGTATTAATGGAAAAGTATGTCTTTTTGCTGATGACACAAAGATTTGCAACAGGGTTGACGTTCCTGGAGGGATCAGCCAAATGACAAATGATTTAGGGAAACTAAAAAAATGGTCGGAGTTGTGGCAATTGAGTTTTAATGTGGATAAGTGCAAGATAATGCACCTGGGACGTAAAAACCCAAGGGCTGAATATAGAATATTTGATACAGTCCTAACCTCAACATCTGAGGAAAGGGATTTAGGGGTCATTATTTCAGAGGATCTAAGGGTAAGTAGTCAATGTAATAGAGCAGCAGGAAATGCTAGCAGAATGCTTGGTTGTGTAGGGAGAGGTATTAGCAGTAGGAAAAGGGAAGTGCTCATGCCACTGTACAGAGCACTGGTGAGACCTCACTTGGAGTACTGTGTGCAGTACTGGAGACCGTATCTCCAGAAGGATATAGACATCTTAGAGAGAGTTCAGAGAAGGGCTACTAAAATGGTGTACGGCTTGAAGGAGAAAAGTTACCAGGAAAGGCTTAATGATCTTAACATGTACAGCTTGGAAAAAAGACGAGACAGAGGAGATATGATAGAAACATTTAAATACGTAAAGGGAATCCACAAGGTAGAAGAAGGGAGTATATTTAAAAGGAAACAAAATAGCAAAACAAGAGGACATAGTCTTAGATTAGAGGGGCAAAGGTTTAAAAGTAACATCAGGAAGCATTATTTTACTGAGAGGGTGGTGGATACATGGAACAGTCTTCCAGTAGAAGTGGTAGAGGCCAAAACAGTAATTGAATTTAAGCAAGCATGGGATAGGCATAAGGCTATCCTAAACAAAAGATAAATCCAGGTAAAGTATCCATGTAATTGGGCAGACTAGATGGGCCGAAAGTTTCTTATCTGCCGACATTTTTCTATGTTTCTATAATCGTGTAATACTGTAGAACAGTGTTAATAACACGCAGCCCCTGCTAGAATCGCACTCACAGGATTTAAGATTTAATCGTGCACATAACGTTACCCCTCCTTCGGGTGCTTTGTTGTTTTAAAAGCCCAGGATGTTGTCCTGTGGAAAAATGCCTCCACCAGACCTCAGGTAACGCCACTGCTTCTGGGATGAATGCCACAACACCATTCAGAGAAGGATTTCCCTTAGAAAAGGATTTTCCAGGAGTCAGGAATTTGGTTTTAAAAGTAGTTTAATCCAGACTATACAGTTGTGTTCAAAATTATTCAACCCCCACTGAAATTGAGTGTTTTGGCCAATTTGACATTGATTTTGATCATTCAGTCATCTTGCTTACAATTAAATCAAAGAGGCACGTGTAGGTCAAACAAATATAACATAACATTTATAATGAAATAACCACAAATGTCTTTTCTGTGCTCACATCATTATCAGTTTTATTCAACCCCCAAGTGACATTCAATCTTAGTACTTAGTACAACATCCTTTTACAGTTATAACAGCTTTTAAACGTGAAGCATAGCTTGACACAAGTGTCTTGCAGCGATCTACGGGTATCTTCTCCCATTCGTCATGGGCAAAAGCCTCCAGTTCAGTCACATTCTTAGGCTTGCGCACTGCAACTGCTTTCTTTAAGTCCCACCAGAGGTTCTCAATCGGATTTAAGTCAGGTGACTGCGATGGCCACTCCAAAATGTTCCAGCCTTTAATCTGCAACCATGCTCTAGTGGACTTGGAGGTATGCGTGGGATCATTGTCCTGTTGAAAGGTCCAACGTCTCCCAAGCCTCAGGTTTGTGACGGACTGCATCACATTGTCATCCAATATCTCCTGGTACTGAAGAGAATTCATGGTACCTTGCACACGCTGAAGCTTCCCTGTACCTGCAGAAGCAAAACGGCCCCAAAGCATGATTGACCCCCCCGCCATGCTTCACAGTAGGCAAGGTGTTCTTTTCTTCATAGGCCTTGTTCTTCCTCCTCCAAACATAGCGTTGATCCATGGGCCCAAACAGTTCTAATTTTGTTTCACAGTCCACAGAACACTATCCCAAAACTTCTGTGGTTTGTCCACATGACTTTTGGCATACTGCAGTCGACTCTTCTTATTCTTTGGAGACAGCAAGGGGGCGCGCCTGGGAGTTCTGGCATGGAGGCCTTCATTACGCAGTGTGCGCCGTATTGTCTGAGCTGAAACTTCAGTACCCACATCTGACAAATCTTTTCTCAGTTCCTCAGCAGTCACACGGGGACTTTTCTCCACTCTACGCTTCAGGTAGCGCACAGCAGTCGAAGTCAGCATCTTCTTTCTGCCACGACCAGGTAGCGTTTCAACAGTGCCCTTTGCCTTGAATTTGCGAATGATGCTTCCTATGGTCTCTCTTGGTATGTTTAACATCTTTGCAATCTTCTTATAGCCATTGCCCTTCCTGTGAAGAGTAATCACCTCTTCTCTTGTCTTCCTGGACCATTCTCTTGACTTCACCATGTTTGTAACCACACCAGTAAATGTCTAGAAGGAGCTGAGTATCACAGTCATTTTAAAGCTGCCTAATTGGTGCTTATTATGCTTTATTGCTGCTCCGTGACATCCACAGGTGTTTTCAATACCTGATTGAAAACACTTGAATGAACCTCTGTTCTTCAGAGTGGTAGTCTTTAAGGGGTTGAATAATTGTGTCAATGAAGAATTCACAAAAGAAACATTTACTACTGTATTACAAAACCAATTGATGTCATTTTAGTTGCATATGGTTCTTTAAAAAGTCCTTGTAGGATTTCATTCTGAATACAATTACAAATGTACACTAAATTCCCTAAAACCCTTTAGAGCATTGGGGGTTGAATAATTTTGAACACAACTGTACATTCGACGCATTTTGTCAGCCCTTCATCAGGGATAAATCAGGGATAAAAGTTTTATCCCTGATGAAGTTAGCCTAAGGGCTGACAAAACGCGTCGGATGTATAGTCTGGATTAAGCTACTTTTAAAACCAAATTCCTGACTCCTGGAAAATCCTTTTCTAAGGGAAATCCTTATCTGAATGGTGTTGTGGCATTCATCCCAGAAACAGTGGCGTTACCTGAGGTTTGGTGGAGGCATTTTCCCACAGGACAACATCCTGGGCTTTTAAAACAACAAAGCACCCGAAGGAGGGGTAACGTTATGTGCACGATTAAATCTTAAATCCTGTGAGTGCGATTCTAGCAGGGGCTGCGTTTTATTAACACTGTTCTACAGTATTACACTATTATCTTTATTGTTTACGCTTCTTGTAGATCTCAATTCCTTTTTTGCATTATCTCTGTACGTCACTTGGAGGGGACGATTTCGAGATCTACAAGGTTAATATACCATCATATGTTTTCCTTCTTGGGAAAGAGCACAATCTTTGTTTGCTGGAAGAAGAAGGAACACAGAAAGGCAGAGAAGGAAAGCCCGAGACAATCTCAACAAGGTCTCGGGTACTCCCTCGATAGGGGGGACGGATAAGGAGGACATGTTATCTACACATGTCGCCTCCTTACTTGACGCGTGAAGCAGCATATATATGAAGAAAGAACCCAAAAATAAGAAATATGACAATATAATGTATACGCAGACCAGAAAAACAGATTAACAATCAATGAACTTTACACAGAGTATAACAGTGGGGGAGGCAGAGAAAACCTCCGCCCCAGCAGGGCACTGCCTCCCAAGTGACCACAGGCCCATCTCTCCCAGCGCCAAACCGCGCCATCCAAGGCGCCCATGAACGCAGGCCATCAGCAGGGTGAGGTCAGCCCAAAGAATAGGGACCGGATCGACGGTGCAACCCAATGCCCCACTCATGACGGAGGGCGAGGGGAGCCTGATGAAGGGATAATCTCCCACTCCACTTCCACCGGTTCCAAAGACTGCAGGGAGGTGTCCGGTATTTGTAGCTCCAAGGCTGGGAGGCCAAGCTGGGCCAAGAAGGCGGGAGCCCCCGCCAGCGATGCACAAATGGTCGTGGAGCCTTTGTGAAAGGCCATCATTTTCAGGGGAAATCCCCAAGCAAAACGAACCCGTGGTCCCTCAGGTGATCAGCAATGGGCTTCCAGGGACGGCATCGGGCCAGCGTGCTGGGGGCCAAGTCTTGGAAGACCTGAAGCTCTGCTCCCTGGTAGATAAGGGGAGAGTTACGCAGAGCCCGCAGTACTGCGGCTTTGGAAGTGAAATAATGAAATCGGAAAATCACGTCTCTAGGGCCCGCCGGAGGGGCTGCCCTCGCTCTCAGGACGCGGTGCACCCGGTCTAGTAGTAGCTGGTCCGCGGTATAATCGGGCAGCAGGGTCAGTAACATGTTCATTACCGTCTTCCCTAAGGCATTAGAGGTCACTGACTCCGGGAGCCCCCGGAGCCGTAAATTATTGCGTCTCGATCTGTTAGATAGGTCCTCCACCTGCTGCTCCAGGTGTTGGACGCGCTCCACCAGCGTGTTGGACCGGTCGATTGCCGCGTTGTGGCCTCTGGATAACGTAGTCACCGCTTCCTCCAAAGCGGAAGTTCGGGCGCCAACAGCGTGGATCTCCGCTCGGATGGCGCGCGCTGATTTGTCCAGCTCCCCTGCTAAAAATTGTTGGACCTCGACCAGCCGGCCGAGGATCTGTTGGACATCCCCCTTGGTAGCTGCCTCTGGAGGCCCTCCGGGGCTGGAGCACGCGGAGGAGGCTGATGGAGAGTGCCGGCCGCCATCTTGAGGAGTAGGCCCAGATGTGATAGGGCGGAAGATCGGGGCTACCGACGTGCCCGGGGTCCCCTTCGCTCGGGAGACCTTAGCGGGAGACATCAGGAGGCAATCGGCGGTGATGGGAGTCAATGTGGAGGGGATCTGCTCCGGTAAAATTTGGGTTCTCAGCTTGTCAGGACGGAGAGATCAGCCTACACGTCTGCTCTCATCCCGCTCCCAACATGTCAATTTTTAAACATGCCCTTCTATACTTTCTTTCCCAGTTTATGATATGTTTGTTATGTGTTTTTTTATTTGAATTGAAGAGCATTTTAATAAAATTGGTGACCGTTGCAAAAGTAAAAAAAAGTTTTCACATTCTTCTCTTAGCCCCCTCCATCTTCTTTCCCTCATGACCACTCCTTTTTCTTTGTGTCCAAAAATGTGTTGCATGCATTTTTTTTTTTTAAAAAAAAAGTATTTTAACCATATAAATTTTAAAGTTTTTGACAGGTTAATAATACATTTTTTTCCCAAGTTTTTTTTTACTTTAGGTGAAAATTACCCATGCATGCCGACTTTGATCAAGCTAGATGGAAGATTATTGAATACCAATATTGATAAAGCTGTTGGAATTGAAGGAAATTTACTCAAACACATTATCATTTCACATTACAGTGTTACATCAACCGGATAAGGAATTATCAGACACCAGGCAATAAAACAATCTAATTTATCAACAACTCATCGATAAATCATGCGATTAAAGAATTGATTTGGAAATGAAACTTAAGATATGTCAGTTTTACAAAACAGTTATTTCAACCAATAAGACAGAAGACAAAGAAAGAAGAAGATAATGTATTTTTTATATGCTGATGGATTATCATTGTGAGTTCTAAGTGATAATTATTTCGTGTCTTTTATTATTTTATATTTTATTATTTTTGTTGTTTGGTATCAATATTGCTCAAATTCCCTGACACATTTAGGATTATTGAAGATCACATCCAATTAAAATTAGAGTTAATTAATGTAATGGAACATCTAATTTAATGCATGTGCATAAATACGTTTGATGACATATATAGTGGTAAATGGAAAGTTTTAATTCATTAAAATTAAAGTTGTTTTTATTTTTTGGATTATATTTGAGGATTGGTGTGTTTTATAAACACCAGGTTCGTTTCAAAACACTTAACAAGACTGAATAGGATAGTAATTATATATTTTTTGATATTTAAATGGGTGGAATATGCACTTCGGCTATGTCCCTTTTGAGCCAAAGTTATCAGCGCTGCGGAATATGCTGGCGCTTTATAAATAAAGAATAATAATAATAATATATATATTTTTTTTTCTCTAAATGCATTGAGTCAGATGTAGTATGATCTTTCTTTTTTTGTTGTTGCGTGAGGCCCATAGGCTTTGCGGGAAATTGTCTCTTCTTGTGTAAATTAACATTTTATTGGTTTCGTGCACTTGAGAGTGACATTGAATGAATGGATGTATAGGATTAGCGGGGTATACCATATTTTCTTTTTTTTATTTTCTTTATTGTTGCTAAAACCGTATCACATCATCAAGAAACCTGACAGTCACAATGACTGCATATGGAACGAATCATGGACATTTTGTGTCAAGGTCAAAGGTCACAGGTAATAAGCAACCAGCGCAAAGAGACAGCTTGTTCAGGAGTCCCTATGGTGGGAGCTCTGATGACATTCCATGATTATGCGTCTCAAGCTGGGATGCTGAAAAAGAGCAAACCTTGATCTCACACTTTGGACTACGGTATTAGATTATGGAATATAATTTTTTTATTTAATCCCCTAGATAAGTGTGAGAAAGGATTGGATTTGTGAAAATGAGAATGTATTTCTTGAGTGTGTGTGTGAATGCAGGTGTGTATGCGTTTTGTGGAGTGAAGCTGAACATAGGAAAAAACACAGATATAGATCTGACTCATGTTGATTTATTAGATAAATTAACTTTTTACATTCAAGTTATTATATTTTTCTTGTTCGGTGAATTATATTTTGGGAAATGGGAATAAATAGTTATTTAATGTCTAGATTAGGTATTTTGGCCCAGGCTCCAAGTGTGGTTCACTGGAAGAGTGAATCTAGATAGATAAGTGTATTTTATGCTTATAAAGGGCCTCCTTGGGGAATCCTTTTCGTATATCATAAAAGGTAGAGAGGTATTTTAAGAGTAATTACCAGATTTTTTCTTCCCCTCTGAGCATCTAGAATGATCTAGAGGTATTAGGCGAGGATACTATGGCCCCAGGTATAATTAGTTTAATTGCCTAGTTTGTTTTATCCATTTTAGTGATCACGATTGTATATGTGATCAATGAGATGATTGAAAGGTATTTTAATAGGATAGGTAGTTTTTTAAATTCTTGCATTAGTGTGAAATCCACCCCCCTTCTTCTGGTTTCAGTATGGTGTTTGTTCAGTTCCGTTTCCTCTCGAGGCTAGTCAGCGGGGTGATTGAAATAGATATCCTGTCTTAACTTCGAAATGCCCGCAAAATCTTTGTTATATGATGTAGAAATGTATCTGCTCTGATTTGCTGTTATATCACATTCCTATGTTGAGAGTGAACAGGAAGCTCTTTTCTAAAACGAACATTTCTATTGGAGGTTGAAATAATAAACGGATCTGGCAGACCACGTGCTGATCAGATGATGATCTGCCATATCTCGGTGTGGTTGTTTCTATTGTCTCCTCTGATCAGAGTCGTGCAGCGCCTTACTTCAGTTTTGATATATGAGAAAAAACTTGAAAAAGGTTTATGGCATCCATATATGGTAATTATATTAGAATTATAAAATTTAACACGATTCCATTAATGCCTCCCGCACAATTTTAATTCCTAAACCTGGAAAACCTGCCGATAATATGTCCTCCTATCGCCCAATTGCTCTTCTTAACACAGATTATAAACTACTTACTAAAATCTTAGCCTCAAGACACCAAACCTTTCTTCCAGACTTATTGACCCATCACCAATTAGGGTTTGTACATGGTAGGCACTCTGTAGTAGGTATTCAACAGGCCGTGGCAGCGGTGTTGGGGGCCCGTTTAGTTCCCAGAGGTAACCACCCAGCCTTGCTTAGCATAGACCTTGAACAAGCTTTTGATTCGGTCACGTGGTCACATTTGCTTCGAATACTGTCTCATCGTAGTTTTGGTCAGATGTTCACAGATTTTATCCACAACATAACTAGATACCCCGCTACATGAATTGTCATGAATGGACAAGATTCACCATACTTTATGCTTGGTAGAGGCGTGCGGCAGGGCCTATTGTTCGATATAGGTCTGGATCCTTTATTACGCGCCATAGAACATTCTCCCACCTTTCATGGTATAATGGTGGGTGAGACCCAACTGAAAGCGTCTGCTTTTGCTGACGATCTACTTTTATTCACTGAAAATTTGGCAGAAACATTACCCTCATTGTCTAAACTTTTAATTAGGTTTCAGGATATCTCGGGGTTGCGGGTGACTTGGGCCAAATCCATGGCTCTTTACCTCCAACCTACTCCTCCACCTCAGCTACCTACACAAATACCGCTTAAATGGTCTACGACTTCATTGAAATATTTGGGAATACACATTTCAGCAGATTTACATAATCTCTATACACTCAACATTCCGTCAATTCTTAAAATAGTGACCGATGATTTTAACAGATGGCATAACCTTCCACTATCACTATATGGCAGAGTCAATCTCTGCAAAACGATTGCCTTTCCAAAACTTCTATACCCGTTACAGGTTCTACCGATAATTTTCACTTCTAAAGATGAGAAACTACTAAATACGGCCCTCCGTAGATTTTTGTGGAAAGGCTCCGTAGCACGCATCAGTTTAACCAAACTATCAACCTAAATGCCATGGGGGGTTTAACCTCCCTAGTCTGCGAGAATATAACTTGGCAGTGCAGTGTCGCCACGCGGTGGACTGGATTCTAAACAATTCGCAGTTTTCTGATGTCCACTTGTACGCTGCTTGGTCTCCTAATCACTCCCTCTCATTCTTACTGCATTGTCCCTATAATGAACTTCCTGAGACGTTGCTTCAAAATCCTCTGATTATGGCTCCCATTAAAGCATAGAAACTATCTCGTATTAAAATGAATGCATGTCCCACATCCTCGCTCTTCTTAACACTACTAGGAAATCCACATTTTGGTCAGGAACTGACACATTATCCATTTGCAGACTGGTCCAGGGGAGGTTTACGTCTCCTACATCAAGTTTTAGATCCCTCCACAAACACCCTCTTTTCGTTAACTACACCTCGAGATAAGTAGCCTTCCTTACCCTTCCCATGGTTTTCATATTTTCAGTTACGCTCCTATCTTTCTAAGGTCACATCCACTTTCACATCAACTGATTGGACTAACCGTTTTTATATCATATTAAGAACTGCTCCGCACATAAATACTCAATATCTTAGTTATATAATATACTCTGTTATACCGTCGACTGGTCCTTGATTAAGACCTGGCCCAATCCAGTGGATATCACGCATGCCATCACTAACTACGGACGATTTGCTGTCAGCCCACACGTACATGATCAAAATATTACCATCAGTGTCATATCAGGAAATGTTCATATAAATATTACACTATAGGTATTACTCGCCAAACAGACTATATTAAATGGGTTGGAAGCCAAATTCTTCGTGCTTTAACCCTTTCGCTGCGGTGGACACGCTCAGCGCGTCCACCCGCAGGTACCGTTGGGTGCGGAGGACGCGCTGAGCGCGTCCTCCCTTTGATGTCAGCCCAGCATCCAGGACTGCCGCCGGCACCAATAGATGTCATCGCGGCGGCGCGATGACATCTATTTCAGGAGCCCCCTCTGCGAGTGCAGAGGAGGTGCTAACAGCCACCAATGGTGGAGACAGGGGGTTCCAATGAACCCCCTATCTCCTGATCCGTGGCAGCTAGAGGTTAATACTGTTGGATCGGCCAGAGCATGGCCTTTCCAATGATACCAAACATGACCATGTAAAAAAAAAAAAAAAAAAATTAATTTAACCACTTCCATGCGGAGGACGCGCTGAGCGCGTCCTCCGCATGGCTCCCGCTGTGCGGAGGACACGCTGAGCGCGTCCTCCCTTTGGGGTCAGCGTTCGGCCGAGTTCCGGCCGATCGCTGGCCCCCCCGGTGCGGGCTGATATCCTCGATGTCAGCCCAGCATCCGGAACCGCCGCCGATGAAATTAGGTGTCATCGCGGCAGCGCGATGACACCTAATTCAGGCGCCCCCCCGCATGTGCGGAGGAGGCGCCTGAAAGGGAGGTGGGGAGGTCCTTCGGACCTCTCTCCCTCCCGATCGGCGGCGTTGCGGGGGTTAACCCAGGCACCATTTGGAAGGGCACAGCCTGCCCTTCCAAATGGTGCCTGGCATTAACCCCTGGGGAGCTGGATCGCGAATCGGCGCTGAAAAGCGCCGGTTCGTGATCCTTTCCCGGAGCTGGCCGACATCTTGGATGTCGGCCAAGCCTCCGGGAACTCCCCCTGAGGACTGGCGTCATCGTGCATAGCACGATGATGCCAGTCCTAGAGTTAACCCCTAACTGCCACCAACGGTGGAGATAGGGAGTTCCAATGAACTCCCTATCTCCCGATCCGTGGCAGCTAGGGGTTAACGTTTGGTATTGCTGGATCAGCCAGAGCATGGCCGTTCCAACGATACCAAACACTACAGTGAAAAAAGTTTTTTAAAAAAAATTAAAATTAAAATTAAAAATAAAAATATATTTATAAAAAAAAAAAAATATATATATTTTTTTTCTTTTTTTTGGCTCGTTAATGCAGCAATATTGTTCCCATTTCAATTATAATGTGAACAATGATGCTGCACTAACGATTTTTGTATGCGGTGCGTTTGTTAAAAATCGTGTAATTTTCCCCAAAAAAAAAAAATGTAACGAGACCCCATCTCTAATTTTTTTAACAAGCGCACCCCATACAAAATATAACCGCAATTGCTTGCATGTTAAAATGTGAAAAAAAACACTTTACACGTTGTAAATTATTGAAAATACATATTTTATTGCATTTTTTGTTATAATATACAGACATGACATAACGTATACATATAATAATGACATATTATGAATCTACCGAGTCTGACGGAAAGAACGATATATAATATGTCTGGGTCATATACTAAAATAAGCCTTCAAAACATGTTTAAACATGATGAGCAAAACCGGTAAAAATGACCTCAGCACAGAGGTGTGAAAAGCCTCAGCAGCGAAAGGGTTAAAAAAAAGAAAATTATAAAATAAAATAAACAAGTTTTTTTTTTTTTGTTTGGTTAATGCAGCAATATTGTTCCCATTTCAATTATAATGTGAACAATGATGCTGCACTAACGATTTTTGTATGCGGTGCGTTTGTTAAAAATTGCGTAATTTCCCCCCAAAAAAATGTAACGAGACCCAATTTCAAATTTTTTTAAAAAGCGCACCCCATACAAAATATAACCGCAATTGCTCGCAAGTTAAAATGTGAAAAAAAAACACTTTACACATTGTAAATAATTGAAAATTCATATTTTATTGCATTTTTTGTTATAATATACAGACAGGACATGACGTATGTCACGGAGCTGACAACTGGCACTCCTCAGCGAGCCACAAGAAACTGACTTGGCTGTTTTAAAGACCATTTTTACTTTTCCCTCGGTTTTCCGTTTCAAATTGTATGGACAATTTCATGTTCTTACTATGTGGTTTTATTGAAGGGTGGTGTATTTTACAATGTATCATTATTATATGAATGTAGTGTAAAATGGCGTAGCTTTGGTTTTAAAAATACTTGTATTCCTGTAGGTAAATGTGTTTCTGTATAGCCAGTAAACAAGCTTTACTGCTGTGTAATTTACGCAACAGGGTTTTTCCCCTTATCTAGCTGCATGTTTAATTCAAGGGATCTGTGAAAGTGTTTGTGTTTAATCTGATGTGTTAGAACAATGGATTATACAAATGTTGTGTGAGGAGCTGAAGGGGTGTCTGGAGAGTCAGGACAGACAGAAGAGAACGGTTCCGTCACAACGTATACATATAATAATGACATATTATGAATCTGCCGAGTCTGCTGGAAAGAACGATATATAATATGTCTGGGTCATATACTAAAATAAGCCTTCAAAACGCGTTTAAACAAGAAGAGCGAAACCGGTAAACATGAGCTCAGCACAGAGGCGAGAAATGCCTCAGCAGCGAAAGGGTTAAATGCCCAGCTGACCATGCTGATTTATATCACTATCACTGCTTTTTGAGTTGCCCAGTTACACGTCGATTCTGGCTCTCAGTTCAGACATATATATATTATCAACCACCAAACAATCCTTACCATTGACCCCGGAATTTCTCATTTTTGGTCCCACCTCAACTTTACACATACGCCACAAACATTTCTTATCTCTGGTTGCAGCGGTGAGTCGAAAAACGATTTTACATACTTTGAACCACTCAACCTCAATTACGCTTACACGCTTTCAATCCAAATTATCTCTTCCGAATGGATTGGCTTCACATCTTGATTAACAAGGAAACGCATGCTAAGAAATTTTTTACGACTTGGCAATGTTAGTTCCCAACCCTCGATACTCACATGCATACACTGATCAAAACCTCGCTGCAATACACTGCCTGGTATTCAGCAGAAATGGTAGCAGAACGTAATCCTCTCCAACCCATGCTTTGATTTACACCCCTTCTGTCATGCATACCTTCCTGACTCACGCCGCATCTTAACACAGACTGGACCTACTTACTTTGTCTCCAAGACAGTATCTCAAAATTGTTATAATGTCTGGACCGGGCAGTCCATTGTCTTGTTTGGTTGTATGATCCTTTCTGCTGTCTCAGCTCTACTACAATGTAACATTACTTCTTCCTTTTACTGCAGAATGTATATTTTTATTTTATATATAGAGTTGTTAACTTGTTAACAAGATTGTTATAAAAAATGATGCATGACACAAATGCTTTGTACATTTCACCTGTTGGCTTTTATTTTATGGTTGTCATGTGTATTGTACTATTGTTCATCATACTTTACTCTGTGCATAATAAAATTGTCAATATATATAAAAAAATGCAACTAAAATAATAAATTAAATACCTTCTTGTTAGATGAAGGTGCTGATGTTTGCATGAATACTAAAGAAGACCTGGTAAATTGAACTGTGTATTTCTATGCAATTTTTGATGAAACGGTTATTCTTTATCTGCTGCAATAATATTTTTAATGATTTTTTACTTTGTTTCTGATGGGTTGTCAAGTGTCCACTCTAGCTGCTGGAGAGAGACATTTTGGGTAATGCAAGCGTATATAAATGTTCCTTCCCTCTGGCTAGACTGTATTAGATTTCACAGAAAATTTGTAGCACTGTCCAGCCACACGCTACAATTCAGCAGCCTTTATTCTTAAATACAAAAGAAGAATAAAAGGTGGTAGACACCAACTACCCAATATCAATTTTAATAGGTGTACAAAAAACTAACATAACACCGAACGCATAAAAAACATAGGTCACGAATTGAAACCACCCAATGAGGGATGGTTACCTCACTAAGGCAATCCTGTTGGTCTGTAAAATCAAGTAAAATCTGAGTAACACGGTCTAGCTAATGTAGGCTACTGAGCGGCAGTTAGCAGTATGCCAGGCATTCATACAATCAAATCGAAAAGCATTGAATAATTCATAGTCTTCGGAGGACCACCTTAAATGGGTATAGAGGTCGACCGATATGTGGATAATTTTGCGCATAAAGTAGCAAGATATTGTATAGACTGTGTAAAGTATCAATGCTATGGAGAGCCTAACAATTGGCTCCTATATATGCCTGATGTACATTCATTGAGACAAAAATTGTACTAAAAAATGTAACTGTGCAATCATAGAAACTGCTAAATCAGCGATACAGCATAGATTTATAACCATAGAACCATCAAACAGCACAAAAACCATACAGCAGAGATAGCTACGCCCAAATTAAATGGGTGCCAAAGTGGGCAAAAGTGACCAGACCCACAATATTAAACTGTTAAAAGAACCTTACTCCTCGACATGTTTCGCCGCACACAGAACCGCGGCTTTTTCAAGAGGGAAGACCCTCTGTACTGTTGCTGCTTATATACTGGGACCTTAATAGTACAATTTTTGTCTCAATGAATGTACATCACCTGAACACCTGAACGCAAAGAAGCAGTCTGCCGTATTCCGCAACCCCAGACTAGGCGCCAAGTACGGTAATTTCTAGGTGCTGCAGGGTTCTGCCGTCTGTGGATCCCAACTTTGCAGAAATTGCCAAACCACTGTATCAAGCCACAAAGGGGGGAGAGAAAGACCCATTTCTCTGGGAAGAGGAACAGACAGCAGCAAACTTCAAATTAAAGACTTTGCTAATCGAGGCCCCAGCCTTGGGTCTATCTGACCACAGTAAACCCTTCCACCTCTATGTGCATGACCACAACCATACTGCAACTGGAGTCCTGATTCAGCTCCTGGCCAAGGCCTGTGGCCTATTTGTCAAAACAATTGGATACTGTGGCCTGCAGCCTACCACCATGTCTCAGAGCTGTAGCTGCTGCTGCTATGCCAATATCTGAAGTTGACAAGCTCATGTTGGGACAAGTCATCTATGCCAAAGTCCCCCATGCGGTTAAAGCCCTGCTGGATTTCAAAAGGAAGCTACTAGTTCAGCAAAAGCCGGATGACTAAGTACCAAGCCATGATGTGTGAAAATCCACGTGTTCATTTGGACCTCATCTCTACATTGAATCCTGCCACACTGCTTCCTGACTCCATGGAAGATCCAAGCCACGAGTGCCTTCAAGTCATGGAAGAAGTGTTCAGTAGCAGGCCTGATTTGCGAGACATACCCCTAGACAACTACGACCTGCAACTCTACACGGATGGCAGTAGCTATGTTGAAGATGGCAAGAGACTAGCCGGCTATGCTGTTGTTACAATAGAAGAAGTCTTAGAAGCAAAGTCTTTACCGTCTGGCACATCAGCACAACTAGCAGAAATTGTGGCTCTGACAAGAGGACGAGAGCTGTCTAAAGATAAAAGAGTGAATATCTTCACAGACTCTAAATACGCTTTTATGACTGTTCATGCTCACGGTGCCTTGTACAAGGAAAGAGGCCTTCTGTCATCGACAGGAAGACAAGTGAAGTACTCTACTGAAATTCAGAATATACTAGATGCGGTCTGGAAGCCCAGCGCCGTCAGTATTATGCATTGTCGAGGACATCACAAGGGTAATGAAGAAATACCCAGAGGAAACAGAATGGCTGACCAGGCTGCCAAAGCGGCTGTAAGAGCTGTCTTTACTATTGACAAGGTCAATGATGATCAACCTCCAAGCAAAGTGCTATCATGCCTGACTACAAGCAAGAAGATCCCTCTGATGTGTGTGTTGGAATATGGAGAAGATGGATGGTTTCAGTTGACCAGCATCAAATAGTCCTGCCTGCTACATTAGCGCCCGAATGTGTCAGAGCCTTTCATGCCAGCACTCATGGAGGAAGAGACACCATGGAGCAACAATTGGAACTGCATTTCTATAATCCCGGGCACTCTGTTATCTGTCGAACAATAGCTCAACAGTGCATCACCTGTGTCAAGAACAATCTAAGACAAGGCCCATCGCAACCCCCAGAAATGCAACCTATTGGATTGTCCCCAATGGCGTCCCTCTAAATTGACTTTACGGTGCTCCCACCCTGTAAAGGATACAAGTATCTGCTTGCGATGGTGTGTACACTAACTGGATGGGTTGAGACCTTCCCAACCAGAAATGAAAAGACAGCTGAAGTAGTGAGATATCTCGAGAGAAATTATCCCTCGATATGGACTACCACTCAAGATTGGGTCAGACAATGGCCCGGCCTTCATCCAAACCTGCCTTCAACAGCTCGCCCGACAGCTGGGTAACACCTGGAAGCTACATAAAGCCTACAGGCCTCATAGTTCTGGAAAAGTAGAGTGAATGAACAGGACATTAAAGACTTTGATGGCTAAGATGTGCCAGGAGACATTACTGGGACGGCTGAATGTGCTGCTGATAGTCCTCTTGCATATTAGATGCAGGCCAACCCCACGTTTGAAATTAAGCCCATATGAACTCCTGTTCGGGAGACTCACCCCTCTTATCAGTGGGCTAAGGGGGACCCTTCGAGCATTAGGGGAAGCCAAGTTAAATGAGCAGGTACTGTTGCTAGGTCAAACAATGCAGAAATTGAGTACCTGGGTTACTGATAATCTACCTCATTTCTTGTATCCACCATTGCATAAATATTGTCCAGGTGATTCAGTTTGGGTAAAAGAGTGGAAGGCAGACCCACTAGGCCCTAAATAGAGGGGTTCTTACCTTGTTCTATTATCCACTCCTACAGCAGTAAAAGTGGCTGAGGTGGTTCGTCGATACACCGCTCCAGACTTAAGCCAGTGGCAGTAGCCACGGAGTCCTAGTGGGGATTTATTGCCAGTGACTTTTATTTGTTCAAGGTATTTTCCATTCGAATCCAAATACTTGCCCAGACCAGCAAGTAGGTGTTTTGATGGCCATAATAACGCCTGACCACCTACCAGCGATGGAAAGTCGGGAATCCCAAAGGGAAGCGCGTGAATACATGTTGTCTCCCGCTGTTCAGCAGCGAGAGGAGAGACTCGTAGCACCCATTAGGAGAGTTTTTCAGGTTACTATTGCTCTGGGTGCCATTACTTTGATGATACTGTTTATAATTACTTATGTGACTATGCTTTTCCCAAAAAGGCCGCAAACAAAAGCGGTTTTGAGACTGAACTTCTCTTCCCCTCTGAACCAAACAGGTGGAAGAGATTTGGGACCTGTTTCAGAACCAAAGAACCATCTGTTGATTAAGTTTAAATATGCTTATGATCAGAAGTTGGGACAGACCTCCTTCTGGGTGTGCAGCAGATTGCACCCAGAGACAATATATATCCCATTTGCTGCAGTCCCAGTTAATTTGAGAGTTTTCTCGGCCGGGAACATCACTGTCCAGCTGTTGAATGAGACCCAATTGAAGTACGCAGGCACCTTACCTGCCTACCCAATTACTGGTCCTGTGTATCTCCCTGATTGGTGTTTTCAGATAGGACCAATCAATCTTAGTCTAGAAACTCCATGCCAATCCAGTCGTTTCAACCTGTCAGTTAATACCACTTTGTCAGGAGCAGGGATGGGAAGGCTTACTGTTAAACCAGTTAACTTGACTCGAGGATCAATCCTAAGAATTACTAATCTTACCCTAACCCGACAGACTGGGAAGTATATTCTTAACCATTTAGTGAAGATGATGGTAGAGGTCCAAAAGGGAGTGCATTATATGCCTCCATTCTTACTAACCGGGGGACTACATATCTGTTGTGGAAAGACCTGTTACACTTGGATACTATCCACCCTAACTGGACTGTGTTATGTGGCTAGACTAATCCCGATACAGAGAGTACAGGGAGATGAAACTCTACCTAACACTGCACTACACCCTCGGTACCCATTGGTTTTCAACAAAGAGAAACGAGAGTTATTCTCTAAGCCAGATCAGGCCTGGGCCTGGTTTCCAGCATGGACGGGCTGGGGAATTGAGTTAATGAGAAGGTTGAATAACTATTCTGTGTTGATGGATGAAATACTAAACTTAACCAGTAAGGATATCCAACTGTTGAATCTTGAATTACGGGAGATTCTAAAGTTACAGATGATACATGACATGGCGCTTAAACAGATTAGTGCTACCTTAAATGAGTTCTGTGAAATGACTATGCATTATGAAAGTTGCACGTTTACCCGAAACTCAACAGAAGTGGTTCCAGACTATTTCCAGGTAATCCAAGATCATCAGGAAAAGTTGTCCCCAGCTGCAGTATAAGGCCCGTCAGATAGCTGTCGAGGGCTGGAATCCCTTTCGGGGGTTCGGTTCTTTAGGGGATTGGTTCGGATCCATTTTCAGTTTTATCTCCCGAGTTGGATCTATGATAATGATGGGTATAGTCACAGTGATCCTGGTGATAGGAGTGTTGATCTACAGGATATTGTTGTGTGTGGCCCATATGTAAGAAGGTCTTAACTCCTGCCAAAAGCAGGCCACCAGTTGTTACTCCCGAGTTTTTCCCAATGAAGGAGACACCCCCTGATTACAAGACTCTGCTAATTTAGGGTACCAATAGAAGTGGCTAGGAGCGGTAGGTGGGAGAACCTTCCTCTTTTAGCCAAAGCGGGGAATGTGACAGGAATGGATCAGAAATTAGCCGCCATCTTATATACTGGCAGCCATCTTGAGCAGAGCCATGGCACAAGTAATTGTACATAGAGAATATTAACTGACTTTAGAAGAAGCTTACATACTAACATTCCAGAGACTTCTGGTGTAGCAATTAGAAGAGGAATCTGGCCTGAATAAACAGAGGTGCCAAAGAACTGATTTAGCTCTGCCAAGGCCATAAAAGTCTCAGGCTTGCGTATAGCGAGAACAAAGGATTCCCTCAACGCAGATGGGGGTATTATCAGTTCTGGGAGGAATAGGCCTGCTGGGGGATGATAGTGACAGGATCTAGCTAGCTTCTAAATCAACTAAATGTCCTAATTGTATAAGACAAAGGCAAATTGCGGAATGTTCTTTGTGTCCAAATTGGAGGGAGGGCACGTTTGCCCAGGGGAATGTACTTTGCCCAGGGGATGGACCTTTTTACGAATCAATGTATAAAAATTGTATCTCTGTCTTGGGGACTTCAATTGAGCTTTGCGATACATCCAGCTAGAGTCTGACGTCATAATAAAGAATGCTTTTTCCTGCCATTGACTCGTGTCCGGCCTGTCATTGTCCGCACCGTGCCGACCTTCTCCTGAACAAACCAGTTGATTGCCGGTAACAATACAGCTATTGTTTCATGTCTGGACATAAAAAAGGGGTGTGGCTAGGGACTGGTTCAGAGGAGAAGGGGGAGGGCCAGGTTGTCATTTTTCATTTGTCTCTAGGTCCTTCCTGGCACTGTATATACTTGGCTTATGTGCTTCATTAAAAGCTGTCCATCAGTTTTCCAGGGGTCAAGTCCTGGGGGAAAAAGTGAGGGAACTTACCCAAGATTTCCACTATCCCCACCACCTGAAAAAAATACATAAAGGGTTATTCAAAGAGAATCGAAAAGTCACCGCACAGTCGGTGGATTTTCGTTCTTTTCAATTCGGTGCTATTTGGCTATCCCATTTCGATGACTCTGCGTTGCATTCAGCAAGCACCACAGGGCTGTCGTAGTGCAGAGAGAAGCCGCCGCAAACCCGACAAAAACTCACCGCAAAACCCGACGAACACACTGAAACCCGCAAAAACATCTGGATCAACTCTGAACACGCCGGAGAAACCCGAGCAGCCACCGATCACAGCGCAGAGCAGCGGCTGGAAAAACCCGACACCGCAGATGAATGGAGTGAAAAAAAAAAAACCTACACTTTAAGGTTTGAAAAGTGAAACACTGTTTGCAAAGAAACTAGAGAACGAAAATGTCTGAGATTTACATATAAGGTCCAATGAATGAAAATAAAAGTCTGTTACAGAAAAAAAAGAAATGATAAAAAAAAATTATTTTGCAAAAAGATCCCGAAAAATGCCTAATAGATCCTAAAAAAAATCTATAAATAATGAGACATTTTACTGCAGAATATTATAATCAACGGTTTATTACATAATGAATTAAAACAGGAATATTTTTAACATTGAAGCCTATGGGATTAGCCTGAATAAACCTCTCAAATGAAACCACCGAACAAGCAGGGCAATTCGGCAACTTTTCACTGCTGTTTTTTGTTCTCGGAATAGACGAAGCATTGCTTCTCTATGGGGAATTCACTGCTCTCGAACAGGCACCATATGTGCGGGCAATTCGCCAGGATTTGGCGAACTGCCTGCTCTCTGGAGAGCCGAATGGCCAGGAAAGGTAACCGTACGCTGAATTTCACTGTACGGTTACCTTTCGGCCACAATTCGGATCTCTTTGAATAACCCTGACATCTATACATACACACTTAAATGCTCCTTTCTCAGACACAAAAAAAGACAATGCTCATGTGCGCCACGCCTTGGCCACATTAAGCGCATGTGCACTGCCATGTAAGTGAGACGTTGCTTGTGCATTCTGTGGTGTGCTGTGCATGTGTAGTGTGTTTTTTTCGGCAGCGAACAGCCAATTTCATGCCAGTGGTAGGGATGTACATGCATTGGCAGTGACGAGGTTCTCGCTTGGTTACAGGCGTGATCAAATGATGGAACACTGGTAATAGGGAGTTGCAATGGGTTAATAACTCGCACAATGATTGCCCCTGTTGTGGCTCTATTAGCGGCCAAGCTGAAATATGGGCCAAGGTATGAATTATGAATAAATAAAATACATTGGAGGTTATTCACTAACCTCCAAATGGTGAAATTCACCGTTCGGTGAAAAGGCAGGGAAATACGTCTGTTCACTAAAGTGTCAATTCACCAAATACTGGTGAATTGACAGCGAAATACGGTGCAATTAGCCGCAGTTCAGCGCTCTTTGGTGGTACCGAAGTTGTCCCAGAGCATAGAAGACTAACATGTCTTCTATTCAGAGGATGGCAAACTGCACCAACATGTCAGTGAAATGCCCTAATTCTCGGTGTTTCTGATCGACAGGTTTAATCTGGCGAATCCCATAGGTTTCAATGTAAAAACGTAAAGGGCCCTATTCCTTGGTTAAGCTAGCGCTTGTACGTGTACCCCATATTCACTGCCTAACGCTATTGGGTTAAAAATCCCATAGCGCATCAGTAATTGCTTGTGTGAGCTTACTGTACTTTGCACTCCCTATGCTTAACATGGGGAGCGCAAATCAGTAATTAGCATTAGGATTACAAAGTACCTGGGCAGTATTACAATGTTGGTGCTAACTTAACCAGAGCAGTTGTAAACTTAAAACCTCCATAGGCTATAATGGCTCTGGGAAGTTTACAACAGCTCTGGTTAAGTTAGCACCAACTATGTAATACGGCCCCCTCTGTGGTAACTAAAAAGTTTACCACAGCTAAGAATCTGGTGGTAACTGATACGGCTTCTGCAGAATCATTTAGCACCAGCTGAACCCCCCCCCCTCCAAAAAAACCCCAGATACTCTCCTCTCATCCCGCGGCGCGAGCGCTGGGCCGAGCCACCGCTTCAGGCAACTGGGAGCAGAATGAGACTGGAGACAAAGTCCCCAGTCTCCCTCCGTGAATCACTCCACAGCCCTGCATGGTCTCACGAGAGCGCAGGTCACGTGGCCTGACAGCACAAGCCTCCATGGACTCTAGGAGGTGATATGGAGGATTGCGCTTTGCAGCCCCATCGAACGCGCATCCTAGTGCTTCTATGGGAATGCTTGCAGCACGCCCACTGTTGTGCGCGCGCAAAAGTGTTTGGCTGGCTGCGACGCAGCATCTCAAAGCTGCGCCGGACGCTGGGAGGCACGTCAGTACGGGTGCACAGTGCGCTCGTCTGACACCAGCCTAAAACAGGACTTTAAAATAGAGTTCAAACATGAGGAGCACAAAACTGTCAGAAGGAGTTCAGTACACAGGGGTGAAACAGCTCCGCAGTGAAAGGCTTAATGTCCGTCCCAAAAATCGAGGGAAAGACCCACTATGCTTACAAGCATTACAGCTTAAAATATAATGGTCCACAAACTCTTAACAAAATGAACATAGTATATAAGGTCAAGTAGAGAGTGCGTGGTGAAAGATAAAAGAAACATTGCTTACTTGTATGTATGTCCAGTGATTTCATTTTGCACCATGACACAGTCCACAAGCCATTTGGCTAAAAAACCAGAGTTATCATGACCCAGCTGAGCTGTTGTTAATTTCCCTAGATTTTGACACTATTAAAAAAAGAGAATAATTAGTTGGTAAATTATAATTATTATTTTGTTATTTGAAATTTTTGTTTATTAGAGAAAGATCAAAAAGGGTACAGAAGTAGAAAGAGGAAGGAAAACTGTAAGGTACTGTACAAAGTCTGCAGAGGAAACAGAATCATACATTAAATTAAATCCCGACGGGAACAATACTCAGTGTAATGGACTTCAGAGGGGGCGGAGTTGTGGGCAAGTGGGAGACAAAGCAGCAATTCACAAGGGACAGAAGGTGCGTCATCCTTGGGACCAAAAATGACATGCATGCACTCCAAACATACAGGCAACAAAATAGGTTTCAGCCGTAACAGTAGGTAGTAAGGTTGTGAGGAGTTATTATGGGGTGGTCAGTAAGACCAGGAACGATCCAGTGGGTGTAGGATGGATCCTAAGGGGCCCGTAGGGTCAACCGATTATCCTCCGGCAACCTTGGTCATGAGAGTCGGGGCAGTGCTTTCATTGAGTGTTAGAATAAGAGAAGAAGAGGGGGGGTGAAAGAGAAGGGATGGGGGGACCAGCCACCTGAGCAATGCGATCGAAATTGTAATTTAGAAATCATGGAGGTACAAATTATAAGCCATAAATTATAGAGGGGAAATTATTAATCCCTCCTTTTTGGGGGACTGACCAACATTTCATCATAAATGCACATAAAATGGAGCATACATTCACAGCCTGTTTCTTTTAAAATGAAGTCTGGAGGGCCATTACTTGTGAGCTAGTTAATATTAGGAGGAAGCCAAGGCATAGTCCACTTTTTCTTTCACGTAAGAGTTATTCAGTAAGCGTCAAATTTGCCACAGATTTGCACCAAACAGTGAATTTCAATTTACGGTGCAATTTTGTGGCAGTTTGTCTATTCACTAAGCTGTCCATACATAAATACATAAATTATTTTGTGCTGCATGCCATTGTGCAGACCCCCCTTCCCCAGGCTGCACGGTGGCAGGGATCAGCCAGGTCAAGCTCGTCTCTGTTACTGGCAGGGGGGTGGAGAGGAGATTCGTGAAGACATGGCAGATAAAGAGCTGGAAAAGGGTATGCAGAGGGGGGGGATGGGTAAGAGTGACATGGCAGGGATGGACAAGAAAAGAAAAAATCTTGGGTTAGGGGTTAAATCAAGTGACAGAAGGGCAGTTGAGGCAAAGAAATCAAACAAAACTGGTCCTAAAAGCAAAGAATCCCAACTAGCAATCGGCCTGGAGCTGGAATTATGAATTCAATTCCACCATGAGCAGATAATACTTCTCTTAACCATCTTTTTGGGGGACTGACCAACATTTCACCATAAATGAACATAAAATGGAGCACACCTTCACAGCCTGTTTCTTTTAAAATGAAGTCTGGAGGGCCAATACGTGTATATACTCAATATTAGGAGGAAGCCAAACCATAGTCCGCTTTTTCTTTCACTTAAGAGTTATTCAGTAAGCGGCGAACTTGCCTCAGATTTGCACCAAACAGTGAATTTCACCGTACGGTGCAATTTTGTGGCAGTTTGTCTATTCACTAAGCTGTCCACTTGATTAAGATCTCTTTGGGCCTGGAGCTGAATATTTTGGTGGGCTTTTTTTGGAATTTAGTGAAATGAAAACATATTTTAGGTTATTTAATAGTGCAGATACGGGTATATTTAACCAGGCAGATCTTAATGAAAAATGTATCAATCATTTGCAGTGTGTAAAATTATTTTTTTCTCATTTTATCATCCAAACCATTGTGGTTTTATATTCTATAGGGAATTCTTGTTAAAAAAAAGTGAAATGGGAACCTGGTACTGCATTTTTCTGAGAAAATATACAATTTTAACCAAAAAATGAAAATATTTGCTTGTGTTTTGGAGGATGATGTTTTTTGAATAATATGACTATATAAAACACTGTCAAGAGATCCTTTTTTGCTCCCAGCGTGGAAAATTAAAAGTTGAGTAATGGCAGTGTTATTGCTCATTTTATATGTGACAAATGGACAATGCCATCTCTTTGGAACAAAAAATAAAGTTTTTTTTGTTTTCTTTTAGATTTTACATGGCCAGACTCTGACCTGTTCAATGACACCTCACTTGACCTCTTGAGATGTAAAGATTACTGACGCAGGGGTCCAAAGTCCCCCCAGTGCTCTTCGCTGCAGTGCAGTTTTGGTTTTGATGTAACAATTCGTAACAATGGATTGTGCCATCACCTCCACACTTGTTGGTGACATGAGAAATGTGATGGTGGGTTAGTGCAGCATCATTGTTCACTTTATTATTGAAAAGCGAAAAATATTGCTGTGTGAAAGAAAAAATAAAGAAATATTTATTATTATTTTTTTACTATTACAAACCTGGTCATCTTTGGTATCATTGGAAAGGCCATGCTCTGGCCTTTCCAGGGATACCTCACATCACCCTATAGCTGCTATGGATTTGGAGATACAGATGTCCAAATGTCCATCAATGCAGATATAGTTATCCTTTCTGTGGGCCTATTCTGGGGCATGGGCCTGGAGCTGCTGCTGCTCCATCCGCCCCTATGTTAATCCAGCCCTGGCTGTCCATACACCAAATACAGGAGAATTGACAGTGAAATACGGTGATGATCAACGGCGCTCTAAGGTGCAGTTAAATTGTCCCATAGAGAAGTAATGGTTTTACAGGTTTACAGTAAACCGATTAATCTCATATGATTCAATGTAAAAGAAAATATTTTTAATTTATCAGTTTATTCTTTTCATTGTCAGCAAACAGCCTTTTATCTATTTATTTTTTGGAACTTGTATTTTTTAGATGAAATATTTAATTCCCAATTTCTTTAAAAGGCTTTTTCAAAATTTTTTTTTGTAAAAGACCATTTTATTATTTTTTTATAGGACCTTTTTAATTAGACACATTTTTATTGGTTTAAACACCTTTTCAAAGAATATAGATTCCCCCCCCCCCCAGTTTGTTGGCATTTGATGGTCTTCGGCGGCTCCATGTTCGGCGCACTTTGGGGACCCTGCGGTGAATAGTAAACTCACCTCAGTCAGCGAAATGAAATTGCACTGAAGGAGAAAGCACTGAAATTTCTGTGCTTTCTGAATAACCCTTTTGTGTTTTTTTCCCCAACACATGCATTTTACACCAGGGCTCACAATTTCCACTCACCTACTTCCATTCATGCGAGTGGAAATTAAGTGAGGGCAAGTGGAAATGCACACGCAGGCAACACAATAAATTATTTAGTGCTGCGTGCCACTGTGCAGACCCACCTTCCCCAGGTTGCACGGTGGCAGGGATCAGCTGCCTAGCCTGGCCAAGCTCGTCTCTGTCACTGGCAGGGGGGTGGAGAGGAGATTCCCTGCCTCCTTGCTCTGCTCACATTGGGGTCTGATGACTGGGTATACATGTATCTGGGGCCTGATGTCTGGGTATTAATGTTATTTTTTTGGGCTGGGGAAATTAACGATTACTCGATTATTCATTATAATTTTTGATCAATTAAAATTCTTTTGATCGGAGGACACCCTTACTTTCTATCAGCTCCGGTATCGGACTCCAGGAGTCTGAATCCGGAGCGGTACTGGCTTCCTGGGGCCCTGGGCGGCCCTACAGCAGCGTGCGAAGCTGCCCACCAGTCACGTGTGCGATGAGTGTGACGTACGCATCACACACAGCGACTGGGGCAGGAAGAAGACGGCAGACGAGAAGGCAGCGGAGGAGCGGTGAGTATGGTGCTGCCCGTCTCAGTCCAGCCTCGGACCCAGCCAAACCCCAGCAGGGCCCAGACCCCAGACAAGACCCAGGCCCAAGACCCAGGGCCCAGACTAATGCAGATTTGCAAATGCAAGCAGATCAGCTAAAAGTAGTTGGATCTGTATGTGCGTTATAATTAATCGAAATTAATCAATCGATTAAAAAAAAAAAATCGATTAATCGAACACGAAAATTTTAAATCAGTACCAGTCCTATTATTTTTGTAACTTTATCTATGACTATAAAATCGTTTGTCCGTCGCCGCGCATCTGGTTTCTGTTGGCTGCGCGTGCAGCCAACAGAAACCCGATGTGCAGCGCCGGACAGACGCTGGATGCGCACGCATCCAGGAGAGGATGTAGGCCCAAGCCAAGCCGGGGACTCGCCTAAGCCTGAGCATCCAGGCTCAGGCGAGCCCCTGGCTTGGCTTGGGCCTACAGGCCCAGCCGAGCCGGGGACTCGCCTAAGCCTGGAGGCCGGCCGAGCAGCCTGCGACAGCCGGAGGACAGTCACCGCTGGAGCTCAGGACCGAAGTTGCCTACACATACTCACCTACATTGGCCCTGAGCTCCAGCGGTGACTGTCCTCCGGCTGTCCAGGCTGCTCGGCCGGCCTCCAGGCTCAGGCGAGCCCCCGGGTTGTCTTGGGCCTACAGGCCCAGCCGAGCTGGGGACTCGCCTAAGCCTGGAGGCCGGCCGAGCAGCCTGGACAGTCGGAGGACGGTCACCGCTGGAGCTCAGGGCCGATGTAGGAGGATGTTTCTTACACATACTCACCTACATCGGCCCATAGCTCCTCTAGCGATGGCAGTCCCGCTTCCAGTGTCCTCTCTCCGTTGGTCGCCGGTATGACGTCACAAATGCCTTTGACCCTGGGTCAAAGGCTTTTGTGACATCATACCGGCGACCAACGGAGAGAGGATACTGGAAGCGGGACTGCCATCGCTGGAGGAGCTAAGGGCCGATGTAGGTGAGTATGTGTGGAACCGGTGGAGGACTTGAGGCCGATGTAGGTGAGTATGTGCTCTCCACACCCACTCTGCTTGCTCGGCCGGTATCCAAGCTTAGGCGAGCCCCCGGCTTGGCTTGGGGCTAGAGGCCCAGCCGAGCCGGGGGCTCGCCTGAGCCTGGATGCCGGACACACACACACGTACGGTTGTTACAGGGTGTGTATGTGTGTGTATATATATACCCACATGGGGTTACAGGGTATATATATATATACCCACATGGGGTTACAGGGTATATATATATATACCCACATGGGGTTACAGGGTATATATATATATATACACACACACCCACATGGGGTTACAGGGTGTATATATATATATATACCCACATGGGGTTACAGGGTGTGTGTGTGTGTATATATACCCACATGGGGTTACAGGGTGTGTGTGTGTGTATATATACCCACATGGGGTTACAGGGTGTGTGTGTGTATATATACCCACATGGGGTTACAGGGTGTGTGTGTGTATATATACCCACATGGGGTTACAGGGTATATGTGTGTATATATACCCACATGGGGTTACAGGGTATATATATATATATATATATATATATATATATATACACCCACCCACATGGGGTTACAGGGTGTGTGTGTGTGTGTTTATATATATATGACTGCCCTTAGGGAAGGCTTTATACCTAGTTCTAAATAAAACCTTTAACAGTGTAATTTCATAAGATAATTTAAGGGTGTGTGTTTAGGGGCAGAGTTAAGGGCTGGATAGGGGTTAGGTGGAGCAACTGGTGGAGAGTAACGCTTATGGCCTGGTTAGTAGCTTGGGACTTGAAATTTTGAGCCCTGTTTACACCTTTTGGTTGTGCATTTAACCCAAGTACTGTGCAATGATCCAACAAACTCATCCAGTGCTACAAACCTCAAAAGTCATTTCTAGCAAATTTTTGGGAATCTGCATGACTCCAGTTTCTCCCAATTCTCCAGAAATGCAGATCCATGGGTTTGAAGTAGTGATTGCATTGCTCAGCTTTTTGATGGTGATGATCACAACTCTGTATGGAATAACTAGTAAAAAAGGAGAAGAAATAACCATTATAAATTAACCTCCCTGGCGGTCGAATTTTTTCAATATTTTGTGTCTAAACGCACTAAAATCCGTGCAAACAAGAGTCTAGTAAAGACACGGAGTCCGATAAAGTTTGAAACCCGACATAATAATTTATTATCCCAAAAATAATTATCCAAAATAATGGAAATAAATTATATTCAATAATATAAATCAAACCAAAAACACGGAAATCTTTCAGAAAACAAGGGTGCAATATTAGGCTGTGTATGTATGGTCTGTTTCTGATCCTTTAGTGCCACTTAGTGGCCGTTCATGCTGCTGGAGATTTTACATTGGAAATCTTTTTTCTTTTTAGTTTGCTGCCTGGTCCCGACCCCCTGCATCGTGTGACTCGCAGGGAGCGTTACCAGGAAGCAAGTCGCCGCGATCACACTGTGGGGGGAAAACGAGGGAGCGCAGGATGAGGTGAGTATGCAGCCCGAGTGTGGCTCGGGGTTACTGTTCGCGGTAGCAAAATTTAACCCAGAGTCACACTCGGGAATACCGCCAGGGAGGTTAATGGTTAAACTTTTCATGGTTTAGATCTATTGGTGTTTTTTTTTCCAATTATGAATTCTGCATTCTGTGATACGGTGTCTACTATACTGTTTAATGCAGGAATAATACATGGTTCACTTGGAATTACAGTGGATCAGAACACTGCAACTAGGAGACATTTCAGATACAGGGGATATAGTGAAAACCAACAAAGAAAAACTTGCAGTTTTTAAAATGTTAAGACAGAAACAACAATTTGTGTATTTATTTATTTATTTATAAAGTATTTTACCAGGAAGGATACATTGAGATATCCATCTGTAATACGATAGTCCAGCAATCAATAATAAAAAAATTGTTCAATTGAAAGATTCCTTTATTAACTACTGTACCCTCAGTTCATAAGTCTGCACACCCTTTCAAAAACGGGACTCTAGGTGTGGTCAATGTTAACTATTCCCATTCTAAATCATTTATGGTATGGAAGAAACAGTATGTGCTTGCGATAAGCAAAGTGTGGTCATATTAAATAACACTTAACTTTAACGGTGTAGCTTAAAACAGAATGGAGTCACGATGCACAATGTCACACAATACACCAAAAATGTTAAAAGAACAGAGACTCTGAAATGGTATGCCTTAGAAGACTAAACCAGGGCTCGAGTCCTGCGGGAACGGCGTTCCTGCACTTCTCCTGTAGCGGAAACGTTGCGGGAACGCATGTTGCCGCTGTGGGCCAACTTATCGCTGGGGCTGATAGCAGAATGCATTAACAGCATTCTGCTAGCAGCTCCCTCGACAGGCCGCGTTCCCCAAGCAGTGCCTGCCTGCTTCGTGTGTTCCCAGAGAGCGGCCGCCATCTTCAACCCTGTGAAGGCTGTGACGTGGCTTACAGCCATGATCTTGTGAGATCACGTCACAGCCTTCAGTAGCCGGCGGCCGCGTGCAGGAGCAGGCTGGCACTCAGGAGAGGAGGAAGATGCAGCGCGGGACACCTGATCCGGAGGTCTGAGCTGCCGGGTAAGTATAATTCATGGGGGTCCAGTGCCTGTGCATATAATTCCTGGGGGTCCAGTAACTCGGTATATAATTCTTTGGGGTCCAGTGCCTGGGTATATAATTCTCGGAGCCCAGTGCCTGGGTATATAATTCTGGGGGGGTCCAGTGACTGGGTATATAATTCTGGGGGGGTCCAGTGCCTGGGTATACAATTCTGGGGGGTCCAGTGACTGGGTATATAAATCTTGGGGGTCCAGTGCCTGGGTATATAATGCAAGGGGGGTCCAGTGCCTGGGTATATAATGCAAGGGGGGTCCAGTGCCTGTGCATATAATTCATGGGGGTTCAGTGCCTGGGCGTATAATTCATGGGGGTCCAGTGCCTGGGCGTATAATTCATGGGGGTCCAGTGCCTGGGCCTATTATCCATGGGGGTCCAATACCTGAGTATATAATTCAAGGGGGTCCAGTGCTTGGGTATATTATTCAAGGTGGTCCAGTGCCTGTGTGTGTATATATATATATATATATATATAATATATATATATATATATATATATATATATAATATATATATATATAATTCTGGGGGTCTGTGCCTGGTTATACATGATTCTCGGGGGTATATCTCACACACACACACACTTTTTTCCTTCAGGTAATGGTTTTTTTGGAATTCTTGGGTGAGTTCCCCCACTTTTTCCCCCAGGACATGAACCCTGACTAAATCTATCCCTTAAAGATCCTTGATGTGTTCTGTAACGGATCACCGCTACCCTGCACGGGTAGATCCGCCGTCAGCGCCGAGCTTGTCTGGAGGTGTAGAGTCAGGGGTAGCGGGCTGTATGAATTCGGCGGTGATTAATCGCTTTTGCACGATCCTTGAAGCGTCGCGGTTCCCCAAGCCCTGTTATCCCCAATTACTAGCCGAGGCAGGAGTAAAGGTAAACAGGTATTTAACATGGGGGATACAGGGGTATTTATGGGGAATGAAACCATTGTTCTCCCCTGGCCCGCCCTCAGTCCTCCTGCGGTGATCTTTACCTCGAGCCCTTGCCCAATCTGCCTTGGTTAACCTGGGGGACCCCTGCTGTGCGCAGCCCTCATCTCGGATCTCGGCGCCAGCTCGTCTGTCCCCCCCTCCCAGAACCTCTCCCTGTCCGGGCAGCGCCCAGCCCCCCCTGTGGTGTGAGCGCTCCTTTGTCCTGGTGGCTCCCTGTGGCTTTCAACCCGAGTTTGGGGTTTTACGAGGGATTTTGGGGTGATCCCCTGGGAGCGGCGGCACGCTGGGGGTACAGCCCGGTAGCTCGGGTCCGGGCGCTGGTTCAGTCCAAAAAGCGCCCTGATCGGATCAACAGAGCCCGAGCTGTGGAGGGGGAAAGTCCGGTGGCTGTACCCGAGCAAGAGTCACTGTTTGCCGGCCGCGCTCCCGGCGAGGGATCCCTGGCCGGCGTTCGGGTTTCCCGGGGCGCTTCGTTCTGAAGTTCGCACCCCCGTAAGAACCTATTTTTAGGAGCCTACTGGCCAAGAAGCGCTCTTCTGCGTGGTTTCCACACTGCGGGGCAAGGCGGGCAAGTTTGGGCGGCTTGGCAGAGACAGTTAGCGGCGGCTCGAGGCATTCACAGACCGGGCGTCTTCCCGGGGCTGTGGAAAGGCGGGAAACAGGTCAACAATGGGGAGAATTACAGGGGGAAATTATAAAAATACAACCTAACAAATTCTTTAATACACCACACCAAATCAACATTTTAAGAATTTGTACCGCGCTACGGTATAGTGGTGGCCGTTCCGTCACACATCTCCCCCAAGTTTCCAGATGGCAGACCCGGTGAGACCCTCTTCGGGTCTGCTTGGGGATGTCCATGGCCCCCACCCACCCTAAGTTTCAAGCTCAGTCTGGCGGGATAGTCCGTCTGCATTGCCATTTTGCTTCCCAGGCCGGTACTGGATGGTAAAATTGAAGGGCTGGAGGGCCAGGCTCCACTGCAAGAGCCTGCCGTTGTCCCCGGCCACCCGGTTCAGCCATACCAGGGGGTTGTGGTCCGTGAGGACCGTGAAGGAGCGCCCATACAAATACGGTTGCAATTTCTTCAGTGCCCATACCAGGGCAAGGCACTCCTTCTCGATGGCCGCATAAGCCACCTCCCTGGGTAAAAGTTTCCGGCTGATGTAGGCAACCGGGTGGTCATGCCCGTCTTCACCGACCTGGCTCAGCACTGCTCCCAATCCGAACATAGATGCGTCTGTGAGGACAACAAAACGTTTAGTGGAATCAGGAGCAGTCAACACGGGGGCTTCCACCAAGGCTCGCTTGAGCTGCTGGAAGGCTTCTTCACACTCAGGGGACCACAGTACCTGTCGGGGTAGGTTCTTGCAGGTCAGTTCAATCAGGGGTTTAGCAATGGCGCTGTAGTTGGGGACGAAGCGGCGGTAGTATCCTGCCGTACCTAGAAAGGCTAACACCTGGGTCTTGGTGCAGGGAGTGGGCCACTGGGCAACAGCTTCAACCCTGGCGGGTTCTGGGCGCTGACTTCCGCAGCCCACCCGGTGGCCCAGGTACTGGACCTCGGACATGCCGACGTGGCACTTGCCTGGTTTTATGGTCAGACCGGCAGTGCCAAGGCGGTCCAGTACGGCCCGTAAATGCTGTAAGTGTTCCTCCCAGGTGTTGCTGAAGATGGCTATGTCATCAAGGTAGGCGCTGGTAAAGTCTTGCATCCCCTCTAGCAGCCGATCCACCATGCGTTGGAAAGGGCGGTCAATTCCTGCAGCCGGTCCCTAAACTCAAGCACATAATCTATGGCCGAGGTCCCCTCCTCGGCCAGAGCACCTTCCCAGTGCTCCCGGAGCAAGTCCAAGGGGCCTCGGACTCTCCGGCGGTACAGTAGCTCAAAGGGAGAGAAGCCTGTGACTTCCTGGGGTACCTCCCGGTACGCGAACAGAAGGTGGGGCAGATGGCGTTCCCAGTCCTTATGGGACATGGTAAAGGTGCGGAGAAGCTGTTTGAGGGTCCCGTTGAACCGCTCGCAGAGCCCGTTGGTCTGCGGGTGGTAAGGGGAGCTGTACAGGGGTTTAATCCCGCACAGTCTCCAGAGCTGGGTCACCTCGGTCATAAACTGTGTGCCCTGGTCAGACAGGATTTCCTGGGGAAATCCGACCCTGGAGAATATCTGCAGCAGAACTCCGGCAACGGTCTCTGCGTGGATATCCCGGAGGGCCACGGCGTCGGGGTACCTGGTGGCATAGTCCACTACGGTTAAGATATACTTCTTGGGGGGGCGTGGCCGGCTACCAACGGAGCCAGACATGTCCTAGTGGAGCTCCGCACGTCTGCCGCTTATGGGGACCTCCAGCTGCCTATTGCCGAGACATTTTTCTTACCCTGAGGTCCCGCCATAGCTGGTCATCGGAACTGTGCAGTCCGGAGCCCGTTTATTCCCCCCTCCGGACCAGAGGAGAGCGGTTTCGGGTCCCTGTTCCCTGCTGGGCACGTGCTGTCGTCGGCCATCTTGGGGCCTAGGCTCCAGCTCGTGTGCAGCCTGATAAACTCCCAGCCTATATCCTGGGTACGCACCTGCGGCGGGACGGGGGGATGGGGGGCCCCCGTCCTCCAGTTGCTGAAGCTGTCCCCATAGTGGAGACTACAGGGGTGAGTGCGGACCGGCGGCGGCTGGCTCGCCATTCCCCCATCAGAAACATGGAAGATGTGCTGGAACAGCTCGAGGCCTGTCTGGAGTCGATGCCCAGGGAAGATGATGAGCGCCCGCTCACACGCGGCGAATGGCGCCGGCTGATGGCGGCAATGTGGACTGGTCGGCGGCTGGAAGCTTCGGATAGAGCTGAGCGGGAGGAAGGACCCTCTGCCGACCATATAGATGACATCCCTGTGGTGGAGGAGCCGTGCGACGGTGAGGTGCAGCAGATCAACGAGACGGGCAAGATGATAGACGACACTGTGCGGGAGACCGAAGCAGATGACGTGCGGCGGCTGGAGGAGCCTGACGGAGTGGCAGAGTATTCTGCGCGGTGCGCTGATATCCCCGCTGTGCTGGAGCTGAAACGGATCCCCGGGGGGCTGTCGGCCATCGGGCTGCAGAGCCTGCTTGGGCCTAGCGATGCTGCTCTTGCATTGTCTGGGGGGAGACAAGATGGGCCCAGTGGAGTGTTGCTGGAATTGAGGTGGCTGTACATCGATGCCGGGCCTGGTGGGGCTTTGGGCCCTCTGGATGACGATGGACATGGAATCTGGCCGCTGCTGTTCCGTGACACTGGCTGAGGCCTTTCTGCTGGACTTCGGATGGATCGGCTTCCCCGCCGAGTTTTGGATGCCAGACCAGTCATATCTGTTGTAATGGTTATTTTCTTATGCTGAGACCCCCCCCCCATTCAGGGCTGACCCCCCCCCCCCCTGTATTTTTTTTTTTTCCCTGTGCTGAGGACTCTGTGGCTAGACACCGGCTGAAGACCTCAGTTTGTCTCGATGTGCTCACCCTCACCGCTGCCGTAACGCTCCCTCCATACTGATTTTGATGTATATCCTTGCTATTATATTTTATTATTTTTACGACACATCTTATGAACTCTGTTTTCCGGGACTCCTCTGACCTTTTTCTGCTAGCTGTAATAATCCCTGTCGGAACGCAGTGTTTTGTGTGTGTTTTTTTATTTTTTATTTTGTTATTTGGCTATTCCGGGACCTCTCGGGGACGCAACCGTGGCCTGGTGCCCGGCTTGCTCCTGAGTGCCCGGGCCAGGTGCCGTTATTCCCCCTTGGCCTCCCTGCGGCCTTATGAACCATCTGGGTAGTCGCCAAGGCAGGCACATTTTTGGCCTTTGCCATCTTTTTATTCCCTCCCCCCCCCCTCTTTCTCTTTCAGCTTGATGTCCTTTTTTTTTTTTTTTTAATGTTTCTCTGTTATCTACCTGATAACTTTCTCTGGCTGTTAATAGCCATTAGTTCCCTATAACCAGTTTTTTGAATGAGACCCCCCTAATAGGGGATGATTTTGTTGAGTGCATTCCTTGTAGATGACGTTGAAATCTTAATGTGTCTTTCGCAGATGACTTTAAACTTTAGTGTGTTTTTTGCAGGAGACCTTACATTTAAGTGTGTTTTCCGAGAATGATCTTAAATTACTTTGTTTTTCTTCTATAGTTTAACAGATGACTTATTTTGGCCCTGCGAGGTCTTTTTCATTTTATCTTGACTTTCTATGTCGATGCAAACTTTCAAAAATAAAGAATTTAAAAAAAAAAAAAAGATATACTTCTTGCCCGTAGGGCTAGGCACTGCCAAGGGTCCTACCAGATCCACCGCCACCCGTCTAAAAGGTTCTCCCACTATGGGCAAGGGTCTCAGGGGAGCTTTCTTGGCGTCCCCCGGCTTCCCTACTCGCTGGCATAACCCGCACGTCCGACAGTAGTCCCTAACCTGACCTGATAATCCGGGCCAAAAGAAGCTCTGGGTCAGGCGGTGCAATGTCCGCCGGTGCCTGAGATGGCTTGCAAGGGGAATATCATGCGCGATCCTTAACCGATCGCGCCGATATTTCGCCGACACTACCAGCTGCTTGTGGGGTACTCGGTCTATTCCCTGGCTCATTCCCCCCGATAACCTGTACAGCTTCCCTTGGTCCCAGGCAAATCTCACCTCCCCTAACCCTCCCGGGTCCCTCCCTGCTTGTTGTCGGTATGGGGCAAGGGTAATATCGTCCTGGGTGGCTTGGGCAAAGTCCGTCGGGCAATCCCAGGTCAGGGCAGGGGTGTTGTCAGGGCCAAGGGGGGTGTTGGTCTGGTCTGGCTTACCGTGGTCCCCTCGGAGTCGGTGTGTGGAGCCTTCTGCGCTTGGTTGCGGGTGGTAACGAGGCATACCCCGCCAGGATGAGGGTCCTCAAAGGTGGAGGTCAGCAGTCCCAGGTCGTTGCCAAGTAAGACCTCGGATGGTAGATTCTTCATGACCCCGACCTCCACGTCCCGGGCATTCGTGCCCCAATCTAGATGGACGCGGGCCGTAGGGATTCGATACACATGGCCGCCAGCGACTCTGACGGCCACCGAATACCCGGTTGAAGCAGCCGAGTGGATAAGATGGGGCTGTGCCAGGGTAAGGGTTGCACCGGTGTCTCGCAGACCGCTGGCAAGTTGTCCATTCACCCGGACTTGTTGGCGATGGTGTTGACGGTTGTCCTGCGCGCCTGCTTGCACTGGGTCAGCCTCATGCAGGATGCCCCAGTCTTCCTCGAGGGTGGCTGTGGGTTCCGGTTCCTGATGGCAACAGTATGCCGCAGCTCGGCTCGGTGGGTGCGCAGCCCGGGACGGTGCCGGACGATGGGTGTTCAGGGGACAACGGTCCCGTATGTGTCTGATCTAGTTACACCCATAGCACCGGGGTCCTACCCGAGGAGTCGGGGTGCCGGTGGCCTGGGTGCTCGTTCGAGGGGAGCAGGGCGTAACTGTGGCGCTGGATGGAAGCGGGGAGGTGGGGCTCGGATGACCGAAGGGGCTACTCGCCTGGCGTCCTGGTACTCGTCGGCAAGGCGGGTGGCTTTAGACAGGGTGAGGGGGCGCCGGTCTCGTACCCAGTCCCGGACCTCTGGAGGAGAGTAGTTGTAGAACTGCTCCAGTAATAGCAGCTGGACGATCTGGTCCGGTTGGGTAGCTTGGCACCCCTGTATCCAGCTACGGAGCGCCTGCTGCATCCTGTGTCCCCACTCCGCATAAGAGTCCTGAGTGCCCCTTCTTAAGGCTCGAAATCGGACTCGATACGCCTCCGGGGTGAGTGCATAGCGGGCCAGCAGATGTTTCTTGACCCGCTCGTACACCATACAGTCTTCGTCCGCCACCGCCCGATAGGCTTCAGCCACCCTGCCGGTCAATTTGCTCACCAGGATGGGTACCCAGTCTCGGACCGCCACCTCCTGCAGGGCACATTGCCTCTCGAAATCCTGCAGGAACAAGTCGATGTCTTCACTCCCCTCTGGGAAGAGCTTGAACGTCGCATACGGTATTTTCTGTTTGGGGGTCCGGTACTGCCTTGGGGGGACAGCGACCCCCCGAACCTTTGCTGCATCTCTGCCTGGCGGAGCTTGTCTGTGTCGGCCAGGACCCTCCCGATGATGTCGGCGGAGGGGTCCGTTCTGTATAGGGCCAGCCAACACTGCACCTCTCGCCTCCATTCCGAGGTCTCGGAGCCCTCAGAGGGAGCCACGCTGTTGCGGTCATCCTCCATCAGTTCTCCGATGATGACCGCTTTCGCCGTGCCTCCGGGTGCCTTGCCTCTGGCTTTTAACAGTTCTTTCAGGACCGTGCGCTTCAGCCCTTCGTAGCGCTGTGCCATACGGGGTCACCGCCGTTACTGGTACTGTCCACCTCTCAAACCCAGGGGTGTCTGAGACCGGGGTCAAGCCAGCGGCTGTATCTCCCCCTGCTGGGCTGGTCTCAGATTCTCCCCCCCCCGGATGATGTCTACTCCAGACGCTCGGCGTGTCGCGGTGGCTGAGACCGGGGTCAAGCCAGCGGCTGTATCTCCCCCTGCTTGTCTGGTCTCAGCTGATCCCACCGCTGCCACCAATGTAACGGATCACCGCTACCCTGCACGGGTAGATCCGCCGTCAGCGCCGAGCTTGTCTGGAGGTGTAGAGTCAGGGGTAGCGGGCTGTATGAATTCGGCGGCGATTAAGCGCTTTTGCACGATCCTTGAAGCGTCGCGGTTTCCCAAGCCCTGTTATCCCCAATTACTGGCCGAGGCAGGAGTAAAGGTTCAAACCGGTACCAGTTTAATTAACATGGGGGATACAGGGGTATTTATGGGGAATGAATCCATTGTTCTCCCCTGGCCCGCCCTCAGTCCTCCTGCGGTGATCTTTACCTTTGCCTCGAGCCCTTGCCCAATCTGCCTTGGTTAACCTGGGGGACCCCTGCTGTGCGCAGCCCCTATCTCGGATCTCGGCGCCAGCTCGTCTGTCCCCCCCCTCCCAGAACCTCTCCCTGTCCGGGCAGCGCCCGGCCCCCCCTGTGGTGTGAGCGCTCCTTTGTCCTGGCGGCTCCCTGTGGCTTTCAGCCCGAGTTTGGGGTTTTACCAGGGATTTCGGGGTGATCCCCTGGGAGCGGCAGCACGCTGGGGGTACAGCCTGGTAGCTCGGGTCCGGGGGCTGGTTCAGTCCAAAAAGCGCCCTGATCGGATCAACGGAGCCCGAGCTGTGGAGGGGGAAAGTCCGGCAGCTGTACCCGAGCAAGAGTCGCTGTTTGCCGGCCGCGCTCCTGGCGAGGGATCCCTGGTCGGCGTTTGGGTTTCCCGGGGCGCTTTGTTCTGAAATTCGCACCCCCGTAAGAACCTATTTTTAGGAGCCTACTGGCCAAGAAGCGCTCTTCTGCGTGGTTTCCACGCTGCGGGGCAAGGCGGGCAAGTTTGGGCGGCTTGGCAGAGACAGTTAGCGGCGGCTCGAGGCATTCACAGACCGGGCGTCTTACCGGGGCTGTGGACAGGTGGGGAACAGGTCAACAATGGGGAGAATTACAGGGGGAACTTATTGTAGCGCTGTGTTTAAAAAGACTGTTCTGCTGCATTTACTTGCAATGGCCACCAGAGAGACCATTGTAAGATTATGCTGGACAAACACAGAAGACACTGAACTACATTTTCCATGATGCTTTGCGTGAGGACAGGAAGGGGTGTGTGTAGGAAAGGAAAGGCATCAGCAGCCTCGTGGAAAGAATGGTCAGAGTGAGCTGGGAGCTGAAAGGAGAAGGAAGCAGGCAGAGCTGTTATGGATCGTGACCAGGCCAGAGCGCAGGGGCTACCTCGCTGGTGCTGGGGGATCGGGACAGTGACCCTGCAGAGATCTGTCTATACCAAGCTGTGAGGTCTGAGGACAAGAAGCTGGTTCCAGAGGACCCCGAGTTAGGAGCACTGCAGATCGATCTGACAGGGAGTGCAGGCGGTGAGCTGGACATCTTGCGGCAGCTACAGGAAAGCAAGACAGCGGATCCGGTAACCCATAGAATCCCAGTCAAAATCGAGCGGAGGGACGTCCTGGGTCGAGCGGAGCACCAAGTATCTGGCGGATGGGTGAGAGGCCTTCCAGGCCGTTGTGAAAATAGAAAGCACGCTGCTGTTTGTTTCAAAAACCCACAGGGCCCCAACTTGACTAGTCGAAGATACCTCAAATAATTCACTGAGCAGTTGAATATTGTACCCGGGTACCATCACACACACACACCTACATTCTTTGGGACATAACCTGTACGGGACTCACTCCCCAACCACAAAGGGGGTTAAAGATATATTTTTCTCTTTTCCGCTGCGCGTTTCTCGAATTACGAAGTACTGTAAATATATATACGTATACCGTGTTATTCATTATATGCCACTTATTCTAGTAAACTATATAATTTATAAAATCCATGACGGTGCTGGAGTATATTTATTCCCTAGTGCGGGGAGACTGACCCGAGGTTCAAATTCAGCGGCTCCTCCGGGAGTGAGCGCTACATTATAAAAATACAACCTAACGAATTCTTTAATACACCACACCAAATCAACATTTTAAGAATTTGTACCGCGCTACGGTATAGTAGTGGCCGTTCCGTCACATGTTCCTTATAGTCTATCCCTGTATAGATAGAGATGTTGACAGCAAGGCATACAGATTCCTAAAAAGGGGCCACACAAAAACAAAGGGCTTTGTGTATATAGAGAGGGCAGGAAAGAAAACAGTTTATCTGCAGTAGAAAAAGCAAAATGAGCTCTCTATAGAGTGGTGGAATTGCCTTGTGGAAGGTCAGAGTTAGAGTTAAAAAAAATAAAAAATGTTTAGGCTAGCTTCTGCTCTACACATTTTGCCATATCGGCGTGTTCAGGAGCATTAAAGCAGCGTGGTGGTGTACAGACACACCACTCTATAGGAAGCTCATTTTGCGGTTTCTACTGCAGATAAACAATTTCCTTCTCTCTCTATACACCGAGCCCTTTGTTTTTGTGTGGCCTCTTTTCAGGAATCTGTATGCCTTACTGTCCACATCTCTTGTTCTCTACACAGGGATAGACTATAAATAGCACATCAAGGATCCTTAAAGGGATATGCATGTCTAGAATTTGTTTAAAAAATTTACATGTAAACACATGTATACCTATAGACAAACTAGAATAAATAAAAGGTTTAAAAATGTGTAATACATGTTTATTTTCCTGCTTTAAACTCTGTCATTTCATTTTCTCTGGCGACGCTCCTCAGCTAGGGGTGTTTCCTAATTCCTGAATATTCCCTGCAACCTCCCCGGCCACTACTCCACCCATCAAAGCTTCACATTAACTACATTTCTTGCTCCATCTTGCCCACAGCCCCCATGCAGTGGTGTATTTAGGTTTTGTGCTGTCCTAGGCCTGACTAAACTCGTGCACCCCCTAAATTAAATTTGGCACACTCCTTCCTGAAATGAAAGCACAGCAATGTCAAGGAAAGACAATTTTTTTGGTCATATGGGTATATATTGCCCCCGGCTCACATGGGTATATCTGCCCCCAGCTCACATGGGTATATCTGCCCCCGGCTCACATGGGTGAGCCCACCGGCAACAGGGACTTCAAGATGGCCGCCGGCGAGCTTCCTCTGACATCATCAGAGGGGGCCCGCCAGCAGCCATCTTGAAGTCCCTGCTCGCCGGATCCTGAGCCCACCGGCGAGCAGGGACTTAAAGATGGCCACCAACGGACTTCCCCTGACATCACTATGACTATGACTATGACTATGACATCCCCTGACTATGTAACTAACTATGTAACTATCAGAGGGGCTGCCGGCAGCCATCTTGAAGTCCCTGCTCGCCAGAGGCTGAGCCCACCGGCGAGCAGGGACTTAAAGATGGCCACCGGCGGGCTTCCTCTGACATCATCAGAGGGGGCCCGTCGGTGGCTAACTTCAAGTCCCTGCTCACGGTGGGCATACATGGGCCCAGCCGCGGGCGAGCAGGGATCCGCCAAAAAAAAGAAAGCGGAGCCGTTGGAGAGGCGCGCGCAAAGCGCCTCTCTCACCTCCTCAGTGACTGAGCTGTGAGGAGGTGAGACAGGGAGAGGCGCGCGCCTCTCCAACGGCTCCACTTTTTTTTTTTCTAACCGTTTTTAAATGTCCGTTGCGCATGCGCAGTCAGCGCTTGACGGCGACGGACTTTAAAACGGTTTTATTATATAGATAATACACACAGAGAGTACAATACAGGGAGTCTGGGATTATACACCAAGACATGCTTTATTCTTCTTTACTCTTCCAAAGGCAGCAAAGAAAATATTCAATAAAGCTTTGAAAATTTGAACAAAGGAAAAAAGTTTCACATATACAACTGCATAATATCACGACCAATCACTGTAGTGCAGTCCAACTTGGGCCAATCAGTGTCCAGATATACCACAGTACATTCAGGAGCGCAAATAAATGTTAGTCCTCTTTGAGTTTTGAAGTCTCAAAAATCTCCGAGACAAAGTCTCTTTTCAAAGATAGTCCAGAATGTTCTCCGGTCATATGATGGAAAGTACCGGAATGGGAGAAAAAAAGAAAAGAAAACACAAATTGGGCAATATCGTGTATGTCATACGAAAAGTAGAACAAGAGGAAAAAAACTCACAAGTGCAGAGCTAGATAGCTCAATGTTGTACGCAGTTGAGTCTCTACGGGGGACTCCACCCTCAGATGATGGAAATTCTTGTTTCGCTGTTCGCCTCAATCAGATGTTTCACGTTGCGTATACATCAAGTGACCTCGGAAGAAACGTGTTATAGCGTAATCCCGTTTATAGATATGTATTCAAGTGAATATCCAGAAGGAGGTACTCACATGTTGCAGAACCTCCTATGTAGGTGGTTCCGTATTGAGAGCAGTAGACCACTTCACAGGGGGTCTAGACCTCTAACAGGATGGGTAGGTATACTCCAACAAATGGGCAGATGGATCGAAAATAAAATAAAAATAAAATAAAATAAAAGGTCATGCGGTACCAGGATGAATGATGGTATTAGGCATATAGGGCATGTAATATAAAAATGGAGAGGTTATAAATGGGAAAAAAATATTTATTTAAAACATATTAAAATGAATAAAAGTGGGGATAACATCGAGACGCGTTTCCCTTACCAAGTCTGTAAGCTTCCTCAATCGAGTGATCACCCACAGTTGTACCTCCATGAATTGACGCCGCAAGATTATAGCGTGCGTTCCACTTCAAGCCCATCCACTTGCGTTCCATTCAAATCACTTCCGCATCCGCTTCATCCGAATCATTTCCGCTTGCGTTCCATCTGAGACGTTTGCCCTTGCGTTCCAGCGGAAGTGAATCGGATGTACACGGTTTCGGCTTGCGTTCCATACATGGAACGCAAGCAGAAACGGTGTACATCCGATTCACTTCCGCTGGAACGCAAGGGCAAACGTCTCAGATGGAACGCAAGCGGAAATGATTCTGATGAAGCGGAAGTGATTTGAATGGAACGCAAGTGGATGGGATTGAAGTGGAACGCTCGCTATAATCTTGCGGCGTCAATTCATGGAGGTTATAAATTGTGGAGGTACAACTGTGGGTGATCACTCGATTGAGGAAGCTTACAGACTTGGTAAGGGAAACGCGTCTCGATGTTATCCCCACTTTTATTCATTTTAATATGTTTTAAATAAATATTTTTTTCCCATTTATAACCTCTCCATTTTTATATTACATGCCCTATATGCCTAATACCATCATTCATCCTGGTACCGCATGACCTTTTATTTTATTTTATTTTTATTTTATTATTATTTTATTTTATTTTCGATCCATCTGCCCATTTGTTGGAGTATACCTACCCATCCTGTTAGAGGTCTATACCCCCTGTGAAGTGGTCTACTGCTCTCAATACGGAACCACCTACATAGGAGGTTCTGCAACATGTGAGTACCTCCTTCTGGATATTCACTTGAATACATATCTATAAACGGGATTACGCTATAACACGTTTCTTCCTAGGTCACTTGATGTATACGCAACGTGAATACATCTGATTGAGGCGAACAGCGAAACAAGAATTTCCATCATCTGAGGGTGGAGTCCCCCGTAGAGACTCAACTGCGTACAACATTGAGCTATCTAGCTCTGCACTTGTGAGATTTTTTCCTCTTGTTCTACTTTTCGTATGACATACACGATATTGCCCAATTTGTGTTTTCTTTTCTTTTTTTCTCCCATTCCGGTACTTTCCATCATATGACCGGAGAACATTCTGGACTATCTTTGATAAGAGACTTTGTCTCGGAGATTTTTGAGACTTCAAAACTCAAAGAGGACTAACATTTATTTGCGCTCCTGAATGTACTGTGGTATATTTGTTTTTATTTCTATATCGGGTGAGGGATACACTCCACGGTGAGCTGCATAAACTGTATAATCCACCTTCTCACATTACGGTGTAATATCATCAGCGCCCATAACACTTGACCCATTTGAGTCATCTTTGTTTTCGAGCAATCAGTGTCCAGCATCGGGTATATAACCTCCAAACTGCGTCACATTCATCCTCTTTTCTTTGCTGCTTTCGACAGCTAAGTATATTTATTACATGCTCAGTGTGATTTGTGCTTATAGTACTTATATGCATCAAAATTTCCTTTGTTTGGTGTTATTTTATTGTCTGGTGCAATTTTCGCCAGGTTTTTTCCTCTCTATAGCGTGGTCCTCACTGGTGAGCGGCGGTACTCTTTATTCCCGGTCTCGGATTGCGGCATGCTGCGGGTCTTTCGAGGGGACAGCGGTCTGGCATAATTCGTTAGGCGGAGCAACCGTCATTTGCATAGGCAGGCACAGCTTCGCGCCATTTGCATTGTAAAGGGCGGGGAGCTCTGTCCTGCGCGCGCGCTTTTACCTCAGAGCTGCCAAGCTTCGCTGAGAAAGTAAACAGCAAGTTTTTTCAGTTCTCGGTCAGATCCTGAAATGCCAACTACAGGCTATGGGTTCTGCCCAAAAATCCTCTGTTTCAGCGGAGGTAATTTCGGCTATTGCCTTAATGTCCACCAAGTTCGAAAACACTTTATTAAAATTATTAGCGGCTCAGAATGCTGATAAGGCTATGGGGGAAAACCCAAATGCAATTGTGCCTTCAACAGACAAATATTTGTCGGCCCAAGAGGGTGGGGTACCCTATACCCTAAGGGAGTTGACTGTCTCCCTAAAAAAACAGCTATAGAAGCGACTCCTGCTAAGGAGCTGGAATTACAGAAATTACCACACAGAAGTGGCAAGTCCCGTAAAAGGAGGCCTATCCGCAAGTCCAAAAAAACGCGGATGGAAAAGGGCCAAGCATACTGAGTCTAACAGCTCTGAGGAGATTAGTTCAGAAGCTGAAGGGGATGAGGAGTCAGACACTAGTGACACAGACTGGGCCCCGAATGACTCAGAAGGGGTTTCAGATTCAATCTCCTCAATTTCCTCTTCTTTTTCAAGAAGGCAAGGGGACAGTGCGGCTCCATTAGATGCCTTAGGACAAGCTATGTTTGTTCCTGAGATGCTGAAGCATCCTCGCTTGTCGGAATGCGCCCCATTGGAACATGTGGCTAGCTATATTGAGGCTCGGATTCGAACGCCCATGGACAGTAAGACACGGAATAAAATGAGGGCTGAATGCCCAAGACCGGTTCTGTCCAATGAAGTGGCCTCAGCGCCTGTAGTAAACGAGGATATTGTTGAATTCCTCAGCAAAACTGGTTGGTCCCCTAAAAGAAGTCTGGACGCAACCCTGAGAGTATGCCAGGATAAACTTTTGGACATCTTGGGTCCATTGACGAAATTGTTCAACGCCATTGAACACTCCCTTTTGGGAAATGTTAAGCCTGATATTTTCGAGTACCGCGGCTAGGTACAGAGGATGGTGTGTATGTTAGGTAATGCTAATACAGCCATTTCAATGGAGCACAGATGCTCTATTCTACTCAAGGTAGAACCAAAACTGGTCTCTATGGCCAATAAGGAGCCTGGCCCGCAGGAGAGTGGGGACCTGTTCGTGAAGACTTTATTAAACAGATGGGTTCCCGAGCGAACTCTTTTCATAACATCAAAAAAGTTCAGGCCACTATGAGAAAAACCTTTCCAAATAAGGTTTCTGTCAGGGTCGGGAGAAGTAGAGGCCATTTTCCCGGCCGAGGTTCTCAATTCCACTCCAGAGGCTTCGCCCATGCTCAAACAGGACGCTCTGAGTCGGCTGGACAATCAACCTTTTTTCCTCAGAGGTCCAGACCAGGTAGAGGAAGACCTTACCGCGGTTACCGTAGAGCAGCATATTCTGGTGAGTATGCCACAAAACTTACCTTTTTTACATGCTCCGATAGGGGGCAGGGTTCATCTTTTTTTCCATTGTTGGTGTCCGATCACGTCAGACCCTTGGGTATTAGACGCAATTCTGGGTTACGAAATAAAATTCGACACGTTACTGGTTCAAAGAGAGTAACCTCAACCTCTGTTTAGGACATCAGATCATCATTGTTTGGTAAATCAGGAGGTTCTGGATCTTTTTCAGAAAGACGCCATCGAAAGGGTAGTTCCTTTGCATCCTGGCTATGTGAGCAATGTGTTCCTTGTCCAAAAGAAAAGTGGCGAGTATCGTCCGGTGATAAATTTTAAAAAATTGAACATGCATGTTCGCTATCATCATTTCAAGATGGAGGGTATTCCATCTCTGAAAGACAATTTATGCCCAGGGGACTGGATGGTCAAGATAGACCTCAAAGACGCTTGACAATTCCAATTGCTATTCACAGCAGAAATTACCTTCAGTTTCTCTGGAAAAATCAACTGTGGAGGTACAAAGCTCTCCCGTTCAGTCTCTCGTCCGCTCCTCGTTGCTTCACCAAGATCATGAAGCCGGTGGTTGCGTTTCTCAGAACCAAAGGAGTTTGTTTGGTCGTACATCTAGACAATATACTTCTAATGGCTCAGGATATTTCCGCAATAATTCTTCACCGAGATTGGACGATCAATCTTCTGACGAACCTGGATTTCATGATCAATTGGGAAAAGTCCAATCTAGATCCAGCCAGGAACATGGAATTTCTGGGATTTCTGGTTTACTCCGTGCAAATGTCTCTCAGTCTTCCAGCCCAGAAAGTCAATCATATTCGGAAGGAAGTACGAAGGTTGTCCACGCGGCCAACATTTCCTTTGAGAGCCCTTGCTCGTCTGTTGGGAATGCTGTCAGCGTCGATTCAGGCCATTTTCCCGTGACCTCTGTTCTATCTCCGTCAGGGGTTACTGTATTCCGACATGGTTTCTCTAGACAACGACTCTCGGGAAGAGTTGTGCTGGTGGCGAGACCACCTCATAACGTGGAACGGTGGTTCCTTTTTTCCTCCTAAGCCAGAAGTCGTTATAGAGTCCGACGCCAGCAACTATGGCTGGGGTGCGCGTTTAGGTCCTACATCCACAAGAGGCAGATGGGCTTCTATAGAGGCTTCTTTTCACATAAATGTCCTCGAACTTCTAGCTGGTTTCTTCGCTATTCGGAGTTTTCTAAAAGACCAGCCTTTCAATTCAGTACTACTTCACATTGACAATTTTGCCGCAGTGAGACATATAAATCATCTAGGTGGCCCCAGGTCGAGGCAACTGTCAGAAGTCTCCAAACTGTTTTGGGGATTTTGCCTATCCCACAATGTTACAGTGACGGCTCAGTTCATCCCAGGGCTATGCAACATTGTAGCGGATTGGAATTCAAGGTATCTGATGGATTCCAGCGACTGGAGGTTAGACAAGACAATATTCAGATTTTTGTCTTCGATGTGGGGTCCTTTTAAATTGGATCTTTTCGCTTCTCGCTTGAATGCGCAGATTCCAGGTTATTTCAGTTGGAAACCAGATCCAGACGCACTGAGGACAGACGCGTTTTACCAAACATGGCCACGGGGAATTCTGTATGCATTTCCCCAATTTCAAGGGTCATCCGACTGATGCGTTCCAATCAGGCGACTCAGGTTCTGTTTACCCCATGGTGGACGACTCGACCATGGTTTCCCCAGTTACTAGAGTTAGCAATAGATGTTCCTCAGATTCTTCGGTCGAGTCCCCCTCCCCTGGAGGATCCAGAGAACACTATACAGAACATTCTATCAGTACCATCGTTCCGTCTCGTCGTTTGGAAAGCGTCAGGCAATCTTACACTGTCGGTCAACTTTCAGAGGCTACTTCCGAATTACTCTCCAGAGCTTGGTCTCCAGGTACTAGAAAGCGATACCTTTGTTACTGGAACTGCTGGGATTCTTGTTGTTTGGGCAAACAAGTTGATTCCTTTTCAGCCCCTATAGAGGACATTCTGCAGTTTCTGACCTCTTTGTTTGAGGAAGGCAGGGCTTACCGTACTATTAAGCAGAAATGGCTGACCTAAAATTATTATCACCCTAGCATTGAGGGACTCCCTGTAGGTCAACATACATTAGTTTGTAGATTGTTAAAAGGTATTCGGTTGAAACGTCCTCCTCAGGCTCGTTATTCTTTCACATGGGACGTTAATTTAGTTTTAGATTTTTTGGATCAGTGGCCTTCCAATACTGAGATATCGATTAAACCGCTATCCGCTAAATTAACTATGTTTTTATGTCTAATTTCTTGTAAAAGGGTCTCTGACGTCCGTGCTTTGGATTTGTCCGGGCGCTCTTTCACCCCGTTAGGGGTTTTGTTTTCCATATCTAGACGCACTAAAACTGCCATTTCCCAGGTATTTTATCTGGCTTTTCCACAAAAACCTAATTTATGCCTGGTACTTTGTTTACAGGAATACGAGCGGGTAATGGCCCCATATCATCTTCCTTCTTTTGACCGTTTGTTTCTGACCATGACGAAACCGTATCATCCGGTTTCAGCTACTACCTTAGCTAGGTGGGTTAAATGGCTCATGACAGAGGCAGGAGTAGATACCTCTATTTTCGGGGCCCACTCCTCGGTGTGAGGCGGCCTCTACGGCTGCATTTCGGGGTTGCAGGCTAGAAGATATTCTGAAAACTGCCAATTGGTCTAACGATTCAACCTTTAAGGAATTTTATTTTAAGCCTATTGTTCATTTTGCGAATTCTATTATTAATTAGCTTTCAACAAGCATAATATGAAGCCTCCGTGTATTGGTGTATAATCCCTAGATTCCCCTATACATTTTGACAGGGAATCAATATTATAAATAAAGACACAGAGGCAAATATTATCCCACCCTTGTGTAATGTTTATACTTACATGTCATGGGTAGGGCAAGATATTTAATTGTTATGTATATATTGAGTTGTGTTTGGATAAATATAATTTACACCTGATGGTTGCACTTGACGTTTTTGCATATTCATATATCTAATCTATAGATTGTTTCTGTTTTAGGTTCGCAATAGCGATGTATTGTTCTTCTACAGTTTCGTTTGGATTCTGGTGTTGCTGTTCTAAGTTAAAGTCTCGCATCCAAGAAAAGAGGATGAATGTGACGCAGTTTGGAGGTTATATACCCGATGCTGGACACTGATTGGCCCAAGTTGGACTGCCCTACAGTGAATGGTCGTGATATTATGCAGTTGTATATGTGAAACTTTATTCCTTTGTTCAAATTTTCAAAGCTTTATTGAATATTTTCTTTGCTGTTGGAAGAGTAAAGCATAATATTCGCCTCCGTGTCTTTATTTATAATCTTGATTTCCCGTCAAAATGTATAGGGGAATCTAGGGATTTACCAATATGTCTGCATTACACATTATACACAGAGGACACAATACAAGGAGTCTGGGATTTACTTATGTCTGTGTTACACAATATAGAGTCTGGGATTCACTTTCGTCTGTGTTACACATATTAAGTAAAATTGCAAAAAACAACTAGAATAGAAAAAGGTATGATCGCATAACTCATTGGCAGAGACTCGCACACACATATGGAGGAGCCCCTATAAACCTCTACACGCCCCGAATATGGAGGAGGGTCTAAAGACATCCAGAAACAACCTACAGAGGATTCCTTAAAGACAATCCAAACCCAGTATATGGCGGAGCCTTTAAAAAGAGGGAGATTAGGGCAAAACAAGGACAGAGAGATTTGCTGCCAAAATTGGGGCTGCCCTTAGTATATCGGATACATAAAGTTTAACTAAAACTGAATAACAAGCACCACATTGATATCACCAAAATAATTTTATTTTAATTTTAGTTGAAAAATAAAAAGGAATGATTAAATCAGGACTACATGACATGTATTGTGGACAGTATATATGGAGAGAGGCAGTATGGTGACAGTATATATGGACGGAAGCCAGGGGCTGACTGGCAACTTTTGGCCCAGGGGGCGGGGCCAAGTATGACCCAGAGGCCCCCAGCAGCTCACATATGGATATATATTGCCCCCAGCAGCTCACACATGGAGATATTTTGCTGCAGCAATATAGAGATTTGAACTCCGAATCTTCCTGCTTATTAGAGGCTTTAACCAACTGAGTCAAGACTGACATTGATAACCTGCTGTACATATCTATCTAATGAGAAAACCCTGCCCTGGGATAAAATCTTGTCCCTGGCTAAGGAGGGCTGCGGCCCCACACCAAGTAAGGAGCACTCGGAGGGGACTCTCTACCTGGGTATGCATGCACATGGAACCAGTAAATTGTGTGCGCGCTAATGAAAAAACTAAAATTTACTCATCGTGGCCACGATTTATTAGATCATCCCCACGAACGTACACATCATGGGCACAAGTTAATTTTTTTTTTCATCTTGGCACCAGCGAGCCTCTGCGGAGCCCTGCCAATGTCAAGATGAAAGAAAAAAAAAAGTTTTCATGTGGGCCAATGTATTAGGTCGTAGGGAAGATCTCCTACATTGAGCCCATTAAAGGTTGTGTATCCCCTAGCTAGGGAATGGAGCGGCGACCTTAAAATGTTTGCTGTGGTGTAGTTGGTTAATGCTCCTGTAAAGTGAACGACAGGTTGTGAGTTCATGTCTCATCAGGTTTTTGTTTTTTTTAACTTATCTAACACTGCCTGTACTTTCCTAAACAAACACTATATAATATTATTATTATATTATGCTGCTATGATTATTGCGTTGTATTATTCATAATATTAATGCTGTTATTATAAATCATACAATAATAATCATAGCAAGCTTTGAATTATTTAATTAAATAAAACAAAGCTTCCTAGGATTATTATTAGTGTATGATTTAGGAATATTACAATATAATAATAATCACCGCAGTATTATAATACAGGCACAGTTAGATGAGCAAAAAAACACAGCTGAGATGCGGACAACGTTTTTGTTTGCTTCAGAGGAGATTTAACCAAGCACGCCACAGCACTACCATTTCTAAGATACAGCTCTGCAAAGGATTTAAGGCTGTGATCTCATCCCCAGCTAGGAGGGAGAGGATTCTCTGCATGCACACAAAGGGTTAACATGTGGACTCCTGGAACATCACAGACAGACCTAATACATTGTGCCCAGGGGAAACCTTTTATTTTTACAGCTTGACACAGCTTTGAAAGTTCCATTCTTTTTTTTAAATTAAGGAGCACAACTGAACAAATTCCATCTTATACCCAAAATTGTAGAAGAGCCAGGAATGAGTGGAACTAATTCAATTAAAAATAACCCTGATATTTTCGAAATTGCTGGATAAAAGGGAACTAAATAACTCACTAATAGGATATGCTTATAAAGGTTTGCCAAATACATAGAATTAGAAGGGGAATGCTGGATTAGGGTGATTTCTCTTTATTTTGATCTTTTCTCTCTCCCTAATTTGCTATACTCTGGTGAGTTTGCTATATATCATGCATTATTCATATCAGATTGCCTTATATCAGTTTCATGAGCATGTAATAGTGAAGGAGAATCAGGCAGAAGGATGGTTGTTACTATGAGCCAGGCAGCCATCTTGTGCAGAATATTGGTTCACCAGTAAATAGAATAGATTTTTACTAGATGTGCAAAGTAGAGTTTACATAGAATTCCAAGAATGCGTGGCAGATTAGAAAGCTAGCAATAAAACCAGGCAGAATCCGGCCGGCTCTTGGCCTCGAGAGACAGGGAGATTTATGAATGAGGCAAGGTTATTGAGATGTGCGGAGGAACAAAGAAAACCTAGAAGACAGATCGGGCCCCAGGCCATCTGAATAAACATAGCCGATAGGGAGGGAGGCACTGCTCTGAGAAAGACAGCACCACAAATCACAGACTGTCAAACTAACGAGAAGTGTATCAATTTGTAGTTATATGTGGAATGTTCTTTGTGTTCGAGTTAATGATGGGAGGTATTAACCCACGTGGGGTGGAATAAAGTGTCATAGGGAGGTGGGCTGATGGGGATGTACCTAATTATGTATTTGGGGCATAAAACCTCATGTCACTGTGTAATCGGGGCTCACTCTAAGCGATTCAATCCTGTGTGAGCACTTGTGTGACGACACAATAAACTCTTGCCTTTCCTGAAGAGACTCGTGTTTGGACAATCCTTGCTTGTGCCTGGTCCGGCGCCGTTAATGAAAGTGAACCTGTCTGACTCCGGTTACATTTCTGGGGTCTCGATAGCCGGGATAACGGGCCTTTTGCCAAGACACAGGCAACGGCTGCTGAACACAGTGCGGCGAAATTGACTGCAGGTGCACGAGAATTCCGCTGGTTGGGCGTCCGTTGAAGGTGAGCTGACATCTGCAGGCGCCAAGCAGGATTTCCTGTTCAGTGGACCTCGTCTCGTCCCAAACGGACCCCCGACCAGGGAACTGGGACACCACTGAGTCTGAGGAAACAGCAAGCAGCGCCGGCGATAGGTAACGTGTCTTCTATGTTTTGTATGTCTAAAGGAAATACCGGTATCTAAGGGAAACGTCCGACTGAGATAGACGGATAAGAGGATGCGATGGCCACCATCCTATTGGTATATCTAGCCCGCCGCTGATAGCGCTGACATTGCTAAGGAGCCAGAGTGGCTAGCGGGTGTCTGGATTCGGGGGAATTGAATGCCAATCAAAGGGTAGTTCTGTAAGAGAGGGAGAAGGTAGCTACGTGGAGTTGCATAAGTCAGTAGTCAGTGTTTTGTAAACAAAGCTTCGCCACGTGGGTAAAAGGGAAAGGAGGAGGGATTTTCTGTGACTGGGCTGAGAGCCTGAGTCAGTGCCTAGTGTGTACGCCGTGTAGTGAAAAGGGCTCATAGTGGAGCCAGCGGTAGCTGCAGAGATAGTGGTGCTGAGTGGGTAGATTATCTATAAAGCAGATTGGAATTGCAGATGGAAGTATAGATAAGGAACGGGGTGCACATAGTCACAAGCAGTCAAGAGTTAGAGTTCAAATTACGGGGTATAAGGAGCCACAGAAGAGGGAATGAGCCCTCGGCTAATGGAAAGAGTTGAAGTGCTTTATGTTCTGTTATGTGATGAAAGCATCTGATACGGTATGTGTTGTGAATGAATTGACTCGAGTGCTGTGAGTGAACGTGCGCCTACTCGCTCCGCGAGGAAGCAAATACGAGTTTGGACCCCGAACGTACGTTTCTGGCGACTGTAGATACGAAGGAATTGTTGACTGAAGTATCAGACTGTAGATTTTAACTGTTGTTGAAATAATATATCTGTATTGCAAAGAGTACTGTTTTCAAGAGTAATAATGGGTAACGGGTCATCTAAGCCCAAGAAGGTGAAGGAGGGTGAGACGCCCCTAGAATATATGGTGCGGAATTTCGAAGCATTATATAAAACTCATGACTATGGTGTAGAATTAAAAAAAAAGAGAAATTAAAAGTAAGAATGACTGAGAGGTGAACTTCGTCCCTGGTGTATAGGCCCCCTCCTTTCTGACAGACTGTTTGAAAGGGGGAAGGGAGGGAGTCAGTAAAATTGCAGTAGTTATGCCAAGGGAGGATGTTTTTCTTTGCTCTCTGATAGCTAACCCTTTGTGTATCTGTGCAGCGTACTATGTTTAGCTAATTTTAATGTGTGTTACAATAGAATATTTGTCTGAAGTCTGTTGAGTGCAAGATAAAATATAAACATATGTGTTAATATTATTCCGAAAGTTTTAGTTTTGTTCAGAGCTAAAATTAAATTGAAATATATGAAACGGTTAGAAAATTAATATTAAAAGAAAAAAAAAATAATTCGAGAAATAATTAAAGTAATTTTTCTTTACTGGTTTTAAAAAGTATGTTTTTGTTTAATTTTTGATGGAATGGTTATTTTATTGTTATGAGATGTTTGGAGTGGTCTTATGGCAATGGAATGATTTATTTTTATTGTTTTTTTTGATGTGGTATTAAGAGTCTGTTTTGGGCTACGGGAAAATATCTCTGAGAATATTATTTACACAATGTGTATGTGTATATGCCCGAATGTCCCATCCAGCTCCTGGGGCGGGATATTTTTTTGCAAATTGCAAGCCCAAATTATGTTTTTTTTTCCCGGGGGTCACGCTCAATTAGACCTGCCGGAGGATAGCAGTTTTGCTCGGCAGCATAATCCAGCCAGCCCGCACAACTCCCAATCTGTGAAAATCGCAGTAGTTATGTCAAAGGAGGAAGAATGGCGCACGGCACCTACTCTGTCTGCCACGCCGGATCCGCACGCACTACTCCTTGGAATTCCTGAGGTGGGGGGGAGGAAAACCCGCCCAGATTAGTTGAATTAAAGCCCGGCGCAACACCGGTGGCTCTAAGACAATATTATATCCCACAGAAAGCCAAGCAGAATATACAGATATATTTATAGAGATTTAAAGATCACGGAATATTAAAATTCTGCGTGTCACCATGGAACACACCCCTACTGCCAGTCCTGAAAGAAGGGACACAAGAGTATTGCCCTGTCCAAGATTTACGAGCTGTCAACGAGGCCACAGTCAGCCAGACAAAGTAGTGTTACTCCAATATGTTGATGATTTATTACTGGCTTCCCCCACAGAAAGAGACTGTTTATCCGCCACAAAAGCTTTGCTATATCTGCTAAGCCAAGCAGGTTACAGAGTGTCTAAAAAGAAAGCACAAATATGTAAACAGAGTGTAAAATACCTGGGCTTCCAGTTAACAGGTACCAAACGTGCACTGGGGGCAGAAAGGAAAGAAGCGGTGTGCCGCATACCCCAACCAAAGACCAGGAGACAAGTCCGTGAGTTTCTGGGAGCTGCAGGCTTCTGCCGCCTGTGGATCCCCAACTTCGCAGATATTGCCAAGCCGCTTCATCAAGCCACCAAGGGGGGAGAACTAGACCCCTTTTATTGAGAAGAAGAGCAAACAGCAGCGTTCCTGAAATTAAAAACTTTGCTGATGGAAGCTCCTGCACTGGGCTGCCAGATCACAGCAAGTCTTTCCAGCTGTTCGTACATGAACATAATCAAACAGCGACAGGAGTATTGGTCCAGACCTTTGGCTCATGGCTGAGGCCTGTGGCCTACCTCTCCAAGCAACTCGACCCTGTGGCCAGCGGCCTACCCCCATGCCTGAAAGCAGTGGCTGCCACCGCAATGCTGATAGCAGAAGCAGACAAGCTGACCCTTGGACAAGTTCTTCATGTCAAGGTGCCCCACGCTGTCAAGGCTCTGCTGGATGTGAAAGGAGGTTACTGGTTCAGCAACAGCCGGATGACGAAGTACCAAGCCATGATGTGTGAAAATCCACGGGTTCATTTGGACCTCATCGCTACCTTAAACCCTGCTACTCTACTGCCTGACTGTGAAGAGGATCCAGATCATGAATGCCTCCAAGTTATGGAAGAAGTGTTCAGTAGCAGGCCATTTGAAAGACGTACCCCTAGACAAATACGACCTACAGCTATTCACTGATGGTAGCAGCTATATGGATGATGGGATGAAAGTCTCCGGCTATGCAGTAGTCTCAACAGAAGAAGTTATCGAAGCAAAGCCACTGCCAGGCCATACATCTGCACAATTGGCCGAAATAACAGCTTTAACCAAAGCCCTTGAAATTTCTGAAGGCAAAAGAGTAAATATCTACACAGATTCCAAGTACGCCTTCATGACAGTCCATGGACATGGTGCATTCTACAAAGAGAGAGGCCTACTTACGTCTTCAGGACAACAAATCAAATATGCGGCTGAAATCGCGGCCCTCCTGGAAGCAGTACGGAAACCAAGTGCTGTCAGCATCATGCACTGCCGTGGCCACCAAAAAGGCCATGACGAAATTCCAAAAGGTAACAGACGCGCGGACCAGGCCGCAAAAGCAGCTGCAAAACCGCCACCGCCAACAAAAGATCAAGCTAAAGTACTGATCTGCAAGCAAGAACCTCAACCTTCCATGCCAAATTACGAGTTCTATATGAATTTGAATAAGTTTGAACCCCACGGCGAGTTCATTGAAATAATACGGCACAAATGGCAAGATGATTATGAACTGCTAGAACTCAATTATGATTATATCCAATGGCTTTTCCCAACTCGGACACAAGGCCGAAATTTCTACTCTATTTCCCTAAGTCCGCAAGAGACACGCCTAATGGTTAACACCTCAGAAGTCCAGCAAAGACTGCGCAGAGTCTACAAGATGATGCTGAAATTCTTCGGCGTAAAAATAGTGGGGGAGGAGGAAGACAAAGAAACAACTGAAGTTGAACGAGCAGAAAATTTCGCATCAGCACAGTCTGGGAGAATTGGGAGCAGAAGAATATCAAGCCCCACTGGTGAGGTTCTTCCTCAAGGAGATCCTTATCAAGAACAGACTGCCAAGAATGAAGAAAAGTGCAATGAACTTTTTCATACCAGCAGTAAGAGATTCACAAGACAGACAAGATTTGTTATTTTTCGCATGGCGATACTATTTCCCAAAAGTATCCAGAACTGTTTGCAACAACTTGCCCGGCTACTGGGCATCACCTGGAAGCTATATACCGCCTACAGGCCCCAAAGTTCGGGAAAAGTTGAAAGAATGAACCGTACCCTAAAGACTTTGATGTCCAAACTGTGCCAAGAGACGTCACTAGGCTGGTTGGACTTGCTGCCGATAGTCCTCTTGCACATTAGGTGCAGACCAACCCCCCAATTGAAACTAAGTCCGTACGAACTTATGTTTGGACGGCCAACCCCTCTGATTAATGGACTAAGGGGGGACCTTCGGGCATTGGGAGAAACTAAACTAAATGATCAGGTAGTAATGCTGGGTAAATCAATGCAGAAGTTAAATACTTGGGTGGGGGATAATATACCGCATTTTCTGTATCCTTCATTGCATAAGTATTGTCCGGGTGACTCAGTATGGGTAAAAGAGTGGAAAAATGATCCACTGGGTCCAAAATGGAGAGGTCCTTACCTTGTCCTGTTATCAACCCCTACAGCAGTAAAGGTTGCCGAGGTGGTCCCGTGGATACATCACTCCAGAGTGAAAGCAGCTGCAGCTAGTCCTGAGCCAGCATGGAAGGTCGTTACCGACAAGACCAATCCGTTGAGGCTGAAGCTGACAAAAACCACAGCCATGAGCACCTAAATGATCCTAACCCCGATGATTCAGAGGATCAACAAGTGGGTGTTTTGATGGGCACAGGCCCTGACCACCTGCCAACGGGGGATAACCACAGGGTGCTTTTTAGGGGCTCGGCCCCCACCCTTGATCGTCCAGAAATGTTTTTTACTTTTGAAATTCCGGTGGGGAGGGATTGGGTTTATGTGACTGTGAAAAGAATTGCCCAAGGAATTCTGACATTCGGGGCATTTGTGGTGCTGATTTTATATCTTGCTAATTTGATTTATGGACTCTCGCGTGGAGCAGGCCCTAATTGTACGGGCAATGTGGGGAAAGTGAATATTTCCCATATCTGGAATGGTACGCACCCGGTGATGGAGAACCGTACCATGTGGAGACAAAAACGAGAGGCGCTATCTGGAACCAACCAAGAGGACATTTACTTGTGCAATTCAAATATGACTATGCTAAAAAGTCTGGGCAAACCGCATGCTGGGTGTGTAGTAGACTGCACCCAGAGACAATTCATATACCATTTGCCTCTGTCCCAATGAATTTGAGTATGTTTGTATCAGGGAATGTCACAATACATGCTGTCGATGCACCAAGGGAAAAGACAGAATCAGTTAGTCCCGGGTACCCCATAATAGGACCAGTGTATCCACCAGAATGGTGTTTTCAACTAGGACCAGATAAAGAAATAAAAAATAACGAGGGTGGGTTATGTAACTCAAGTCAGTTCAACTGGACATCATACATTTATATATTCAAAACAGGACAAAAGGCGAATTATTTATACATACGATGCAGGCAATTCACTAGAGACCAAGAGGCGGTGATTGGGAATGTGACCAATGGGAGGCAGGGTGCAGTGGATATGATGAGACGGCTGAGACACTTTGCGATAGAGATATCAAAGGGAACACTACATTCATCACCATTTATAGTGAAAGGAGGGTACCAGGTGTGCTGTGAAAGGGTGTGTTACACATGGGTACCACCAACAATAACGGGAATGTGTTATTTGGCTAAGCTGGTCCCAATCCAGAGACTAAGGGGAGAAGACACAAACAAAGACACAGAACTACACCCTAGGTACCCACTGGTGTTTGAAAGACCGAAGAGAGAATTGTTTGCGAAGATGGATCGAATATGGGCATGGTTGCCAGCATGGACTGGATGGGGAGGAGAGATGATGAGGAGATTGAATAGCTATGTCAATCTGATGGATGAGATTCTGAATAGGACCAGTATGGATATCCAGCTGCTGAATCTGGAAATGCGTGAGTTACGAAAGGTGCAGATGATACATGATATGGCGCTTGAGCAGACCAGTGCGGCCTTGAATGGATTGTGTGAAATGACAATGCACTATGAATGTTGCACCTTCATCAGAAACACTACACATGAAGTCCCAGATTATTACCAGGTAATTCAAGATCACCAAGAGAAGGTAGCACAGTTGCAGGGTATAGCCAGGAGGATTGCTGCCGAAGGCTGGAATCCGCTCCGTGGGTTTGGAGCAATGGGAGAATGGTTTGGTTCCATCTTGAGATTTATCTCACGGATTGGATCCATGATACTCATGATAGTGGTGATCTTGATCATAGGGATACTGATATACCGCATAGGGCTATGCATATGGCCACTGTGCAAGACAGCACTGACACCCACACAAACACAGAAGATACCACTGATAATTCCACAGGGAATGTTCCCAGTGAACGGAGAGCCCCCCCAGTATGCAGAGATTCAGGATAGTGGAGTGTAATGGCTACAAGTGCCAGGAAAGAGATCCTGACACTTGAGCCAAGGGGGGAATGAAGGAGAATCAGGCAGAAGGATGGTTGTTACTATGAGCCAGGCAGCCATCTTGTGCAGAATATTGGTTCACCAGTAAATAGAATAGATTTTTACTAGATGTGCAAAGTAGAGTTTACATAGAATTCCAAGAATGCGTGGCAGATTAGAAAGCTAGCAATAAAACCAGGCAGAATCCGGCCGGCTCTTGCCTCGAGAGACAGGGAGATTTATGAATGAGGCAAGGTTATTGAGATGTGCGGAGGAACAAAGAAAACCTAGAAGACAGACCGGGCCCCAGGCCATCTGAATAAACATAGCCGATAGGGAGGGAGGCACTGCTCTGAGAAAGACAGCACCACAAATCACAGACTGTCAAACTAACGAGAAGTGTATCAATTTGTAGTTATATGTGGAATGTTCTTTGTGTTCGAGTTAATGATGGGAGGTATTAACCCACGTGGGGTGGAATAAAGTGTCATAGGGAGGTGGGCTGATGGGGATGTACCTAATTATGTATTTGGGGCATAAAACCTCATGTCACTGTGTAATCGGGGCTCACTCTAAGCGATTCAATCCTGTGTGAGCACTTGTGTGACGACACAATAAACTCTTGCCTTTCCTGAAGAGACTCGTGTTTGGACAATCCTTGCTTGTGTCTGGTCCGGCGCCGTTAATGAAAGTGAACCTGTCTGACTCCGGTTACAATAGCACATATTGCAGCCTCATGAAACTCAATCTGATATAAGAATATGCTGTATGTTTAGTATTCAGTGCCATATAGGAATATATATATATATATATATATATATATATATATATAGGAATATATAGGAATCATGTACATCATGTACGTGAGAGTCTGACAGTCACAGAACAGTAATATAAAAATATCAAAACAAAGTAGATTTACAGAATTTTTTTGATCAGCAGCAGCCCAGCTGGTAATTCCTGTTGCTGCAGTTCTGATGAAGCTGAAGTTAGCTCCTTATTCGGCCAGCTTCTTATTCGCACACTGAAGATAGCTTCTTATTCAGGCAGCTTCTTATTTAGTGACTGAAATTAGCTGCTTATTCGCCCAGGATCTTATTCCTCAAAGAATAATGTCAATAAAACGTATATAGAACAATTGGACAATTCTAACACATTCATATGATGAAATAAATTTATCCAGATAACTGCCCCCCCCCACTCCACTTGTTTCAATGGTAAAAAATGAACAAGTAACTGGTGATTTTCTCTATGAAAATCATCTTGGCTCAACCCAAACTGACTAGTTTCCTATCAATTAGACTGTTCTCTATCAGAAAAAACATAATCTAGCCTGAGCCAAACATTATTGATTAAGCAAACTGGCATCAAACCTAGCCCCCCTGCTCCATTGAATGCAATGAGAAAAAATGAATAAGTAACTGGTGATTTTCTCTATGAAAATCATCTTGGCTCAACCCAAACAGACTAGTTTTCTATTAATTATGTGGTATTATTTAATTAATTAATTTATTATAAATTAAATTATTTAATTAATTATGTGGTATGCATTTGGTTTTGATGCATCCCTACTCTATACATAGCGCTCCCTGCGTCCCTATAATATATTTATATATATATCACATGGGGTTGCTATATGATCAGGGCTACCTTTTTTATACTATTCCTATTAAATTGGCAATAATTTTTATGTATTTTATTCAATAGAAACTTTTTTGCCTATATGACATGCACTTTTGTGAAAATAGAAGATTTTTGTGTGTACATTTTAATTTAGTTATTGGATTCCTGTCCAGTACGGAGAGAAGCAAACATCATGCAGTGTAGCCTGGCTGCAAGGCGGAGCGTCGTGAAGTCAAGCCTGCAAAACCTTTGCTTCACTACGCTGTGCGTCGCTACGCGCTCAGTGTATCTCAGGCTTTAAGCTCAGCCACACGCATCCTCTCCATAGGACTCCATTGAAACAGACGCCGGCGGTCACATGACCTGCTGGAGCTCGTCTTGTGAGATCCGATCGGTCAGCGTAGTGATACGCAGAGGGAGACTGGGGGGACTCTTTCCCCCAGTCTTTCTCTGCTCCCACCGTACTGAGGAGGCGGACAGAGCCGCAGTCTTCGCCACGGACCAGGAGGTGAGTATACGATTTTTAAGAAAAATTTTAGGCTGGTGTTAACGTATTCTGCAGAAGCGGAATCCGATAGCACCCAGTCCTTGCTCCGGTTAACTTTTTGTTAATCGCAGCCAGACGTTAATCAGCGCTGGGACTTTGTAATCCTAACGCTGATTAACACTTTGCGCTCCCCATGTTAAGTATAGGGAGCGCAAAGTACAGTAACCTCGCGCAGAGAAGAACAAGATACCAAACGCAAACGGGTTACTTAACCTGTTAGCGTTTGGATTGTAATTTGCGTTAACTACTTGGGCTAATCTTAACGCTCACGCAGGTGAGCGCTAACGTTAGTGTGACAGAACAGCCGTCACTTTCAAGTTATTGGCACATAAAACGTTAAAAGTTCGTTGGTTCAATGTTAAATTTCGTTTATACAATTTATGTCTGTATGATCCCTGTGTGTATGGTGTTTCCCCTCGCAATTCCCCGCACCAAACGCACCTGTATTCCCTCACAATTTAATACCACCTAAAATGCCCAGTTTTCGTTCCCCCAAGTCTATAATTCGTTTGTACAATTTGTGCTTGTATGACCCTGATGTTTATTAAGTTCTTTGACACCCCTGCCTTGCCCAGCCACCGTGGTTTATCTGCTCAGCGCAACCCTGATACAGCTGCCACCAGCCAAGACCTAGCACAGCAGACATGCCTTACACCCTGCACCGCTCAGCCCCTGTACATGCCACCAGAGTACTTTTTGGTCAGAAGGGCCCTGGGAACATGGTGCCACTGTGCGGTGAGTTGTAAAGGGGAGCGCCACCGAGATCACCCCTCAATCAGCTACTAAACTCAGGCCGGGCTTCCAGGTGCAGAGAAAATCCTGGGTTTGGAATCAGAGCCTGCACTCCAGGAGGGTGGAATTTCACGGGCAGGGAACAGCCATGGGCAGGCCAGACAGTGTGGCACCAAGAGCAGAGCTCGAGCTAGGGGCAGTGGCCGCCCATGTTAAGTATACGAAAAGGGCTATGGCTGGAGGCAGTGTTAAAACTGGTGCCGGGATGTCTGAGGGCGGGCATGGGAGAGAACAATGGGACTGTACCATATAAATGTACCGTGTCTGTATTGTTCAAAAATAAACCAACCTGCTTAACCTGCACTACACCTCAACGAGTATTTGATAAGAGGAACTATCTGCTAGGTATTTCCTATGACTGATTCGCTAGCTTCCAGCAAGGGACCTGACGCCGGCTTGCTACCACAGCTTGACTTTTTGCTGCAGATTAAAGGAATAAACAGTTTATTAGATATTGAATCAAAACAGGAATATTTTTAACATTGAAACCTATTCGGATTCGCCTGAATAAACCTGCCGACTGAAACCACCGACTAGCAGGGCATTTTACTGACATTTCTCTGCTGTCTGTGAATAGATTAACCATTACTTCTCTATGGGGGATTTCACTGCCGTCGAACAGGCACCATATTTGCTGGCAATTCGCCTAAATTTGGCGAACTGCCTGCTTTCTGAATAGCTGAATGACCCCAAAAATGCGCCGTACGGGGAAATTCATTGTTTGGTGCCATTTCGGGGCCAGACCGGCTCTTTCTGAATAACCCTTATAGTAAGGTTTCAGGGAACCTAGTACTCAGAAGCTCCGCAATCGAAGAGGAGGAGCTGCGCACATCGAGGGACAAAAGGAGAGTAAAATCACCCCAAAATAAAAAAAAATAATAATTGTGCAGAGGCTGTCGGCAGCATTTGCCCAATTATTTTATGGAAAAGGGTAAAATCTATTTTCAATAGAGTGTCATTTTAAGTGATTTTCGTTTTGCACCAAACAATTGAAACTTCAATCGACAGAGCTTGAAAAATCGCTCACTTACCTAAGATCCATAGGTGAAGGGGGTGGAGTGACCTGCTGCTTTCTCTGGCCATTATCAACAGACAATTGTGAACAAATATTCCTCAGCATTATTTTTTGGTTCTACGCAACCCCACTGAAGTGAACATGCAGGACTTTTGCAGGATTGTCCTGAGCTCCTTGGAGTCCATTGCACTTTTGGAGCCGATACTGGTGAGAGCGACACTGCTTTTATGGATCAGTAGCTGAAAAATATGCTGGCTCAAGCCAGAATAGCACCGTTAATGTTGAGCCACAAATAGAAAATAAAATCATGCAGCTTTTTTCCAATTGTGGATCCCAGTTGATGACTGGGATATGATTAGCCCAAGGTCGTAAAAAGGGCTAAAATGAGGAGGGCGAATTGGTGGTCAGGTTGCCCTGACAGTGGTCCAGAAAGTGATCCCAACATTTCTAATGAGGTCCTGATTAGTAGTGAAGGAGAAAAGGGTGGAATGAGGTAGAGCATCGCTAATAAAACTGCCTTGCATTGCAGTTTTGGCATCTTTCTTTATTCATCACAAATGCGGGCAGCATACGGACATAGACACCAGCATTCTATGAACATTGTTTACTTTACTACTGGCTGCACCGCTCTCGGCTGGTAACGTAAGCCAGCATTCTCACGGACTCTTCCATGTCACTAACTCTCCCAACTCACTGGCTCACCCATGTGCAGTTCGTGTACTCCTTTGTCTTCTCACATATCCCACTTTGGGAACAACTGTTCAATGACAATCATTTTGGCTCACCCAAGATTGAATTGTTTTTTATTAAGTGGCTTCTCTTCCGTTGGAAAAAAAAACAACAAAATTTTGCCAGAGCCAAACAATATTGAGACAACTCGAACCCTGACATTAATTCTTTTAAATGCTAAACTAAAATGATCAAATCAATGACTTTTTCAATGTAAACTCTCTTTTTTTTCTTTTGAATTATTTATTTTAGAATTTGAATACAGATAGTGAGAAACAAGAAGGGTGTTTGTGAGGGTCCTGAGAACGAACAACAGCACAATGGCCTGCTCTACGGTGGGTGCCCGCTCAGGTCTCACAAACAAGGTTTTAGCTTGCTTGTGCCATTACAGGGATGAATTTTCCATATGCAAATCAGCCTGCTCTCACCCAAAAAGGGTGGCCAGTGCTGAATGCCAAGGACGTCATCCCTGCACAAGAGGTGCAGCAACCCCGACGATCGTTTCGGCCTTCTTGGGCCTCGTCAGGAGGGTATAGCTGACACCCCTCTAGGCACATCAAGCAAGGGGTCCACGTCTGGATGACCCTTTACAATTATAGTGAGAAACAAGAAGGGTGTTTGTGAGGGTCCTGAGAACGAACAACAGCACAAAGGCCTGCTCTACGGTGGGTGCCCGCTCAGGTCTCACAAACAAGGTTTTAGCTTGCTTGTGCCATTACAGGGATGAATTTTCCATATGCAAATCAGCCTGCTCTCACCCAAAAAGGGTGGCCAGTGCTGATTGCCAAGGACGTCATCCCTGCATGAGAGGTGCAGCAACCCCTGACGATCGTTTCGGCCTTCTTGGGCCTCGTCAGGAGGGTATAGCTGACACCCCTCTAGGCACATCAAGCAAGGGGTCCACGTCTGGATGACCCTTTACAATTATAGTGAGAAACAAGAAGGGTGTTTGTGAGGGTCCTGAGAACGAACAACAGCACAATGGCCTGCTCTACGGTGGGTGCCCGCTCAGGTCTCACAAACAAGGTTTTAGCTTGCTTGTGCCATTACAGTGAGAGCAGGCTGATTTGCATATGGAAAATTCATCCCAAGAAGGCCGAAATGATCGTCGGGGGTTGCTGCACCTCTCGTGCAGGGATGACGTCCTTGGCAATCAGCACTGGCCACCCTTTCTGGGTGAGAGCAGGCTGATTTGCATATGGAAAATTCATCCCTGTAATGGCACAAGCAAGCTAAAACCTTGTTTGTGAGACCTGAGCAGGCACCCACCGTAGAGCAGGCCATTGTGCTGTTGTTCGTTCTCAGGACCCTCACAAACAGCCCCCCTGTTACTCTTTGAATACAGATAGTAAAAAGAAAAGTAAGCGATGAACAATGGCCACGCAGGACCATAAAATGTCATCTATAGAGTCATGAAATAGTAAAAATAAAATGGAGGGGAAGGGGGTAAAGAAGTAAGTGGAGTAAAACAAATCCCAAAAAAAGTGGTGTAGTCCGGCAGGGCGGGGGCATCAAGAAGGGGGGGGGAATCAAAAGGGGGGGTGGCAAGGGACTGCCCAGTAAATCATGGCGTATATTTCTGGACCTGACTGTATATTTCACATACACATAATATATACCGTATTTTTCGCTCCATAAGACGCACCTGACCATAAGACGCACCTAGTTTTTAGAGGAGGAAAACCGGAAAATAAATATTCTGAATGAAATAGTGTAATAATGGATATTGCCCCAGCTCGTGGATATGCCTTAGCTCACACGTGGATATGCCTTAGCTCACACATGGATTTGCCCCAGCTCACACATGGATTTGCCCCAGCCAGCTCACACATGGATTTGCCCCAGCCAGCTCACACATGGATTTGCCCCAGCCAGCTCTCACATGGATTTGCCCCAGCCAGCTCACACATGGATTTGCCCCATCAGCTCACACATGGATTTGCCCCAGCCAGCTCTCACATGGATTTGCCCCAGCCAGCTCTCACATGGATTTGCCCCAGCCAGCTCACACATGGATTTGCCCCAGCCAGCTCACACATGGATTTGCCCCAGCCAGCTCTCACATGGATTTGCCCCAGCCAGCTCACACATTGATTTGCCCCAGCCAGCTCACACATGGATTTGCCCCAGCCAGCTCACACATGGATTTGCCCCATCAGCTCACACATGGATTTGCCCCATCAGCTCTCACATGGATTTGCCCCAGCCAGCTCTCACATGGATTTGCCCCAGCCAGCTCTCACATGGATTTGCCCCAGCCAGCTCACACATGGATTTGCCCCAGCCAGCTCACACATGGATTTGCCCCATCAGCTCACACATTGATAATGCCCCAGCCAGCTCACACATGGATTTGCCCCATCAGCTAGCACATTGATAATGCCCCAGCTCACATATGGATATGGCCCAGCAGCTCGTGGATGTGCCTCCGCTCACCTGCCGCCGCCGCCGCCGCGTTCTTCTCCCTCTGAGCATGCGTCCGGCGGCAGGAAGCTTGGGCACTCGCCTGGGGGAGCCACGTGACCGCGATCTCGGGAGATCGCGGTCACGTGGCTCCCCCAGGCGAGTGCCCAAGCTTCCTGCCGCCAGACGCATGCTCAGAGGGAGACGAACGCGGCGGCGGCAGGTGAGCGGAGGCACATCCACGAGCTGCTGGGCCATATTCGCTCCATAAGACGCACCCACTTTTCCCCCCACTTTTTGGGGGGAAAAAAGTGCGTCTTATGGAGCGAAAAATACGGTACATCATATGCCAGTTTGCTTAATCAATAATTTTTGGCTCGGGCTAGATTATGTTTTTTCTGATAGAGAACAGTCTAATTAATAGAAAACTAGTCCGTTTGGGTTGAGCCAAGATGATTTTCATAGAGAAAATCACCAGTTACTTATTTTTTCTCATTGCATTTAATGGAGCGGCGGGGCTAGGTTTGATGCCAGTTTGCTTAATCAATAATGCTTGGCTCAAGCTAGATTATGTTTTTTCTGATAGAGAACAGTTTAATTAATAGAAAACAAGTCAGTTTGGGTTGAGCCAAGATGATTTTCATAGAGAAAATCACCAGTTACTTATTCATTTTTTACCATTGAAACAAGTGGAGTGGGGGGGGGCAGTTATCTGGATAAATTTATTTCATCATATGAATGTGTTAGAATTGTCCAATTGTTCGAAATACTTTTTATTGACATTATTCTTTGAGGAATAAGATCCTGGGCGAATAAGCAGCTAATTTCAGTCACTAAATAAGAAGCTGCCGGAATAAGAAGCTATCTTCAGTGAGCGAATAAGGCTAGGGTCAAACGAAAGCATTTTTACACGCGAACGTAAAAAAGTGCGTCCGAACGCATTGATGTATTTTTTCACGGAATATGCGAAAACGGTCATACGATGCGCATTTTCGTGCGTGATGTTTTACGAATCCAAACCAGGAAACTTTTTGCGTCTGGACGTTATGTTGGCCGGACATAAGCAGGGTCTGACGTCTCCAAATCACTCACACACACACCGCTAGCGGGCGCAGCGCACTCTGTACGTCCGTACTAGCGGTTCTGCGTTCTCGAAAAAATGCGTTCATTTTCCACTTGCGTTGCGCGACCGTACTTCGTATATTGGCTGTCATTGCCCGTCATTTGCTGCTAGTGCGGCCGTGATTAAGTGCGCCAGAACGCACGTTAAAAATGCGCTGGTCTGACCCCAGCCTAAGGAGCTAACTTCAGCTTCATGCAGTTCTGAGATTTTATTTCCACCAGGACCAGGCAGGCACCAACATGAAGTCTGGCCACGCTGCTTCTCAGCTGCATGCAGGGCTCCAGGGGCAGAAAGAAAGGCGGGGAAATCAAAACAAAGACCCAGCCAATCCCCAGATACTTGCCATGTGCACAAGGCTAGCTGGGATCAGTATGCTGCGTGCTCATTGACTGTTTAGCAACGGTCAGTGTTCTAGTGAAGGAGAGGACAGACTGAAGCCGAACGTGAGGAGCATGCTGTGCTGCCGCTCCTGCGGTGTGCACTCTTCCTCTTCCGGTCTGACTGCCTTTAAAATGTATGGAATTTGAAAGATTTCATTATGAACTGAGGAGCTTGTGGTGCACCTCTTCATAGCAGTGCCTGGGGGCAACTGCACCCCTCGCTACGCCACTGGGCGGCCGGCAATATTGTGCAGGAGGGCCTGGCAGAGGCGGCCCGGGTGGCACTTGTCCCCCTGCCCAGTCCGCCCCTGACGGAAGCAGTATGGGGACAGTATATGTGGAGGGAAGCAGTATGGTGACAGTATATATGGAGGCTGTGTGTGATGTGTGTTAGTCACTCATCACTTAGAAGAAATGCCCTCAGCTCAAACATTAAAGGAGGCACCTCTTATCAGATCAGGATGCTGCAGAATGCCTGTCAGGTGGATCATCTGGTGGCAGTGTAATAGATGGGCCATAGGGGCTGGCTGGGCATGCTGGGAGGGGCCGGAGGCCAGCAGTATCTCTGGAGTCCCTGCTTCCCGAGTCCACAGCCTGTCATTGCTGCATGTGGGCAGTCGGCTCCTCCAGGGCTGATGTCAGCTGACAGGGGTGTGGTGTCAGGCAGTGATGGCTGCTCATCGAAGCAAGCCTGCCCTCACTGAGCCTTGGTACCGCTGCAGGGCCAGTGAGAAGCTTCGTTTCTCCCCTAGCAGCTTTACAATCGTTGGGCAAGTAGTGCAGTATGCCAGCAGCCAGTGAAGGCCTTTATAGCAGAGGAGTAACTAGAAACCTCAGGACCCCGGTGCAAGAATCCATGAAGGCCCCCCCTCCACGAGAGAGAATTTTGCATGTTTACTAAACGGTTTGCAAAAATATCTGTATACAGGTCTCCTGCACTATCGCCTAGTATCCCTATTATATATATATTAGCTGTGTAATTTAATGCTATGGTAATCATCTATACTATAATTGAGTAAGGCTTGGCGTGTCCGTCGCCAAGCCTTACTCTGCGCATGCGCTCGCAACCAGCGGCGGTTGGTTGCGAGCGCATGCAACCGCCGTGGCACGAGCCGGCTGCCGGCTCGCCGCGGCGGTTACAAGATGCACACAGCAGCCGGGTAGAGGCTGCGCTCACAGCCTCTACCCGGCTGCCGACCCGGCTGCCGCGCGCATCCAACCCCCGAGCGGCGAAGGGAAAGTTCCCTCCGCCGCTCGGGGTTGGATGCGCGCGGCAGCCGGGTAGAGGCTGCGAGCGCAGCCTCTACCCGGCTGCTGTGTGCATCCAACCCGTCCGAGCGGCGAAGGGAAAGTTCCCTCGCTTCTGCTCTTTGAAGGACCCAAGCCACGGTCACGTGACCGCGGCTTGGGTCCTTCAAAGACCGGAAGCGGGGAAACTTTCACTTCCCCGGCGCCGCTCGGAAAGGTAAGTATGGCGCGGACGGCGGAGCTCATGGGGCAGCTGTCCGAATGCCGATAGAGCATTCGAACAGCCGCCCCATGTCTGGTCTGGGGTCTGATCTGGGGCATATATCCATGAGAGCTTGGGGGGGGCAATATCCACGAGCCGGGGGGCAATATCCATAAGCTGGGGGGCAATATCCACGAGCTGGGGGGCAGTATCCATGAGCTGGGGGGCAATATCCAGGAGCTTGGGGCAATATCCATGAGCTGGGCCAATATCCATGAGCTGGGCCAATATCCATGAGCTGGGTCAATATCCATGAGCTGGGTCAATATCCATGAGCTGGGTCAATATCCAAGAGCTGGGGCAGTATCCACGTGCTGGGGCAGTATCCAAGAGCTGGGGCAGTATCCACGTGCTGGGGCAATAGCCACGAGCTGGGGCAGTATCCAAGAGCTGGGGCAATATCCACGAGCTGGGGCAGTATCCAAGAGCTGGGGCAATATCCACGAGCTGGGGCAGTATCCACGTGCTAGGGCAGTATCCACGTGCTGGGGCAATATCCAAGAGCTGGGGCAGTATCCACGTGCTGGGGCAATATCCACGAGCTGGGGCAGTATCCACATGCTGGGGCAATATCCACGAGCTGGGGCAGTATCCAAGAGCTGGGGCACTATCCACGTGCTGGGACGATAGCCACGAGCTGGGGCAGTATCCAAGAGCTGGGGCAATATCCACGAGCTGGGGCAGTATCCAAGAGCTGGGGCAATATCCACGAGCTGGGGCAGTATCCACGTGCTGGGGCAATATCCACGAGCTGGGGCAATGTCCACGAGCTGGGGCAGTATCCACGTGCTGGGGAAGTATCCACGTGCTGGGGCAATATCCACGTGCTGGGGCAATGTCCACGAGCTGGGGCAGTATCCACATGCTGGGGCAATGTCCACGAGCTGGGGCAGTATCCACATGCTGCGGCAATATCCACGAGCTGGGGCAGTATCCACGAGCTGGGGCAGTATCCACGTGCTGGGGCAGTATCCACGTGCTGGGGCAATATCCATGAGCAGGGGCAGTATATCCACAATAGACTGCCCTCTGGGCAGGCTTTCCACCTTGTATACTATAAAAGAGTAAGGCTTGGCGTGTCCGTCGCCAAGCCTACTCTGCGCATGCGCGCGCAACCAGCGGCGGTTGGCTGCACGTGCATGCAACCGCAGCGGCACGAGCCGACTGTGCGCTCGCCACGGCGGTTACAAGATGCACACGCAGCAGCCGGGTAGAGGCTGCGCGCGCATCCTGTAGAGCCGGAGGCGCTCGCAGCCTCTACCCGGCTGCCGCGCGCATCCAACCCCTGAGCGGCGAAGGGAAAGTTCCCTCGCTTCCGCTCTTTGAAGGACCCAAGCCGCGGTCACGTGGAAGTCCCACGTGACCGCGGCTTGGGTCCTTCAATGAGCGGAAGTGGGGAAACTTTCCCTTCGCCGCTCAGCAAGTAAGTATGCGGAGACGGAGCTCCAGGGGCGGCTGTCCGAATGCCGATAGAGCATTCGAACAGCTGCCCCATGTCTGGTCTGGGGTCTGAGCTGGGCCATATCCATGAGAGCTTGGGGGGCAATATATCCACGAGCTGGGGCAGTATATCCACGAGCTGGGGCAGTATATCCACGAGCTGGGGCAGTATATCCGCGAGCTGGGGCAGTATATCCGCGAGCTGGGGCAGTATATCCACGAGCTGGGGCAATATATCCACGAGCTGGGGCAATATATCCACAAGCTGGGCCAATATCCACGAGCTGGGCCAATATCCACGAGCTGGGGCAATATCCACGAGTTGGGGCGATATATACATGAGCTGGGGCGATATATCCATGAGCTGGGGCAGTATATCCATGAGCTGGGGCAGTATATCCACGAGCTGGGGCAGTATATCCACGAGCTGGGGCAATATATCCACGAGCTGGGGCAATATATCCACGAGCTGGGGCAATATATCCACGAGCTGGGCCAATATCCACGAGCTGGGCCAATATCCACGAGCTGGGGCAATATCCACGAGCTGGGGCACTATATACATGAGCTGGGGCGATATATACATGAGCTGGGGCGATATATCCATGAGCTGGGGCAGTATATCCATGAGCTGGGGCAGTATATCCATGAGCTGGGGCATATATCCATGAGCTGGGGCATATATCCATGAGCTGGGGCAGTATATCCACGAGCTGGGGCAGTATATCCACGAGCTGGGGCAGTATATCCACGTGCTGGGGCAGTATATCCACGAGCTGGGGCAATATATCCACGAGCTGGGCCAATATCCACGAGCTGGGGCAATATCCACGAGCTGGGGCAATATCCACGAGCTGGGGCACTATATACATGAGCTGGGGCGATATATCCATGAGCTGGGGCAATATATCCATGAGCTGGAGCAGTATATCCATGAGCTGGGGCAGTATATCCATGAGCTGGGGCATATATCCATGAGCTGGGGCAGTATATCCATGAGCTGGGGCAGTATATCCACGTGCTGGGGCAGTATATCCACGAGCTGGGGCAGTATATCCACGAGCTGGGGCAGTATATCCACGAGCTGGGGCATATATCCACGAGCTGGGGCAGTATTTCCACGTGCTGGGGCAGTATATCCACGAGCTGGGGCAGTATATTCACGAGCTGGGGCATATATCCACGAGCTGGGGCACTATATACATGAGCTGGGGCGATATATCCATGAGCTGGGGCAGTATATCCATGAGCTGGGGCAGTATATCCATGAGCTGGGGCAGTATATCCATGAGCTGGGGCATATATCCATGAGCTGGGGCAGTATATCCACGAGCTGGGGCAGTATATCCACGAGCTGGGGCATATATCCATGAGCTGGGGCATATATCCATGAGCTGGGGCAGTATATCCACGTGCTGGGGCAGTATATCCACGAGCTGGGGCATATATCCACGAGCTGGGGCAGTATATCCACGAGCTGGGGCAGTATATCCTTGAGCTGGGGCAGTATATCCACAATAGACTGCCCTCTGGGCAGGCTTTCCACCTTGTATTAATATAATAGGATACTAGGTGATAGGTTATAGCATTATTAGGTTTTGAAACCAGCAGTTTTTGGATAGTGCAGGAGACACGTGTCGTATACAGCTATTTTTTGCACTCTTAAAATGGCCATACAATTTGGAAGTATTTTTAAAGAACGGGTTATGGATCCTCATATAGATTTCTCTTGTGTTATGTTACCTCATCTAGTGGGTCACCCCTCTCCTCTTAGATTGTAAGCTCTTGAGCAGGGTCCTTCTGTAACGTTGGGGGCTTCCAGCCTCTCCGGTATGCTTGAAGGCAGCATGTCTGATGCTGCTCGCTGACCAACGCCCGGTTTAAATAGAGACTCTCTGGAACGCTCTCCCTCGTACTGTCAGACTTTCCCCTAACTTCTCTTCCTTCAAACGCTCCCTGAAAACATTCCTATTTAGGGAAGCCTACCACCCAACTCACTGACGCAACCATCAATCACGCTCACCTTACAGTCCTCTCCTCCTGTTTCCAACCCCAACCCTCCCAGATTGTGAGTTCCTACGGGAATAGGGCCCTCATCTCCTCCTGTACTGTTTGTCAAATGTTGTTCAATGTATTGTAACCCTGTCTATACTGTGCTTATTGTACAGCGCGCGGAATATGCTGGTGCTTTATAAATAAAGAATAATAATAATAATAATAATAATAATAGAGACAGGCAGGGAGGTGGCTGCATGAGGTGCGGCTTGAAAGGGGGGCGCGGTTTGGTGAAGGCCTTTTAAAAACCTACAGTTCCTTCTAAACAGTGCCAGATCGTGGTTATCCATACCTGAGCTCCCTGTACCTGAATTCTCTCGTGATTTAACCTGTTGACTTCTGCTTGTTTTCTGACCATTCTACCTTCCGTTGCCCTAGACTATTTTTCTTGTACTACGCTACTGCACTGATATCGACCCGGCTATTCCATTTGACTATTCTATACTCTGTATTCCTGATTCTGGCTCATTTGACTACCCCCGTGTTGCTGACCTGGTTTTGTATTACGACATTGTCTTTGATTAACCCTTTCTGTCTAGCTAGTACATATACAGTTGTGTTCAAAATTATTCAACCCCCAATGCTGTAAAGGGTTTTAGGGAATTTAGTGTACATTTGTAATTGTATTTAGAATGAAATCCTACAAGGACTTTTTAAAGAACCATATGAAACTAAAATGACATCAATTGGTTTTGTAATACAGTAGTAAATGTTTCTTTTGTGAATTCTTCATTGACACAATTATTCAACCCCTTAAAGACTACCACTCTGAAGAACAGAGGTTCATTCAAGTGTTTACAATCAGGTATTGAAAACACCTGTGGATGTCACGGAGCATCAATAAAGCATAATAAGCACCAATTAGGCAGCTTTAAAATGACTGCGATACTCAGCTCCTTCTAGACATTTACTGGTGTGGTTACAAACATGGTGAAGTCAAGAGAATGGTCCAGGAAGACAAGAAAAGAGGTGATTACTCTTCACAGGAAGGGCAATGGCTATAAGAAGATTGCAAAGATGTTAAACATACCAAGAGAGACCATAGGAAGCATCATTCACAAATTCAAGGCAAAGGGCACTCTTGAAACGCTACCTGGTCGTGGCAGAAAGAAGATGCTGACTTCGACTGCTGTGCGCTACGTGAAGCGTAGAGTGGAGAAAAGTCCCCGTGTGACTGCTGAGAAACTGAGAAAAGATTTGTCAGATGTGGGTACTGAAGTTTCAGCTCAGACAATATGGCGCACACTGCGTAATGAAGGCCTCCATGCCAGAACTCCCAGGCGCACCCACTTGCTGTCTCCAAAGAATAAGAAGAGTCGACTGCAGTATGCCAAAAGTCATGTGGACAAACCACAGAAGTTTTGGGATAGTGTTCTGTGGACTGATGAAACAAAATTAGAACTGTTTGGGCCCATGGATCAACGCTATGTTTGGAGGAGGAAGAACAAGGCCTATGAAGAAAAGAACACCTTGCCTACTGTGAAGCATGGCGGGGGGGGGTCAATCATGCTTTGGGGCTGTTTTGCTTCTGCAGGTACAGGGAAGATTCAGCGTGTGCAAGGTACCATGAATTCTCTTCAGTACCAGGAGATATTGGATGACAATGTGATGCAGTCCGTCACAAACCTGAGGCTTGGGAGACGTTGGACCTTTCAACAGGACAATGATCCCAAGCATACCTCCAAGTCCACTAGAGCATGGTTGCAGAGTAAAGGGTGGAACATTTTGGAGTGGCCATCGCAGTCACCTGACTTAAATCTGATTGAGAACCTCTGGTGGGACTTAAAGAAAGCAGTTGCAGTGCGCAAGCCTAAGAATGTGACTGAACTGGAGGCTTTTGCCCATGACGAATGGGCGAAGATACCCGTAGATCGCTGCAAGACACTTGTGTCAAGCTATGCTTCACGTTTAAAAGCTGTTAGTACAGCATCCTTTTACAGTTATAAGTACTAAGATTGAATGTCACTTGGGGGTTGAATAAAACTGATAATGATGTGAGCACAGAAAAGACATGTGGTTATTTCATTATAAATGTTATGTTATGTTATATTTGTCTGACCTACACGTGCCTCTTTGATTTAATTGTAAGCAAGATGACTGAATGATCAAAATCAATGTCAAACTGGCCAAAACACTCAATTTCAGTGGGGGTTGAATAATTTTGAACACAACTGTATACCTGGCCAATTTTTAAGGACCAGACAGTTAGGGATTTTTCTACGGCTACCCTGTTTGTAGCTTTTTGGCTCTGTGGAGTGTTGGGCTTTAAGGACTGCGTGGTGGGATCCGGGAACCGTGACACTTTCCTCCTTCTGTTCAGTGTGTGTAACATGTATATATATTTGTTATTCTGTCTCTGCCATTGTACAGCGCAAAGGTATTTGTTGGCGCTTTCTAAATGCTTGAAACTGTAACTGTTATAAGGTGGAGTATTAATTAAGATCTAGTTGAATAGCCCTCTCCCCCTTCTTTTAATTAAGTTTTTTCATTAATGGAGTTTTAACAAAATGTTTTTAGTAAGAATGAAAAACTCCCATCCCTTTTATTTTTGTTTTTTTGATATGTCGTCCTGTAAAAGTTTGCCTATTTGCTATTCTCTCGGAAGTTTATTTTTTGACGTAGTGTCTTCTGGTGCGACATACATTGTTATCTTATCTTATAATATTTAAAATAAAGAATTGCAAAACAAAAATTAAAAAAGTTAAAACTCTCTCCATTTAACTGAATGGGTTAATAAGCTGACCAGACACTGCAATGAGACACCAGGAAGTGTCAGACTCATGATGGATAGCCAGACAAAAGATAACAAGGCCTCTGCTGCCTAATTAACCCTTAAGGACGAATGACAGAACTGTTCCATCATAAATGCATTGACTTTAAAGACCCTAGGTCCTTAAAGGGTTAACAATCCACCAGACACCAGCTGCTGTTTTTGCTGTCCCACTGGAAACTGCTGCCCTAGGCCTAGGCCTTGTCGGCCTAGGCCAAGATACAGCACTGCCCCCATGCACCCCACTACTTCACATATTCAACTATTACCCTCACTTAGTGTGTCACCCCTCTCCTTTTAGATTGTAAGCTCTTGGGCAGTGTCCTCTCTCCTATTGTTCCGTGTGTTTAACTTGTATGAACATTTGTTCTTCTGTCTCTCCCGTTGTACAGCTCTACAGAACTTGCTAGCACTTTATACATACCCGTTAGCTAGCTGTGCATGTGAAACCCTGTGCAGCTCAGGACCTCAGACTAGGGAAAATGAGGAACTACATATTAGCTATCTCTGCAACTGTGAAAGCAAAACCTACTCACGCTCTCTCACAGACTCACTCTCACCCACGGACACGCTTACTTGTGCTCTTTCATGGTTTACATACTCACGGTCTCACTCAAACTCCCTCACATAGTCACTCTTTCTTGTCCCGTCTCTTGTGCCCGCTCTCTCTCACTGCACCTTTTCTTGGTGGCCCTCTGCTTTATCTCGCTGGTTTTCTCTTTACCGTTTCTTGCTGTGTCTCTGTGATTTTCTTTGTTGTCCCTCTCTCTACTGTCTCTTTTTCTCTGTGTGCATGGATTTCTTTCCTTCCCTCTCTCTGCAGTAGCTGGGGGTGAAAGTTCAGCCCTCCCCTCAGCTCACAGTGCAGGATGGAGAGGAGCAACTCAGTCGCACATGCTCGGTGTGTTTTTTTATGTATACCAAGGTATACACACACTGATTGGTTAGCTTACAATGCATTATTATTATTTTTTTTTAGAAAGGATTTTACCAGGAAGGATACGTTGAGATTTCTCTTGTTTTCAAGTATGTCCTGGGTGTCGAGTATGTACCGTTAGGTGACTTGCCCAAGGTGGGTGTGGAAAACCCCAAGAAAGACAAGCAGGTAAATATGAAAAAATATCATATTTACTTGCTTTTTATGCCTGCTGAACGTGACTACTGACTCAAACGGCATAGCATGTTTTTAAAAGCACACTAGCAAAGCATGCTTGTCCCTTTAAGGGATAGATTAAGCACTGTAGGGATACCATTTCAGAGTCTCTGTCCTTTAAAAAATTTTGTGTGTTGGGTGACATAGACTGTGCATCGTAACTCAATTCTGTTTTAAAGCTACACAGTAAAAAGTTTTATTTAACCCCTTCCCGACCGCTGATGTACCATGTATGTTCGATCGGGAAGTCTCCCTTAGACCTGCGGATGTACATGGTACGTCAGGGGTCTCCTAACCTTCCTCCCGCCTGATACGTACCTCCCTTGCCGGCTCCCATGGCAGTCTGGAAGCTTGTCCCGCCCTTTTAGGCCTCCGGCACACGAGCGTATTTATGGCTCATGTGGGCCCGCACTTCCCTGCGTCCGTGCGTTTTTGACGGGGAAGGCCATCCACCAGACGTGAAAAAGCCCTCCCCGTCAAAAAGCGAAACGGATGCTGACAGGATACAAAGCGCGATTCTCCATAGGAGAATCGCGCTTTGTACGCTGAGCGCAGAGAGTGGAAGGAACGCCCACTTTCACGGACGTTCCTTCCTCTGTTAACGCTTGTGTGCCGCCAGCCTTAGGGGGGCTGGCAGATGCAATGCCATCATCACGCTGCGTGATGATGTCATCAGCAGGCACCCACCGTTGCCTGCACTAAAATTCAGGAAGGGGAGGGCAGGCTCCTTTGGAGCCATCTATCTCCCCAATGGTGTAAAATAGCAAAAAAACTAATTGCACTGCTGGAAAGGGGAGAGTATCCCCTTTTCAGTGGTGTACAGCATTCACTATTTCGCTTCCGAATTGCGATTCAAATCCGGAGGTCAGCCAAGCCTCTGGGTCACCCTCCACCCACTGACATCCTCACTATATTTGTGAGGACAAAAGTGGGCCAGTTAACCCCCTAGTTGCAAAGTGGAGATAGGGGGATCCTTTGGATCTCTGTATCTCCCGATCCATGGCAGCTAGAGGGTCATGTTTTATATCAGTGTTTCCCAAACCTGTCCTCGGGACCCTCAACCAGGCCAGATTTTGCAGATCACCTTGGGAAAGAGCAGATTGAATCCTGCAATCACTGAGCAGCAAATCATATCACCTGTGCTGTGCTTCAGATATCTGGAAAACCTGGCGTGTCAGCGGGTACTGAGGACAGGTTTGGGAAACGCTGTTTTATATCATTGGAAAGGCCTTTCCAACGATATCAAACATGACCAGGTTTGGTGTAAAAATTAATTAAAAAAATAAAATATGATTGACTTTAGAGATTACTCTGCCTCAAAAGGACACTCACTGAGGAAGCCTACATGGCAAAAACGCGTTCTGGTGATCATTTTAAAGCTTTTGTATTATTTTATACCAAAAAAAAATAATTCGATTTATTCCTGCCATATGTTTTTTTTTTATTTTTCAAGAAGATTGCAAGTGCTAAATTTCACACTTGTAACATCTTTGGTTTTTGATATCTAGATATACGGATAAAAGTACTCACACACCCCTTTCCCCTGACCCCCCCCTTAACCTCCTTGGTGGTCTAATTTTTTCAAACTTTTGTGTCTAAAAGCGTCTCAATTTTTTTTGAAAGGAAACGTGTTTTTTTATATAGTAAGCCTGTAATAATTAGGAATAACGCACTGAAATCTGTGCAAACAAGAGTCTAGTAAAGACACGGAGTCCGATAAAGTTTGAAACACGACATAATAATTTATTATCCCAAAAATAATTAGCCAAAACAATGCTAATAAATTATATTCAATAATATAATCAATCCAAAAACACTGAAATCTTTCAGAAAACAAGGGTGCAATATTAGACTGTGTATGTATGGTCTGTTTCTGATCTTTTAGAGCCACCTAGTGGTCGTTCATGAGTAGGTCATGCTGCTGGAGATTTTACATTGGAAATCTTTTTTCTTTTCACAGTTTGCTGCCTGGTCCCGCCCCCTGCATCGTGTGACTCGCAGAGAGCGTTACCAGGGAACAAGTCGCCACAATCACACTGCGGGGGAGCGCAGGATGAGGTGAGTATGCAGCCCGAGTGTGGCTCGGGGTTACTGTTCGCGGTAGTGAAATTTAACCGCGAGTCACACTCGGGAATACCGCCAGGGAGGTTAAATAAAAGTTTATATTTTTTATTTTTTTGCATGTCTTGCTGCCTGGTATTTTTCATCGATACACATATTTTCCTGAGCCCACTTACTCGACCCTGGAATCTGGATTATATCGCCGGAACCAAGGAAAAGAGAAGAAATCATCTAAATATAAGTATTCCAATCTTACAGTACTTCCATCCTCTGCGTGAATTATTCAGTATATACTACATTTTCTCTTGCAAATTGCTTTTATCATATACTAGCTTTTGCCCGCGGCCACACTGGATTTTGGAATTTGTTAAATTGTTTTTAAAAGAAACATGAGTTTTTTTGTTCAAACCCCCCCCTTTCTCACCCCCCCCCCACTTGGGATTTTTGGAAAGTGGTAAAACACGTGTTTTTTTATTTTTCAAGAAGATTGTAAGTGCTAAATTTAACACCTGTAACATCTTTGGTTTTTGAAATCTAGATATACTGATAAAAGTACTCACACCCCTTTCCCCCCTTACCCACCCTGGCGGTCTGATTTTTGTCAAAATTTTGTGTCTAAAAGCGTTTAAATTTTTTTGGAAAGGAATTTTTTTTCTTATAGTAAGCCTGTAATCCTTAGGAAAAACTCACTGAAATCCGTGAAAACAAGAGTCTAGTAAACACACAGAATCAGATAAAGTTTGAAACACGAATTAATAATTTATTATCCCAAAAATAATTATCCAAAATAATGCAAATAAATAATATTCAATATTATAACTCAAACTAAAAACACTGAAATCTTTCAGAAAGCAAAGGTGCAATATTAGTAACTGCATATTGCTTCAGTGTAAACATCCATGGTATGATATATTATTTTAATTATGTACACTCTTATTTATACAGCAACATTCATAATGTATACAGCGTATCAATAATTATATTTTCATATAAGAGATGTTCAAATCATATATACAGTAAATTTTATTTTTAGAATGTGTATGGTGTTTCTGATCTGTTAGTGCCACCTAGTGGCCGTTCAGGAGAACTGCACGTTAGGGCCTTTACATTGAAATATTTTTTTTGCAGTTTGTTGCCTAGTCCCGCCCTCTGCATCTCGTGACTCGCAGGGAGCGTTACCAGGAAGCAAGTCGCCACGATCACAATGCGGGGGACAGCGAGGGAGCGCAGGATGCGGTAAGTATACAGCCCGAGTATGGCTCGGGGTTACCGTTCGCGGCAGCGAAATTTAACCCCAAGTCACACTCGGGAATACCGCCAGGTAGGTTAATTGGATTTTCAGAAAATGGCAAAACATATGTTTGGGTTTTTTGCACGAAGATTGTAAATACCAAATTTCACACCTGTAACATCTTTGGTTTCTGAAATATAGGTATACTGATAAAAGTATTCAACCCCCCCCTTTTTGACCCCCCAACTGGATTTTCGGAAAATGGTAAAATATGTGGGCCATATTACATAGTTGGTGCTGCACCTGCCCCTGCAGAGCTGACAGAAATTCAGGAGTGTGGCTCCTGTCCCCTAAACAAACCAGCTCAAGCACAGTATGGCATCTCTTTGCTTGAGCCATTGCGTAGCCCCTGTCAAGCGTCGGTTTAACTGCCACTTTGCCAGAGACAGAGAAGGAGGAGGAAGAGGAAGAGGTGGTGGTGGAGCAGACAGACCTCATACAAGCAGCTTTCTGGAGGCATGGTGGATGAACAAGCTTCAGCACAGAGCCCCATCCTGGATCCCTCCCAGCTGCAATCAGAGTTACCCAGTGTGCCATTTATTTATTTATTTATAAAGGATTTTACCAGGAAGGATACATTAAGATTTCTCTCGTTTTCAAGTATGTGCCATGAAGGAAATGTAACAGCCCTGTCCATGCTTGCTGGACCACGTGTCTAAAGTCATGTGCACCTTGCTGCTGACTGCCTTTCCCAATGACTCCATAACATTGTGTTTCACGTGCTGGTATAGTGCTGGAATGGCCTTCCGTGAAAATAAATGGCGTTTTGGAACCTGCCACTGTGGTACAGCACATTCAGTAAATTAACGGAAGGAAGCAGAGTCCACCAGCTGGACAGGCAGCAACTGAAATGCGAGTAATTTTGCTAAGCTGGCATTTAGACGCAGTGCTTGGGGATGGTTGGGACTATATTTTTTCTGACGCTACAGCAGCTTGGGCAACGTAATCTGACTGCGTAAATCTTCAGCTGATGGGATGCTGTCACATTGTGAGGAAGGACCTGGTACACCCATTACTGTAGCATCATCCCTATCAGTGGAGGTTGTAGGCAATGACATGGCAGGACATATAATGGGGGTAGAGACAGGTGAGGAGGACCTATGCAAAGTTTTGCGCCAACGGGATGCGTGGCAGGTGGTCATATGTCGCCTCAAGCACGTGGTACCCAAGCTCGGGATGTCTTTCCCACGCTTGATCCTCATCTGACATAGATTACAAATAGCAACGGTGCGGTCTGCTGCACATTTCTTAAAGAACTCCCAGACAGCAGACTTCCTGTACATGTGCTTTGAGACAACAGCGCTCTGCACCTGAGCAGCTCTGACATCTGATGCCTTGGACTGGCTACAGTTGCTCATAGAGGACATTGTGCCTCGTGTTTGTTGTGCCTCCTCCTCTTCACTTGACTCCTCTGTTCGATCAGGCAACCAGGTGGAGTCAGTGACCTAATCATCGTCATCACCCCCTATCTCCTCATCACTGGAGCCAACCTCGCAATATGCTGCAGCTGCTGGGGGAACATGAGTGCCAGTTATTTGTGTGTCACTGGCACCCCCTTCCTCTAGGTTGATTAGACTTCTTTCCTCAACCTCAGAGATTGAATCAGAGCACTGTAGTTGCTGCACATCCTCAAGCAGCATGTCACTGTCATTGTAGTCAAACAATTCAGCTAGACTCCTCTGTGTATGTTGGTGAGGCTATGGCAGGAGTAGCTGTAGACATGGAGGCTGCATTAGATGCTTTGGCAGCTTAGGTGGACTGTAAACCACTACAAGCCTGGCTGGCAGAGGACTCGGAGGATGAGGATGGCCTGGTTAGCCAATCCACCAAATCCTCTGTATGTTGCTGCTGCTTAAGACGGCCAGCACCAGTTAGAAAGGACAAGTGTGCTCCTGCAGAGGATGCACCACGTCCACGACGACCAGAGGCACAGCTTACCGACACAGAGGCTGCTTGCCCTCTTATCTGTGTCTGGGAGCGTCTGCCCGTCCTTTTTGGTCCTTCTGACATGGTGAGTGATATATAGATTAAAGATTACCAGAACTCTGGTATAACTCAGTGAGACACCCTGATAGCTAGCAGCCAGTGACAAGACACAGATTAAAATTCCCAGAAACCACCTATAAGTCAGTGAGACCCCCTGATAGGAACCCCTGATAGCTGGAAACAGTGACAAGACACAGATTACAATTCCCAGACATCTGCTAGAAGTATGTGGGACCCCCTGATAGCTGGCAGTGAGAAGACACCGATTACAATTCCCAGGAACCTCCTATAAATCAGTGAGACCCCCTGATGGGTGGCAGTGACAAGACACAGATTGCAATTCCCATGAACCTCCTATAAATCTGTGAGACCCCCTGATGGGTGGCAGTGACAAGACACAGATTGCAATTCCCATGAACCTCCTATAAATCAGTGAGACCCCCTGATGGGTGGCAGTGAGAACACACAGATTACAACAATTCCAAGATATCTTGTAGAAGTGAGACCCCCCAATAGCTGCTGGCACTGAGAAGACACACTAACAGAACAATCGCCTCTCAAAAAACATGTGCAGAAGGCTGTGTGAAGCCTTATATAGTGTGCTGCGGGACTTAGCTCTGTGGGCCCATGATTGGGAAAAATTTGCCCAATCAGGACTCAGCCGTGATTGGCATATTCTTGCACCTGTCTTGCACCTGACCTGTGGTCAGGTGCAAGGCTGTAGACAATTACAAGCTTCAGGCCAGTGGAAAAGTGCATTGTGGACGAACACGCGGAAATGTTCGGAGTTCAACGAACAGCCGAACGGGCGATGTTCGAATCGAACTCCGAACATATCTAACCGAACAGCTCATCCCTAGTGCCTACGTCATAAAAACAGTGCACCTTCAAAATTTCACGTTCCTAGGTTAAACGGTTTCAACTGGGTGTTGAGGAGTCAGTCAGGACTTTTGCGTATATATATATATATATATATATATATATATATACACACACACACACATAGGGAGACCGCAATGGAGGAGGCACACGAGGACTTCATAAAATGTAAATATTTATTCAGAATTACATTAAAAATCCGACGTTTCGGCCCACCGAGGGCCTTTTAAAAGGTATAGCAAAGTAAATAAAAAGCAGATGTTTATATGCTGCTGGGAAGAAAGAAGGAATAGCACTTACCCCTCCTGCTCCGTGCCGGCGAGTGGATGTGGGCCGATGCCCAGGGATGCCGGAAACATGGCGTCATAGGACCCTACGTCATCAGGCCGCGGCCATAGGGCCGTGTCGCCCCTGGCAACCGGCCAAACAGGAGGGTGTAAAAATCCCATGCTTACTTTAAAAACATAGAAAGATCCTTTCATGTTGGTAAGGGTCCGAGTGAGAACATTGAGTACAATCATGGAGGAGGTCAGGTGGATGGGGAGCAGAAATGGATAGGTGATAGAATAGATATGACAGTATAAACATGAGGGACGGTAGTATGGCACAAAATATGGGAATGTGTAGAGAGAAAGAAGAAAAATAAACAACAGAGGTGAAGTGTGACTGAAGGTGGTGTGGAGTTAAGATGAGTGTAATGATATGGCACAAAGGATATGTGCGGTATGGATATATTGGTGCTCGTGCCAACGAAACTGTAGAAAATGAATGAATACATCGATAAGACAAATCATGCAGTGAAAAAGTGATGATCTGAAAAAAACTGAAAAATGTGAAAAATAAAGTGAAGTGGGGGAAAAAAAAAAAGGGAGAGGCATTGTGATGGTGAATGAGATGTGTGGTGATATGTGTGTTAATGTACATGAGTGGTGTATGATGCAGTGGGTGACTGTGTGGAGGGTCCCACAAGGGGGCAGAGGAAGAAGTGAAAAGTGCGTGAAAAAGTGCGTGAGAAAAGGGAGATAGAAAAGTGGCGAAGAGAAAAGAAAAGAATAAAAAGAATTGAAAGAATTCTCGCTCGACTGGATGGTTCTTGTCATAGAGAAAGAGGGCGCGGAGTTGCAGGACCTACGGAAAAATCTGTCCTCTTTTGAACTTAGCCATGCAACGACCTTACAATCGGTGGACTTTGCCCCTCGGATCATTAACCCTTTCGCTGCTGAGGCATTTCCCGCCTCTTTGCTGAGGTAATTTTTACCGGTTTTGCTCATCATGTTTAAACGTGTTTTGAAGGCTTATTTTAGTATATGACCCAGACATATTATATATCGTTCTTTCCGTCAGACTCGGCAGATTCATAATATGTCATTATTATATGTATACGTCATGACCTGTCTGTATATTATAACAAAAAATGCAATAAAATATGAATTTTCAATAGTTTACAACGTGTAAAGTTTTTTTTTTTTACATTTTAACATGCGAGCAATTGCGGTTATATTTTGTATGGGGTGCGCTTGTTAAAAAAATTAGAGATGGGGTCTCGTTACATTTTTTTTTGGGGAAAATTACGCGATTTTTAACAAACGCACCGCATACAAAAATCGTTAGTGCAGCATTATTGTTCACATTATAATTGAAATGGGAACAATATTGCTGCATTAACGAACCAAAAAAAGAAAAATATTTTTTTATAATTTTTTTATTTTTATTTTTATTTTTTTAAAACTTTTTTCATACTCATGTTTGGTATTGTTGGAACGACCATGCTCTGGCCGATCCAACAATACCAAACATTAACCCCTAACTGCCATGGATCGGGAGATAGGGGGTTCATTGGAACCCCCTATCTCCACCATTGGTGGCAGTTAGGGGTTAACTCCAGGACTGGCATCATCGTGCTATGCACGATGACGCCAGTCCTCAGGGGGCATTCCCGGAAGCTTGGCCGACATCCAAGATGTCGGCCAGCTCCGGGAAAGGATCACGAACCGGCACTTTTCGGCGCCGATTCGTGATCCGGCCCCCATGGGGTTAATGCCAGGTACCATTTGGAAGGGCAGGTTGTGCCCTTCCAAACGGTGTCTGGGTTAACCCCCTGCACGCCGCCGATCGGGAGGGAGAGAGGTCCGAAGGACCTCCCCCCTCCCTTTCAGGCGCCTCCTACGCACATGCGGGGGGGGGGGCGCCTGAATTAGGTGTCATCGCGCCCCCGCGATGCCACCTAATTACTCCGGCGGCGGTTCCGGGTGCTGGCATCAAAGGATGTCAGCCCGCACCGGGGGGGCCAGCGATCGGCCGGAACCCGGCCGAACGCTGGCCCCAAAGGGAGGACACGCTCAGCGCGTCCTCCGCAAGGAACGAGACTGCGGGTGGACGCGCTGAGCGCGTCCTCCGCAGTGAAGTGATTAAAATCCAGGAGGAAGTCCAGAAATACAAATTGTAATTAATCCGATTCAAGAAACAAAAAATGGATCGCGTCAACTATGACTATACCTCCCATCAGGTATATGGCTGGCTCAATGGCAATAAACGTAGATTCAATCCCAGTCGCCCGAAACCAAGGATAAAGAAACCTGTAATCCACACCATTGATATTACTTCGGGTGAATCCGCCTCGGACACAGAACCTCCTCAATCCACACCGCAAGCCTCTACATCCAATACAGATCAAACTTTTTTGGCTCCATGGGGGGATGTGCGCAGAAGCCATCCCCACCCCGTATCCACACCAGAGGTTATCTCAGCAGCATTGCCGCAAGCGCCCCTGTAGAAGAGGAAAGGGGTCACAGCATCGCCAGGGGCAGAAGCAAACCTCCACTTCCCAGGAGATAATTCCTATCTTCAATTTATCCCAAAAAATGCTCAATGACCACCATATCTTGGTGCTCTCTAAGGGACTATCATTCATCCCTACATCATCTATTTCAACTTTGCGCCAGGAACTAGAGATCTACCAAATAAACCGCACACTGGCCATTCAAGAACGTATATTTGAGCCTACCCCCATTGTTGGAAGTCAATTTAAGGTTAAAAGCACCAGTGACTTTAAAAGCAACAACACCATGGTCAAAGCCTTTTCCCACATCATGAATAACAATGCCATAGCACCACCCTCCAACCAACATAAGCGCACTCACCATAACCTCACTAAGGAGCAACAGTTAGCCCTACAGGATTTGGAAACGGACTCCTCTATCGCAATACGTGCGGCCGACAAGGGCGGGGGCATCGTTATATTGGATTATCAATATTACAGTCAAGAAATACACCAGCGACTTTCCGATGTATCTACATACAAAAGGCTCACTTTTGACCCCACTACTTCTTTTCAGAAGAAGATCATCGCTTTAATCAATCTGGGGCTCGAAGCCGGCTTCTATAATGACTCCACGGCGACATTCCTTACGGTCACCCATCCGCGCATCCCAATCCTGTACACCATCCCTAAGATCCATAAGGACAGCATTCGACCACCCTATAGTCTCAGCTCGCGGTGGCCTCTTGGAACCATTAAGAAAATACATCGATGGGCTGTGCAAATATACTCCAACCTTTATTAAGGATACACCGGAACTCAGGGGTCAAGTCCTGGGAAAAAAAGTGAGGGAACTCACCCACAAATTCCACAACCCCCATTACCTGAAGAAAATAATATATATATCACAAGTATAGCAGTGCGTGCCGGTGATACCATTTTTATTGGGTTAACTTTACATTTAAAAGACAAGCTTTCAAGAGTGTAAACTGGAAACTATACTGATCAGTGAAAGGTATCACTACGTACAGGTATACTCGTGATTGTGGCAACTGGACTAACGCATTTTATATAGAATATATATATATATATCCAGGTACAGACCCCCAGAATAATATACACAACACTGTGCCCCCAGAATAATATACACAGCGCTGAGCCCCCAGAATAATATACACAGCGCTGAACCCCCAGAATAACATACCCAGCACTGAGCCCCAAGAATAATATACACAGCACTGAGCCCCCAGAATAACATACACAGCACTGAACCCCAAGAATAATATACACAGCACTGGTTATATGGATATATTTTCCCCAGTTCACTTGGATATAATTGCCCCAGCTCAAATGGGTATATATTGCCCCAGCTCTCATGGATACTGCCCCCAGGTCTCATGGATACTGCCCCCAGGTCTCATGGATATTGCCCCCAGGTCTCATGGATATTGCCCCCAGGTCTCATGGATAATGCCCCCAGGTCTCATGGATAATGTCCCCAGGTCTCATGGATAATGCCCCCAGGTCTCATGGATATGCCCCAGGTCTCATGGATATGCCCCAGGTCTCATGGATATTGCCCCCAGGTCTCATGGATATTGCCCCCTGGTCTCATGGATATGCCCCAGGTCTCATGGATACTGCCCCCAGGTCTCATGGATATTGCCCCCAGGTCTCATGGATATGCCCCAGGTCTCATGGATATTGCCCCCTGGTCTCATGGATATGCCCCAGCTCTCATGGATATTGCCCCCTGGTCTCATGGATACTGCCCCAGGTCTCATGGATATGCCCCAGGTCTCATGGATACTGCCCCAGGTCTCATGGATATTGCCCCCCCAGGTCTCATGGATATTGCCCCCCCAGGTCTCATGGATATTGCCCCCCAGGTCTCATGGATATTGCCCCCCCAGGTCTCATGGATATTGCCCCCCCAGGTCTCATGGATATTGCCCCCCAGGTCTCATGGATATGCCCCCCAGGTCTCATGGATATTGCCCCCCCAGGTCTCATGGATATTGCCCCAGGTCTCATGGATATGCCCCAGGTCTCATGGATATGCCCCAGCTCTCATGGATATTGCCCCCTGGTCTCATGGATACTGCCCCAGGTCTCATGGATATGCCCCAGGTCTCATGGATACTGCCCCAGGTCTCATGGATATTGCCCCCCAGGTCTCATGGATATTGCCCCCCCAGGTCTCATGGATATTGCCCCCCCAGGTCTCATGGATATTGCCCCCCAGGTCTCATGGATATGCCCCCCAGGTCTCATGGATATTGCCCCCCCAGGTCTCATGGATATTGCCCCAGGTCTCATGGATATGCCCCAGGTCTCATGGATATGCCCCCCCCAGGTCTCATGTATATTGCCCCCCCAGGTCTCATGGATATTGCCCCCCCAGGTCTCATGGATACTGCCCCCAGCCCAGCTCACCTTTGCTGCTCCTCTGCTGCTCCTGCTCCTGCCGCACATTGCCGGCGGCCGCGTGCTTCCTGCTTCAGCGGCCGCTGACAGGAAGTGCAGCTGCTCGCCTGGGATCTATGAAACAGCCAGGCGAGCGGCTCCACCTCCTGTCACTGGCCGTTGTAACAGGAAGCACGCGGCCGCCGGCAATGTGCGGCGGCGGCGTTCGGGCTCGGGCCACAACGGGAATGCTGCGTTCCCGCTGTGGGAGAAGTGCGGGAACGCCGTTCCTGCGCGTTCCCGCTCGACTCGAGCCCTGCGCGGAACTCCTCAAAAGGATTTCACAAATATCACTGGCGGATGAGGTTATCACCTTGGCCACTCTTGATGTAAAGAGCCTTTACACGATCATGACGAGGGCACTGCATCTTTCAAAGCCACCTTGGCAGCCTCAAATACCTACATTGGCCCACCTATCGACTTTTTGGCTGAAATGCTGCAATTGACCTTGCATTTAAATTATTTTCGTTTTGAACAACATTACTACCAACAGCTGGCGGGCACCACCATGGGGGCAGCCATGGTGAGTATCTACACCAACTTTTATATGTACCAATTTGAATTGCAGCACTTTCTCCCACTCCAGGAACATAGCCTCATTTTCTATACACGATATGTCGACGGCCTCTTCCTCATATGGAAAGGAGAGGCTGCTATGCTGGAATCTTGGATCAATGACATCAACGGTATAAATACCCCTGTCCAACTTACTTTGCATCACCACCCTCACTGTATTCATTTTTTGGATGTATAGATATTCCGCAAGGACACGCACCTGGGTTATACGCTATACCGCAAGGACACGGACAGAAACACCTTGCTACGGTCAGAAAGTTATCATCCTCCAGGATTATTAAAATCCCTAGCTATCTCCCAATACCTGCGTGTACTGCGTTACAACAGTGAGGACCATCTTCATGAGCAACAAATTACTGAAATGACCCAACGCTTCATCAACAGGGGCTTCTCAGTGGATAGTCTCTCTGAAGCCCTTCCGAGGGCCCGTGACAAATTCAATACATCCCTTACACCATCCTTGGGTCCCAAAAGCAACCCCCGTATCACTATCTCGATAACCTCCCACTCAGCGGTAACCAACATTCGCCAGCATTGGCATCTATTCCAGCAGGACCGCTCCCTACCCACACAATTCTCTAATCCTCAACTCATTTGCTATCGGCGGGCTAGAAACCTGCGTGACATTTTGGTCCACCCTGACTTAGGCATTTGCCAATCCCCCAAGCCAACATTTGGCAAACACGGTTGCTTTCGATGCCCCAGCTGCGTCACCTGCCACCATAAGTCAGTGGGTTCTTCTTTCGCCCATCCTCACACAGACAAGAGGTTCTTGATTTGCGACTGGATCACATGCATGACCACCCACGTTACATATCTTATTACGTGTCCTTGTGGTCTGGCTTACGTGGGAAAAACGGATCTCACCCTGTGGGACCGCATTAGGGCGCATCGTTCGGCTATCATTACTGCTTTCAGGGACGGACACACTGAAAAACCTGTCGCCAAGCATTTCCTGGCATCGCAACACCGTCTTCCAGCGCTTCGTTTCATCGCGATTGATCATGTGCCCCCCCTCCCTAGAGGGGGAAATCGATCCCAAATCCTGCTTCAAAAAAAGAGAGACTTTTTGGACCCGCACCCTTGACACGGTGGCCCCTAAGAGCTTGAATGAATATGTCACATACACCCCCTTCCTCTCGGCACGATAGGAAGATTACATCATGCCTAAAGTGTTGTCCCTAATAAGTTTGGTTTTTCCTTGCTCTAACCCTTCTCTTCTACTTTTCTGTCTATCTCTTCTCTATTCTCTTCTTTCTTTTCTCCTCCTTCTTTTCCCCATCTTTATTCTTTCTATTCTTTTTAGTCTTTTCTTTTCTCTTCGTCGCTTTTCTATCTCCCTTTTCTCACGCACTTTTCACTTCTTCCTCTGCCCCCTTGTGGGACCCTCCACACAGTCACCTACTGCATCATACACCACTCATGTACATTAACACACATATCACCATACATCTCATTTCACCATCACAATGCCTCCCCCTTTTTTCCCTTTATTTTTTTTCCCCACTTCACTTTATTTTTCAAATTTTTCAGGTTTTTTCAGATCATCATTTTTTCACTGCATGATTTATTGTCTTATCAATTTAATCATTCATTGCCTACACTTTCATTGGCACGAGCACCACTACATCAATACCGCACACATCCTTTGTGCCATATCATTACACTCATCTTAACTCCACACCACCTTCAGTCACACTTCACCTCTGTTGTTTATTTTCTTCTTTCTCTCTAGACATTCCCATCTTTTGTGCCATACTACTGTCCCTCAAGTTTATACTCTCATATATTTATCTCTATCATCTATCCATTTCTGCTTCCCATCCACCTCTCCTCCTTCATGATTGTACTCAATGTTATCACTCGGACCCTTACCAACACGAAAGGATCCTTCTAGGTTTTTAAAGTAAGCATGGTTTTTTTACTCCCTCCTGTTTGGCCGGTTGCCAGGGGCGACGCGGCCCTATGGCCGCGGCCTGATGACGTAGGGCCCTATGACGCCGATGCTTCCGGCATCCCTGGGCATCGGCCCACATCCACTCGCCGGCACGGAGCAAGGGGGGGGGGGGTAAAGTGCTATTCCTTCTTTCTTCCCAGCAGCATATAAACATCTGCTTTTTATTTACTTTGCTATACCTTGAAAAAGGCCCTCGGTGGGCCGAAACGGATTTTTTATGTAATTCTGAATAAATATTTACATTTTATGAAGTCCTCGTGTGCCTCCTCCATTGCGGACTCCATATTATCTATTGGGAGATAAGCACCGAGGCAGTCTACGCACGACTGCTGGAACCTTTGGCCCGCAGCATTTCTCTACAGGATATGAGTGCCCGGCTCATCGGTTGATTTTTGTCTAAATATATATATATATGCTGTTTTAGTACATAACCACTAGAGTGCGCCCGGAACCTTTTTGTAACATTGGGGGCTTCCAGCCTCTCCAGTGTGCTTGAAGGCAGCATGTCTGATGCTGCTCGCTGACCAACGCCCGGATTATATAGAGACAGGCAGGGAGGTGGCTGCATGAGGCGCGGCTTGAGAGGGGGGCGCGGTCTGGTGAAGGTCTTTTAAAAACCCACAGTTCCTTCTAAGCAGTGCCAGATCGTGGTTATCCATACCTGAGCTCCCTGTACCTGAATTCTCTCGTGATTTAACCTGTTATTGACCTCTGCTTGTTTTCTGACCATTCTACCTTCCGTTGCCCTAGACTATTTTCCTTGTACTATGCTACTGCACTGATATCGACCTGGCTATTCCAGTTGACTATTCTATACTCTGTATTCCTGATTCTGGCTCGTCTGACAACCCCTGTGTTGCTGACCTGGTTTTGTATTACGACATTGTCTTTGATTAACCCTTTCTGTCTAGCTAGTACATATATACCTGGCCAATTTTTAAGGACCAGACAGTTAGGGATTGTACTACGGCTACTCTGTTGGTAGCTTTTTAGCTCTGTGGAGTGTTGGGCTTTAAGGGCTGCGTGGTGGGATCCGGGAACCGTGACACTTTTCTCTTGCTTTATCTTAATGTGTCTTTTGAGGTGTGTGTGGACACTTTATATTCTAGCGGCAGCACCCACCCTAATACTTTATCCTGACATACAAGATAAAACACATACATAAGCGCTGTTTCCACATTTCCATTCCCTATAAAAAATAAAATGAAATGTTTACAAAAAAAAAAAATTGTTCTGTTTTTTTTTTTTTTTACTAAAATAGGACCTAGGCTGGCATTTAAAAATGAGGAGCATAAAACAGTCAAAATTAGCTCAGCGCACAGAGGTGAAATGGCCCAGCAGTGAAGCAGTTAAAAAGCAAGCACATGTAAAAATTGGGTATTTCCATTCTCAGGACAAAATTTTGAAACCATTTAGCTGGGGTCTTTCTTGGCAGTTGTAGATTTTGAGGATGAAATTTCAAAAAAGTGTGTTTTTTCCATTTTTTTAATAGTAAATTATAGGATATGATGGAAATAATGGTGTCTCGTGCCTCGTTTTGAGAAGATACAGCAATAACCTTTGAGTGCCATCATTCCAATTTGCTGAATTACACCTACTACAATACTAAATATTACGCTTGAGCCATTCAAAGTCATGCATGTACAGCCATGGCCAAAAGTTTTGAGAATGACACAAATATTAAATTTTCAAAGTCTGCTGCCTCATTTTTATGAAGGCAATTTGCTTTTACTCCAGAATGTTATGATGAGTGATCAGATGAATTACAATTAATTGCAAAGTTCTGCTTTGCCATGAAAATTAACTTAATACCAAAAAACAATATTTCCACTGTATTTCAGCCCTGCCACAAAAGGACCACCTGACATGTCAGTGATTCGCTCGTTTGTACAGGTCAGATTGTTGAGGACAAGATTGAATATCACTCTGTAATGCTGATTAAGTTAGAACAACAGATTGGAAGCTTTAAAAGGAGGGCGATGCTTGAAATCATTGTTCTTATTCTGCCAACCATGTTTACCTGCAAGGAAACACATGCAGTCATCATTTCTTTGCACAAAAATGGATTCACAGGCAATGAAATTGCTGCTAGTAAGATTGCACGTAAAGCAGCCATTTATCGGATCATCAAGAACTTCAAGGAGAAAAGTTCAATTGTTATGAAGGCTTCAGGACGGACGCACAAGAAAGTCCAACAAATGCCAGGACCGTCTCCTAAAGTTGAATCAGCTGAGGGATCAGGGCACAACCAGCACAGAGCTTGCTCAGGAATGGCAGCAGGCGTGAGTGCTACTGCACAGGGAGGCACTTTTGGATGATGGCCTGGTGTCCAGAAGGGCAGCAAACAATCCACGTCTCTCAAAGAAAACCATCAGGGACAGACTGCTATTCTGCAAAAGGTAAACGGATTGGACTACTGAGCACTGGGGTAAAGTCATTTTCTCAGATGAATCCACATTTCCAATTGTTTGGGGCATCTGGAAAAAAGCTTGTCCAGAGACGAAAAGGTGAGTGCTACCATCAGTCCTGTGTCATTCCAACAGTAAAGTATCCTGAGGCCATTGACATATAGGGTTGCTTCTCAGACAAACTTGTGTGAGCCCACTCCCTTGACAAAGAACACAGTCATGAACAAAGAATGGTACAAAAACATCCTCCGAGAGCAACTTTTCCCAACCATCCAGGAACAGTTTGGTGATGGGCAATGTCTTTTCTAGCATGATGGAGCACCTTGCCATAAGGCAAAAGGTGATAGCCAAGTGGCTCGGGGACCAAAACATCGAAATTTTAGGTCCGTGGCCAGGAAACTACACAGACCTTAATCCCATTGAGAACTTCTGACCAATCCTCAAGAGGCAGGGGACAAATAAACAACCCCAAATGGATGGAGGGCCCCCGTCCACTGGCTGCTGAGGCTGTCCCTATAGCAGAGATTGCGGGGGTGAGTGAGGACCGGCAGCGGCTGGTTCACCCTTCCCCTGCCAGAAACATGGAAGCCATACTGGAGGAACTCGAAGCCTGTCTGGAGTTGCTGCCCGGGGCAGATGATGAACACCAGCTCACGCGTGGAGCATGGCGCCGGCTGACGGCAGAACTGGGGATTGATCGGCGGATGGAAGCTTCAGCTGGAACTGAGCAGGAGGACGGATCCTCTGCCGGCCACGTGGACGACATCCCCGTGGTGGAGTACGAGACCACAGAGAAATGCGGTGGTGAGGTGCGGCGGACTGACGAGACCGGCACGACGGTAGAAGACACTGTGCGGGAGAGTGAAGCAGACGAGGTGCGGCGGCCTGGGGAGCCTGACAGGGAGGTAGAAGACATTGCACGGTTCGCCATTTTTCCCACTGTGCAAGAGCCGCGACGAATCCCCAAGAGGCTGTCGGCCAGCAGGCTGAAGAGCCTACCTGGGCCTTGTGATATTGCCCTTGCTGTGTCTACGGTAAGAAAGGATGGGCCCCGCGGAGCACTGCTCGAGTCGAGCAGGCTGCACCCCGACGCCAAGCCCCGACGCCAAGGCCCCCTAGACGACGCTGGGCTTGGAGTCAGACTGCTGATGTTCCGTGACACTGGCTGAGGCCTTTATGCTGGCCTTCAGACGGATCGGCTTCCCCGCCGCGTTTTTGATGCCAGGCAAATTATATCCGTTATATTTTTATTTTCTCTTGACGAGACCACCCCATTCAGCGACCAATCATTTATTTTCTCCCCTTTTCTTTTGTGACCTTTTTTGCTTTCCTCACCCCACCCCTCATTTTCCCCCATACGCTGAGACTCCCTGTCTATTGATGCGACCCCCCCCCCCTTCTGCTGGGACTCTTCAGACATTTGGACAAAAGGACGCTTTGTTATTTGGGTTTTTTCTTCCCGTTGTGCTTATGCCCCAAAGAGGACATATCGCACTTATGTGCTGCTACAGATGACTAGCTAAAATCCTTAGTTAATGTTGAGGGGTTTTTTTTTTCGCTCGTTGATGGCCTTTATCTTTCTGATGACTTTTTGATTTTCTTTTGATTTATTGCTCCGTTTTCATTTTTCAGTTGACATTTCCCTTACATTATTATTATTTTATACTTCATTCGATGACCTGTTATGGCCCACAAGGCCATTTTTCACAGTTGATTTATTGTCGGACTATGCAAAAATTCTAAAATAAAGAATTTAAAAAAAAACCACACAAATGCTGACAAACTCCAATCATTGACTATACAAGAATGGGCTGCCAATAGTCAGGATGTGTTGTTCTCGAACCCAGGACATACTTGAAAACGAGAGAAATCTCAATGTATTCTTCCTGGTAAAATCCTTTATAAATAAATAAATGTGGCCCAGAAGTTGATTGACAGCATGCCAGGGTAAATTCCAGAGGTCTTGAAGAAAGAAAAAAAAGGGTCAAGACTGCAAATATTGACTCTTTGCATAAACTTCATGCAATTGTCAATAAAAGCCTTTGACCCTTCTGAAATGCTTGTATTTATACTTCAGTATACCATAGTAACATCTGACAAACATTTCTAAAAACACTGAAACCGTAAAATTTGTGAAAACTAATATTTGTATCATTAGCAAAACGTTTGACCGTGGCTGTAGGTAAATAGCATACAACTGCCATCAATGAAAGAGTCTGATTACACTTTAATCTAAGTCAGTTGGTGCTGTAGAAAGTTTGAATTCATATCCTACTCTTGTATTTTGTCCATGACCGGTCTATGAGGTAGAGTGGCAAGCAAAAGGGAACATCCAAGCCTGTCTGAATTACAGCAATAAATTCAATCATTCACTCTAAACCATGTAAGGACATGTGCTAATGGTCTGAAGTCTAAGGTTGAACTTTTCTGTATCAAGTGTGTGACTGTAAGGGACTCAGGCCAGAAGATGGCCGCCATCTTGAGCCAGGCGGCCATCTTGTTCAGAACTTTGGTTCACGTGAATGTAACTAGCAAATATTAGCTCAATTAGGATTTAGCTTGCATAGATTCTTCGGAATGTTTTAAACTAACAGGCTGAGCAATTAAATTAACAAGATCCAGGCAGATACTGGCACGAAGTGACAGGAAGAGAAAGTGGTTACATCAAGGTCAGAAAGCTAGGGCCTGAACAAAGAGATGTGAAAACCAGATGAGGCCTTATCTAGAACACACAATGAACAAGTCCTAGGGAGGTAGGCATAAGAAGGATCCAGAAGAGGGTTAAATTCTTAATTGTCAAAATACCGTGAAAGCTGCCAATTTACGACCAATGTGTGGAATGTCTTCGTATTCAGTCAAGGGAGGTACAGTCAGACCCACGTGGGGTGGGATAGTGTCACCGTGGGGTGGGCTAATTGGGATGTACCTAATTATCTATTCGGGGTATAAAACCCCATTTCTGAATGTAATCTGGGCTCAGTCTCAGCGATTCAATCCTGAGTGGTGACGTCACAATAAAGTTTGCCTTTCCTGAAGAGACTTGTGTCCAGCCAGTCTTTGTCCGTGCCAATTGATGAAGCTGGCCAAGGAGCCGGCCAAACGCGTCTTGGAGACCCCTATGCACTACCTTTCTTTGCACAATAACTTTTTGCACAACCCCTTTTTTACAGACTTTTATTATTGACTTTTTTATCCCATTTATATGGGTTTTTTATATGCCCTACGTTTTTTGTCATTTTTTATGATTTTATTCATTGATGAGAAGCTGTTAGAATAAATGCTTTGGTTGAACCCTGTATTGCATCCAGTCGCCATCCTTAATGCCACCAGTTAATAGAAGCACCACAAAAAGGCAGCTTTGCAGTACATCTGGATGAGGCTATCCGCAGAATAAAGACACCAAGGAGCAAGTTCTGAAAGGGATTTCTTGGAGACCCCTATGCACTACCTTTCTTTGCACAATAACTTTTTGCACAACCCCTTTTTTACAGACTTTTATTATTGACTTTTTTATCCCATTTATATGGGTTTTTTATATGCCTTACGTTTTTTGTCATTTTTTATGATTTTATTCATTGATGAGAAGCTGTTAGAATAAATGCTTTGGTTGAACCCTGTATTGCATCCAGTCGCCATCCTTAATGCCACCAGTTAATAGAAGCACCACAAAAAGGCAGCTTTGCAGTACATCTGGATGAGGCTATCCGCAGAATAAAGACACCAAGGAGCAAGTTCTGAAAGGGATTTCACCGTACAGCTAAAGGATCCAACAGCATCCACCAAACCTTTACGTAAGTGCACCAGTTTTTCTCTAAATATTGCCTGACAGACCCGGACGTACTCCTAACCCCTACTCTCTCTCTTGGAGGAATACCGAAGGGTCAAGAGGAGCAGAGGCTGTCAAACCCCGAATAAGAGAAAGCACGCCAACTTGTATCTAAACAGAAAACCCCCTTTTTTCTCTTTTTCTCATTGCGGAGACTGATTAACTGTAAGACTTTTACAACATCAGGATAATTCCACTTTTTGGACACTAGGTGGCACACCGACACAGATAAGTGTTGAAACCTTGCATTAACAGACAAGGTTTAAGAATTAATTTATATCAGATGATTAGAAGGTTTGCTTGCATATATTTTTCTATTTGTTTTTAGACCTATCGATCATTGTCCATATCAGGATACTGAAGTATTAAGGAGTACACTTGACCCTTATACTCCATCGATAAGATTGTTTTGCGAGAAGCGCCGCATGAAGGGGTACCCACATTTTCCTTTGTACCCAATTCTGTAGCAGCACCAAGGCTCTGCCACCACCCCCGAGTTGGCAGCACACTCGCACGGTGACCAGACGCCATATTAGTCTACACACTACACAGCGCCTTAAGATAAACTTCCTTTCTTTGTCCGTGCCGGCCCTGTCTTCTCCCGAAAGAGCCAGGTGGATTCCGGTAACATTTATGGGGGCTCGTCCGGGATCCGGCCGCTTCCGGTACGGCAACGGCTGCTGGACACCGTAGCGGTTGACTGCAGGTGCGAGTGATCCCGCCGGTGGGCGTCCGTTGAAGGTGAGCAGACATCTGCAGGCGCCAAGCAGGATTTCCTGTCAAGTGGACCTCGACTCGTCCCAAACGGACCCCCGACCCGGGAAGCTGAGACGCCACCGAGTCTGAGGAAACAGCGAACAGCGCGGCGATAGGTAAGGTACCATTTTTTTTTTGGAAACCGGTATAGTGTCATGCGCCCAACCATAGTTGGGTGAGGGGACCCAAGTACTCTGTCCTGTTGGTATACCAAACCCGCCGCCGAAAGCACGGGAGCCAGGAGAGTGGCTAGCACGTGTCTGGACCCGGGGGATCGGATATTGACAGAGGTGCCTGGTGGGACAGTGTGCCCTTATCAATTAAAGAGTGAAGAGAGTGGCCACGTGGCGCAGTGTTGATAGTTTTGTTTTAGAACTGCTGCACGTGGGCAAAAGAAAGGAGGAGGGATTTCTGTGACTGGGCTGAGAGCCCTGAGTCAGTGCTATTGTGTATCTTCGTTTGAATAGGGGGCCGGTAAGAGAAGGTTTGAGCTTCAGGGCCAGTAAATAGCTGCAGAGGAGTGGTGCCTGGCGGGCAATGTGCCCTTGGTAATTTGGAATAGCAGACATGTTGACAAGGAACGGGATACACATAGCTAAAAGCAGACAAGAGTTAGAGATTAGTAGTATAAAAGCAATTGATCGGGTATAGGGAGCCTGCTGGGACAACGTACCCTTGGCAATAAGTGCCTGCTGGGACGGTGCGCCCTTGGCAACAAAAAGAGTAGAATTGTTTTTGTATTGTTCTGTGCTGAATGTATCTGGTATAGTATGTGCTGTGGTTGCTGAGAGTGCTGTGAGTGAGTGTGCGCCTACTTGCTTAGCAAGGAAGCAAATCTGAGAGTGGACTCTGGCGGTACATTTCCAGCTCAGGCGACTGCAGTTGGATACCAAAGGAGGAAACGAGTACGACACAATTGAATTGTTGATTGAAATACCAGACAGTTGATTTAAATTGTTTTTGCTACAAATTGTGCCTGCACTGTGAAGAAGTTACTATTAAAAAGAGTAACCATGGGTAACGGGTCATCAAAACCCAAGAGAGCAAAAGATGGTGAAACACCCCTAGAGTATATGGTACACAATTTTAAAGCATTGTATGAAACACACCACTATGCTGTTGACTACAACACTACGCTTATCTCTGCTCTAGACACTCTTGCTCCTCTTCGACTCTGTAAGGCCCCACGCCGCCAGCTTCAGCCCTGGCACACCCTCCAGATTCGCTACCTGCAAAGATGCTCCCGCACCGCAGAGCGTGCCTGGAGGAAATCCCGCTCTGAAGCTGATTTTGTTCACTTCAAGTTTATTCTCCGGTCATACACCTCTGCCCTCCACTTGGCCAAACAATCCTTCTTCTCATCTCTTATATCTACACTGTCCTCCAACCCTAAACGGCTCTGGTCCACCTTCAACACCCTCCTCTACCCACCTGCACCTCCCCCCTCAGCTGCCTTCAGCGCTCAAGACCTGGCAGACTACTTCCTCAGTAAAACTTTAACTATCAGAAGCAACATCCCAACACAAGATAGTTATCTGCCACCTCCACTCCCACAGGTCCCCTCTGCCACCCTCTGCCGCTTCCTCCCAGCCACTGAGGAGGAAGTCAATTCCTTATTGTCCTCCTCACATCTCACCACGTGCCCGCTCGACCCCATTCCCTCACATCTAATTCCTCCCCTCTCCTCCTCCCTCACCCCTGCTCTCACACACATCTTCAACCTATCTCTCTCCACTGGCTCCTTTCCATCCGCCTTCAAACACGCGCTAGTTACCCCTTTACTAAAGAAACCATCCCTAGATCTCAACTCTCCATCCAACTACCGTCCTGTATCCCTGCTTCCCTTTACCTCTAAGCTCTTAGAAAAACTAGTCTTCAACCGCCTCTCCATCTTCCTGTCCTCCAATTCCCTACTTGACCCCCTGCAATCTGGCTTCCGTCCCCTACACTCAACTGAAACTGCCCTCACCAAAGTCACCAACGACCTCCTAACTGCTAAAAACCATGGCCACTATTCTATTCTCATCCTGCTTGACCTCTCGGCTGCATTTGACACTGTTGACCACCCCCTCCTTCTACAGACCCTCAACTCTCTGGGTCTCGGGGACACTGCACTTGCTTGGGTTGACTCCTATTTATCCAACAGGTCCTTCTGTGTGTCCTTTGCTGGTAACTCCTCCTCTTCATTGCCTCTATCTGTTGGTGTACCTCAAGGCTCTGTCCTTGGTCCGCTGCTCTTTTCCATCTACACCTCCTCCCTGGGCAAAATCATCAACAGCTTTGGCTTTAATTACCACCTCTACGCTGATGACACTCAGATCTACCTCTCTACCCCTGATCTCTCTCCCCCTGTCCTTTCAAAAGTCAGTGACTGTTTATCTGGCATCTCCTCCTGGATGGCCTCCCACCACCTAAAGATCAACATGTCAAAGACTGAGCTCCTACTTATTCCTCCCTCTAATGCCGCCCCACCTCCTGACTTCTCCATCACGGTGGAGGGTATCACCATCTCCCCATCAAACCAAGTTCGCTGTCTTGGAGTTACACTGGACTCTGCTCTTTCCTTCATCCCCCACATCAAGTCTCTTTCCTCCTCCTGCCGATACCAACTGCGTAATATTTACAGAATTCGGCCATTTCTTACCGCTGTCGCCACAAAACAACTCATACACGCCCTGGTAATCTCCCGACTCGACTATTGCAATAATCTCTTATCTGGCCTCCCTCTGTCACACCTCTCCCCCCTACAATCCATCCTGAACGCCTCCGCCAGGCTAATTCACCTCACCCGCCGCTCTGTCTCTGCCGCTTCCCTCTGCGAGTCCCTTCACTGGCTCCCCATCCACTGCAGAATTAAGTTCAAAATCCTTATCCTTACCTACAAAACCCTCACTAACTCAGCGCCCCACTACCTGTCCTCACTAATCACCAAATACACCCCAGCCCGCTCCCTAAGGTCAAACAGTGACCTGCACCTAGCTTCTCCCCGCATCACCTCTTCCCATGATAGACTGCAGGATTTCTCACGCGCAGCCCCCACTCTCTGGAACGCTCTCCCTCATACTGTCAGACTTTCCCCTAACTTCTCTTCCTTCAAACGCTCCCTTAAAACGTTCCTATTTAGGGAAGCCTACCACGCAACTCACTGACGCAACCATCAAACACTCTCACCTTACAGTCCTCTCCTCCTGTTTCCAACCCCAACCCTCCCAGATTGTGAGTTCCTACGGGAATAGGGCCCTCATCTCCTCCTGTACTGTTTGTCAAATGTTGTTCAATATATTGTAACCCTGTCTATACTGTGCTTATTGTACAGCGCTGCGGAATATGCTGGCGCTTTATAAATAAAGAATAATAATAATAATAATAATTGAGTAAAGAGAAATTGAAACTTTTGTGCACTGTAGTCTGGCCAATGTTAGTCCCCGAATGGCCAGAACAGGGATCCATGGATCCAGCATTGATACAGAAAATGCACTCCCAAAACACCGGGAGATATGGGCACCCAGATCAAAACCCATATATTGATATCTGGAGGTACTGTGTAAGAGACAAAAGCCATTTTGTTATGTTGGCGGGCCAGAATAAGAAACACGGGTCCCCGCCAAGTGAAGCAGGGTGTAGACCGGTGTTGTCAGGACACCTGGAGAAGTCCGATTCTCTTCTGCCGCCCTACCCGTCCTGCTACGGAGCGGCCCGGCAGGCGTTGGGTGCTGCGGTCGCACGGGCGGGGCTAGGGTGGCAGGCTGCTGCTAGTTCGTCGCCTGCGCCCTCGGCTCCGGCTGTCAGGGGCGGGATGGAGGGGGCTGCGGGTGGAGAAGACGATGTGCGCTCTGCAAATAAAATTGAGACATCTGATGGCGCAATATACAAGCTGGTAACCCCTGGGAGTAGCGGAGGAAGTGATGCAGATCCCAGGGCTACAACGCGCGCTGATAATAATATATATAAACCCCGGGAGATATATCAGCACAACCCCAGTAAAAGTAAATTGCAGCTCCCCTTAAGGGAGGTGCCGGGTCCCCCTCTGGAGAATGGGGAGCCTGGGCCAACACAGTTCACGTATGTTCCGGTCACAACAACGGATCTGTTTAATTGGAAAACACATACACCACTTTACTCCGCAAATCCCGCTGCTGTAGCCAGTATGATAGAATCCGTTATGCTCACACATAATCCCACTTGGGCAGATTGTCAGCAGTTGCTGCTGACCATGTTCACTACGGAAGAGAGAGCCCGCATAAATAACAGTGCCTGAAAAATACTTATGGCCCAGGCAGTTGAGGATAGTAACCCAACCCAGAGGCATGGGCTGAAGAGCATTATCCCAAAACCGATCCCAAATGGCCGTACAATACGGAGGTGGGCATAGCTCATCTGCAAACCTACCGAACAGCAGTAATGATGGGTGTAAAGGCGGGAGGGAAGAAACCTACAAATATGGATAAAATAGCCGATATAGTACAAGACCCGAAAGAATCTCCGAGTGCGTTTTTAGAGAGTTTACTAGATGCATTTAGAATGTATAGCCCGATAGACCCAGAGGTAGCGGAGAATCAGCGGTTAGTTAACTCCTCCTTTGTGAGTCAAGCACAGCGGGATATACGCAATAAAATACAGAGAATAGATGGTTTCTTGGGGAAAGGAATCAGTGAGTTAGTGGAGATTGCAAATAAAGTGTATCATAACAGGGATTTGGAGGAGAAGCAAGAGGAGATGTGGAAACCGAGAGGGCAGACTGGTGTAGTTGCTTACATGGGTAATGGGAGAGGTGCCCAAAATGGAGAGAGAGGGAGAGGTCGGGGTGGTAGAGGAAGGGGAGCCCCTAGGGCACCCCTGGGGTACAATCAGTGCGCATTTTGTCGGGGTGAAGGTCACTGGAAAAAGGACTGCCCCGGGTTACTGGAGAAACAAGGGGGGCTGAATAGCCAGGTAGATGCCGCGGCATCAAACGGCCATGCAAATGGCCAGGTGACAAATGGCAGATATGAAAGAAACGATGCTGCCGGGTCAGGGTTTGTGGGATTGGCGGGAACGTCATTCGAAGGGCAAGGTATATATTGACACGGACCTGGGCCGATCCCACTCGGTAATCACGAGCCCACGGTCACAGTAAGAGTGGGAGACAAAGACGAAATTTTAATGGTTGACACTGGCGCCGAATATTCTGTTGTAACACAACAAATTGCACCACCAGTGGGAAACGAGGTTGATATACTGGGAGCAATGGGGGTGTCTGCTAAATATCCTTTTCTTGCTTCACGAAAATGTAGTTGGGGTGGGCACAATGTAGAACACCAATTTCTATATATGCCCGAATGTCCCATCCAACTCCTGGGGCGGGATATCCTTTGTAAATTACAAGCCCAAATTACATTTCTCCCTGGGGTCACGCTAGACTAGACCTGCCTGAGAGTGGCAGCTCTGTTCGGCAGTATAACCCAGCCAGCCAGGAGACCCAACCTGTAAAAATTGCAGTAATCATGCCCAGAGAAGAAGAATGGCGGACGGCACCAACCCCACCGGTCGAACCAGACCCACACACACTACTACTGGGCATCCCTGGAGTGTGGGCAGAAGATAACCCGCCCGGGTTAGCTATAAATATTCCTCCAGTGTATGTTGATCTGAAACCTGGCGCAATGCCTGTGGTTCTAAGACAATATCACATTCCACAGAAAGCCAAACAAAATATTCAGACACATTTACAGAGACTGAAAGATCACGGGATATTGAAATTTTGTGTGTCGCCATGGAATACAAATCTATTGCCGGTACAGAAAGAAGGGACGCAAGAATACTGCCCAGTCCAAGATTTGAGGGCAGTTAACAAAGCTACTGTGACCCTCCACCCCGTGGTCCCCAATCCATACAATTTGTTGGAATTCCTGGTGATACAAAATATTACACAGTGCTTGATTTAAGACGCTTTCTTCTGCATCCGCCTTGCTCCCGCAAGCCAAGCCCCTCTTTGCTTTTCAGTGGGAGGAATCTACAAGGGGAGCGCGCCATCAGATGACGTGGACACGCCTCCCTCAAGGTTTCAAGAACTCGCCCATGATTTACGGGTGCGCGCTCAGCCAGGACCTCCTGTCCTTTAACGCTCAGCCAGACAAAGTTGTTCTTCTATTGCAATATGTAGATGATTTATTGCTTGCGTCCCCCACAGAAAAAGACTGTCTCTCCGCCACAAAAGTACTGTTACATCTGCTGTGTCAAGCATGATATAAAGTTTCCAGAAAGAAAGAACAAATATGTAAAAGTGTCAAGTATCTAGGTTTTCAATTAACAGGTACTAAGCATGCACTGGGAGCTGAACGAAAGGAGGCAGTCTGCCGTATACCCCAGCCAAAGACAAGGAGACAAGTTCGTGAATCCTAGGAGCTGCAGGCTTCTGCCGCCTATGGATCCCTAATTTTGCCGAGATCGCTAAATCTCTCCACCAAGCTACCAAAGGGGGAGAGCATGACCCGTTCCTCTGGGAAGAAGAACAGACGGCTGCATTTCTAAAATTAAAAACCCTCCTGATGGAAGCCCCAAAACTGGGATTGCCAGATCATAGCAAACCCTTCCAGCTGTATGTGCATGAACACAACCAGACAGCTACAGGAGTGCTGATCCAGAATTTCGGCTCATAGCCAAGGCCCGTGGCCTACCTCTCCAAGCAACTTAACCCTGTGGCCTACCCCTGTGCCTGAAAGCCGTAGCCGCAACAGCAATGCTGATCTCAGAGACTGACAAACTGACAAAAGGACAGGTTCTTCATGTCAAGGTGCCACATGCAGTGAAGGCCCTGCTTGATGTTAAATGCAGTTACTGGTTCAGCAATAGCCGGATAACAAAATACCAAGCAATGATGTGTGAGAATCCATGAGTTCATCTGGACCTCATCGCTACCTTGAACCCTGCTACGCTACTGCCAGACTGTGAAGAGGATCCAAATCATGTATGCCTCCGAGTCATGGAAGATATATTCAGTAGCAGACCAGATCTGAAAGACATACCCCTAGACAAATACGACCTGCAACTTTTTACTGATGGTAGCAGCTATATGGAAGATGGAAAGAAAGTCTCCGGCTATGCAATCGTCACAACAGAGGGAGTCCTTGAAGCAAACTCTACCAGGCCACACGTCAGCGCAACTGGCTGAAATACTGGCCTTAACAAGAGCACTAGAAATGTCCAAAGGAAAAAGAGTAAACATCTATACTGACTCCAAGTATGCCTTTTATGACTGTCCACACACATGGTGCGCTCTACAGAGAAAGAGGCCTACTATCTTCATCAGGAAAGCAAGTCAAGTATGCTGCTGAAATCTCAGCTCTCCTAGATGCTGTGTGGAAGCCAAGTGCTGTCAGTATTATGCACTGCCGTGGTCACCAGAATGGTCATGACGAAATTCCCAAAGGTAATAGACGAGCAGACCAAGCTGCAAAGTCTGCTGCAAAACCATTGTTACCACCTTGTCAAGCATCCAAGGTCCTCCTCTGCAAGCAAGATGGCCAAGTTCCAATGCCAAACTATGAATTCTATATGAATTGGAGGAAGTTCAAGCCAAATGGTGAATTCATCGAGATCATTCTGCACAGATGGAGTGCCAAATTTGAATTGTTCGAAGACAATCATGATTATATCCAATGGCTCTTTCCTACTCTGGAACAAGGCCGAAATTTCTACTCCACCGCACTGTGCCCCCATGAAAAGAACCTGATGTGTAACACCTCAGAAATTCAGCAAAGACTCCTTTGAGCATACAAGATGATGCTGAAGTTCTTCGGCGTAAAATTGGTGGGGGAGGATGGAGAAGACACAAAAGGAACTGAAGTTGAACGAGCAGAAAATTTTGTTGACCGATTCAACAACCTGACAATCAACCCTCATAACAACTTAAGAATTACCCGTGTCCTACTGAGCTTGAGAGAATTAGGAGCTGAAGAATATCAAGCCCCACTGGTGAAGTTTTTCCTCAAAGAGATCCTTATCGAACACAACCTGCCAAGAATGAAGAAAAGTGCAATGAACTTCTTTATGCCAGTGGTGAGAGATGTGTAGAAGAGACAAGACCTGCTGTGCTTCGCGTGGCGACACTACCAACCAAAAGAAGAATTCATGTGGGGAAGACAAGAGGAACTTGAAAGATACAAGACCACACCGTCAATGGTGGCCCCACTGTTACCAGCTCCGCTGAGCGAATGAACACCCGTGTATTCAGAGAAGGAGAAGAAGTGGCTATCAGAATATGGAAAAGACGGATGGTTCCAGTTGGCAAGCAACCAGATAGTCCTACCTGCAACACTGACGGCTGAGATTGTAAGAGCACTCCATGCCAGCACTCATGGGGGACGAGAAATGATGGAACAGCAGTTGGAGCCACACTTCTACGTGCCTGGGTTGTCAGTAATCTGTAAGGCCATAGCCCAGCAGTGCGTGACATGTGCCAAGAACAACCTGAGAGCAGGCCCATCACAGCCCCCAGGAAAGAAGCCTATCGGACTGTCCCCAATGGCATCGCTGCAGATAGATTTCACGGTGCTGCCACCCTGCAGAGGGTACAAATATTTACTCGTGATGGTGTGCACTCTGACCGGATGGGTTGAGGCCTTCCCCACAAGGACAGAGAAGACAGCAGAAGTAGTGAAAAGCCTAATGAGAGAAATTATACCACGCTACGGACTTCCACTTGAAATTGGGTCGGACAATGGCCCAGCTTTTGTACAGAACTGTTTGCAGCAGCTTGCCCGCCTGTTGGGCATAACCCGGAAGCTACACACAGCCTACAGGCCCCAAAGCTCAGGAAAAGTCTAACGTATGAACAGAACACTAAAGACTCTGATGTCAAAACTATGCCAAGAAACGTCACTAAGCTGGTTGGAGGTGCTGCCGATAGGCTTATTGCATATTAGATGCAGGCCAACCCTCAATTAAAACTAAGTCTGTACGAACTTATGTTCGGGCGGCCTACCCCTCTGATTAATGTGCTAAGGGGGGACTTTCGGGCATTGGGTGAAACCAAATTGAATGAACAAGTTTTGTTGTTGGGTCAATCTATGCAAAAACTGAATACTTGAGTGGGAGATAATCTACCTCACTTTTTATATTCCCCACTGCATAAGTATTGTCCAGGTGACTCGGTTTGGGTGAAGGAGTGGAAAAATTACCCACTAGGCCCAAAATGGAGGGGTCCTTACCTTGTCCTGTTGTCAACCCCCACAGCAGTGAAGGTTGCCGAGGTGGTCCCGTGGATACATCACTCCAGACTGAAAGTGGCTGCAGCCAACCCTGAACCGGAGTGGAAAGTCATCTCCAGCGAGACCAATCCACTGAGGCTAAAGCTGACAAAGACTACAGTCCCGAGCATCTGAAGACTCAGCAAGTGGGTGTTTTAAAGGCCATAATAATGCCTGACCACCCACCAACGAGGGAGAATGGGGATACCCAGAGGGAAACCCCAAGGGCTATTTTTCGGGGACTTTCTTTTCCCCAAGCCCAAGCTGAAATGACCTTTACTCTTGAAATACCAGGGGGGAGGGATCAGGTTTATGTGACTGTGAAACGAGCTGTCCAAGGGATTTTGACACTAGGAGCGTTCCTGGTGCCGATACTCTACCTTGCCAATCTCATCTATGGACTGTCACGTGGAACCTGCCCTAATTGTCGGAGTACGACCGGGAGAGTGGATATCTCCCACATCTGGAATGGTACTCACCCAGTAATGGAGAATTTTACCATGTGGAGACAGAAGTGAGACCTAGGTTCCGAGACCACGCCAAGAGGTCACTTACTCGTAAAATTTAAATACGCTTACGCAAAGAAATCTGGACAAAAAGCGTGTTGGGTGTGCAGCAGATTGCACCCAGAGACAATTTATATTCCATTTGCTGCAATCCCTATGAATTTAAGTACATTCGCAACTGGGAATATTACGATTCATACTATCACTGACTCCAAGATTAAACCAGATGAGACAACGCCAGATTACCCGATAACAGGCCCTGTGTAGCCACCAGAATGGTGCTTCCAGATAGGGACAAATGATCTGAGTATGAGTGAAAATCCATGTCAGTCAAGTAGATTTAATTTCACAGCACACACTGTTTTGTCAGGAACAGGGTCCGGATTATTCGTGGCTAGGCCTCTGCAGCTAATCCCAGAACAGCAACAGACAATAGCTGATGTGACTGTGGATAAGCGGAATGCGAGAGACCTTGTGGCACGGTTGGTGCGAATGATGATTGAGAAGCGCAAGGGAACACTTCTACCAAGTGTGTTGTGGGAAAGTGTGTTACACGTGGGTACCACCTACAGCTACAGGGATGTGCTATCTAGTCAGGTTGATGCCAATTCAGAGGGTACAGGGCGACAACATTGTATCAGACACTGCATTACACCCCAGGTACCCACTTGTGTTTGAGAAACAGAAGAGGGAGTTATTCTCCAAGAAAGACCAGGCATGGGCATGGTTCACAACATGGACTGGGTGGGGGAGGGAACTGATGAGGAGAATGAACAGTTACTCAATGTTGATGGATGAAATCTTGAATAAAACAAGTACAGATATCCAGTTGCTAAACATTGAGTTACGAGAGATCCGAAAGTTGCAGATGGTGCATGACATGGCAGTGGAACAAATCAGTGCAGCGTTGAATGGACTGTGTGAAATGACTATGGATTATGAATGTTGCACTTACATCAGAAACACATCACACGAGATCCCTGACTACTACTAGGTAATCCAGGATCACCAAGAGAAAGTGGTCCAGCTGCAGAACACAGCTAGACAGATTGCCGCGGAAGGCTGGAATCCTTTGAGGGTTCAGGGCTTTCGGAGAATGGTTCGGATCGATCCTGGGATTCATCTCCCGGATTGGATCTATGATAATGGTAGTGATCCTAGTGGTGGGGATAATGCTGTACCTCATAGGATTATGCCTATGGCCATTGTGCAAGAAAGCTTTGACACCCACACAAACACAGAAGATACCACTGATGGTTCCACAAGATATGTTCCCAGTGAAGGTGGTTCCCCCTAAGTACGACCTGTTTGAGAATAGCAATAGTGGAGTGTAGTGACTAAGTGTCTCAGGAGGAGAACCTGAAACTCTAGCCAAGGGGGGAATGTAAGGGACTCAGGCCAGAAGATGGCCGCCATCTTGAGCCAGGTGGCCATCTTGTTCAGAACTTTGGTTCACGTGAATGTAACTAGCAAATATTAGCTCAATTAGGATTTTGCTTGCATAGATTCTTTGGAATGTTTTAAACTAACAGGCTGAGCAATTAAATTAACAAGATTCGGGCAGATGCTGGCACGAAGTGACAGGAAGAGAAAGTGGTTACATCAAGGTCAGAAAGCTAGGGACTGAACAAAGAGATGTGAAAACCAGATGAGGCCTTATCTAGAATACACAATAAACAAGTCCTAGGGAGGTAGGCATAAGCAGGATCCAGAAGAGGGTTAAATTCTCAATTGTCAAAATACCGTGAAAGCTGCCAATTTACGACCAATGTGTGGAATGTCTCTGTATTCAGTCAAGGGAGGTACAGACCCACGTGGGGTGGGATAGTGTCAACGTGTGGTGGGATAATTGGGATGTACCTAATTATCTATTCGGGGTATAAAACCCCATGTCTGAATGTAATCTGGGCTCAGTTTTAGCGATTCAATCCTGAAGAGTGGTGACGTCACAATAAAGTTTGCCTTTCCTGAAGAGACTCGTGTCCAGTCAGTCTTTGTCCGTGCCGGCCCGGTCTTCTCCCGAAAGAGCCAGGTGGATTCCGGTAACATGACGTGTGTCACTTTGAAATTGGGGACTCATGTTCTATATCTATATTATTTCCCTGCCCTCTCTTATTTTGAAATCCTGTGCCTTTTAGGGTGCAGGGTGTTTGTGTAATCTGTGTTATGTATAAATAATATTATTGTCTGTCTAGCATTATGGTCTATGTGTGCATCTGTTGCTATCTGCTGATAGGAGTGCGGTGTGGATTATTTTAGCCTTTTCCAGCATCCCCTCTCAGGAACGTGTTAATATCTGTGGTATTTGCGTGGTCTTTTGTTGATCTGCCTGGTTATGCAAACACTGCCCCATTATCGGATTACTGTTACTATGGTTTACAGGGAGGGAAAAATTATTTGATCCCTGCTGATTTTGTACATTTCCCCACTGACAAATTAGTGATCAGTCTATAATTTTAATTTTAGGCTTATTTTAACAGGGAGAGAGAGAATAAAAACAAAAACATCCAGAAAAACGCATTTCAAAAAATTTGTAAAATTTCTTCACAATTTTAATGAGTGAAATAAGTATTTGACCTGTCACGCAAACACGCACCGCGACGAAGGAAACGCAGGCTTAAGCAAATCACTTTCAGTCTACACCAGACCCAAAATAATGACTACGCGGCCCATCATCCCCTGCCCGTGCTTGCCTAACTGTCCCAGCAACGCCTTCGCTCCAGAAGGGCACGCAAACATGATGAATGGTCCACAGGAATGCAACACAGCATCAGTCTACACTCGACCCGGAATACTGAATACGTTGCCCACAATCCCTGTACTCCCTTTCCTTATACTAGTCGTGGCACTGAAACCACAGACCAGGACTTTTTCCCAAAGTACCTAATACCTGAATCAGAGCTGGTCTGAGACACTGATTATGCACCCCAAAATAGGGAACAGTACAGTGACTGTACCCCACCACAACTCACTGTTTGGTAGATAGAGCTTTGCCTTTGTTTAAGCTTGAGTCTATGATAATCCAGTCCTTCAGTTAGCGTGGATCAAATGTCAGGCAGAAGCAGATCTTAATAGATTTTATATTTATTATGAGAAACCAAAAATATGATATATCACAGTGCATTTGGGTTACAGAAAATAGATATGATAATCAATAGTTACACACACAAAGCAGCAAAAATAAAAGGGTTAAAACACAGAACTTACTCACACGTCAGCAAGCTAACAGGACATCTGTGACTCCTGGGGCTGGAGATCAGAACACGGGCCAAATCCTCACTTACGTGAACCCCAAGTGGACAAAAGCGCTGGGCCCTTGTTGGACTCAGAATATATAGGTTTTCCAGTTCATTCAAAAGAACAGCCCATCGATGGTACAGTCCACCCCGTACATTTCCCAGAATTCCCCCGTGGGCATGCTCAGTTCACTGTTTCTGGCATTTTAGTTCACAGATGTAATTAATAATTATCCAGAGATGTCTCTAGCGATCAAAGGCTATGATCACTTCTTTGATCTACGTGATCACTTACAAGTTGCTGCCGCAGAGTCTGCAAATGAGCTCCAAGGTGTGAACGGCTTGTGGACTCCTGCAAAGAGGGTTTAAGGGACCTTCCATTTGACCAAATGGGTAATTTCCACCCTGATCATGTAGATCAAAGAGAACCTATTTTGCAGTAACCGGTGATATCCCTCCAAGGGGGAAAGAGACAATCATTTTAATTACTTTTCTAGAACACACTAGAAACTGAAGTGTCCACTAGTCAGCTGTGCAACATGGCCACTGGTATACATATAGATATATTATTATTATTTTATTATTATTATTTATTTATAAAGCGCCAGCATATTCCGCAGCGCTGTACAATAAGCACAGTACAGACAGGGTTACAATACATTGAACAACATTTGACAAACAGTACAGGAGGAGATGAGGGCCCTATTCCCGTAGGAACTCACAATCTAGGAGGGTTGGGGTTGGAAACAGGAGGAGAGGACTGTAAGGTGAGAGTGATTGATGGTTGCGTCAGTGAGTTGGGTGGTAGGCTTCCCTAAATAGGAATGTTTTCAGGGAGCGTTTGAAGGAAGAGAAGTTAGGGGAAAGTCTGACAGCACGAGGGAGAGCGTTCCAGAGAGTGGGGGCTGCGCGTGAGAAATCCTGCAGTCTATCATGGGAAGAGGTGATGCGGGGAGAAGCTAGGCGCAGGTCACTGTTTGACCTTAGGGAGCGGGCTGGGGTGTATTTGGTGATTAGTGAGGACAGGTAGTGGGGCGCTGAGTTAGTGAGGGTTTCGTAGGTAAGGATAAGGATTTTGAACTTAATTCTGCAGTGGATGGGGAGCCAGTGAAGGGACTCGCAGAGGGGAGCGGCAGAGACAGAGCGGCGGGTGAGGTGAATTAGCCTGGCGGAGGCGTTCAGGATGGATTGTAGGGGGGAGAGGCGGGACAGAGGGAGGCCAGATAAGAGATTATTGCAATAGTCGAGTCGGGAGATTACCAGGGCGTGTATGAGTTGTTTTGTGGTGACAGCGGTCTATATAGATCGAGATATAGATAGATATATATGTTTATACAGCAGGGCTCAAAATTTCCACTCACCTACCAGCATTTGGCGAGTGGAAATTAAGTGAGGGCGAGTGACCTCAGCAATCCATGACCTCTTCCTTTCAAACTCCTTCAACTTCCTAGCTTTAACTGAAACCTGGCTAACTCCCTCTGACATGGCCTCCGTTGCTGCTCTCTCACATGGCGGTCTACACTTGAGCCATACCCCCAGACCGGGTGAGAGAAATGGTGGCGGGGTCGGAATCCTGCTCTCTCCCACCTGCACTTACCAGCATCTCCCTCCACCCCCATCCCTCTCCTTCGAGACACACTGCATCTGCCTGTTCTCTCCTCTGGCCCTCAGGGTGGCAGTCATCTACCGCCCACCGGGACCAACCTCCCAGTTCTTTGACCACTTTGCTACCTGGCTTTCTCACTTCCTGTCTTCTAATCTTCCATGCCTAATTCTCGGGGACTTCAACATTCCCATTGATGATCCTTCCGCCCCTGCTGCCTCCAAACTTCTTTCACTCACGTCCTCCCTTGGACTCACACAATCCTCCCTCCTCCCTACCCACCGCGATGGTCACGCTATTGACCTTGTCTTTTCCAACCTCTGCTCCATTTCTGAGTTCAACTGTCGCCCTTTCCCCATCTCTGACCACCACCTTCTCTCTTTCAACCTATCTGGACTTCCTGAACACCCTGCTCCCCCACCCCGCACACACACTCGCAGAAATCTACATGCTGTGTACCCCCATCAATTCTCCAACCTACTTCACCACCTCCCTCACACCTCATCCTTCACCTGCCCTGATGCTGCCACTAATCACTACAACACTACGCTTATCTCTGCTCTAGACACTCTTGCTCCTCTTCGACTCTGTAAGGCCCCACGCCACCAGCTTCAGCCCTGGCACACCCTCCAGACTCGCTACCTGCAAAGATGCTCCCGCACTGCAGAGTGTGCCTGGAGGAAATCCCGCTCTGAAGCTGATTTTGTTCACTTCAAGTTTATTCTCCGGTCATACACCTCTGCCCTCCACTTGGCCAAACAATCCTTCTTCTCATCTCTTATATCTACGCTGTCCTCCAACCCTAAACGGCTCTGGTCCACCTTCAACACCCTCCTCTACCCACCTGCACCTCCCCCCAACTTTAACTATCAGAAGCAACATCCCAACACAAGATAGTTATCTGCCACCTCCACTACCACAGGTCCCCTCTGCCACCCTCTGCTGCTTCCTCCCAGCCACTGAGGAGGAAGGCAATTCCTTATTGTCCTCCTCACATCTCACCACGTGCCCGCTCGACCCCATTGCCTCACATCTAATTCCTCTCCTCTCCTCCTCCCTCACCCCTGCTCACACACACAACTTCAACCTATCTCTCTCCACTGGCTCCTTTCCATCTGCCTTTAAACACGCGCTAGTTACCCCTTTACTAAAGAAACCATCCCTCGATCCCAACTCTGCATCCAACTACCGCCCTGTATCCCTGCTTCCCTTTACCTCTAAGCTCTTAGAAAAACTAGTCTTCAACCGCCTCTCCCTCTTCCTGTCCTCCAATTCCCTACTTGACCCCCTGCAATCTGGCTTCCGTCCCCTACACTCAACTGAAACTGCCCTCACCAAAGTCACCAACGACCTCCTAACTGCTAAAAAACACGGCCACTATTCTATTCTCATCCTGCTTGACCTCTCGGCTGCTTTTCACACTGTTGACCACCCCCTCCTTCTACAGACCCTCAACTCTCTGGGTCTCGGTGACACTGCACTTGCTTGGTTTGACTCCTATTTATCCAACAGGTCCTTCTGTGTGTCCTTTGCTGGTAACTCCTCCTCTTCATTGCCTCTATCTGTTGGTGTACCTCAAGGCTCTGTCCTTGGTCCTCTGCTCTTTTCCATCTACACCTCCTCCCTGGGCAAAATCATCAACAGCTTTGGCTTTAATTACCACCTCTACGCTGATGACAATCAGATCTACCTCTCTACCCCTGATCTCTCTCTCCCCCTGTCCTTTCAAAAGTCAGTGACTGTTTATCTGGCATCTCCTCCTGGATGGCCTCCCACCACCTAAAGATCAACATGTCAAAGACATGCTCCTACTTATTCCTCCCTCCAATGCCTCCCCACCTCCTGACTTCTCTATCACGGTGGAGGGTATCACCATCTCCCCATCAAACCAAGTTCACTGTCTTGGAGTTACACTTGACTCTGCTCTTTCCTTCATCCCCCACATCAAGTCTCTTTCCTCCTCCTGCCGATACCAACTGCGTAATATTTCCAGAATTCGGCCATTTCTTACCGCTGTCGCCACAAAACAACTCATACACGCCCTGGTATTTCCCTCGACTCGACTTTTGCAATAATCTCTTATCTGGCCTCCCTCTGTCCCTCCTCTCCCCCCCTACAATCCATCCTGAACGCCTCCGCCAGGCTAATTCACCTCACCCGCCGCTCTGTCTCTGCCGCTCCCTTCTGCGAGTCCCTTCACTGGCTCCCCATCCACTGCAGAATTAAGTTTAAAATCCTTACATACAAAACCCTCACTAACTCAGCTCCCCACTACCTGTCCTCACTAATCACCAAATACACCCCAGCCCGCTCCCTAAGGTCAAACAGTGACCTGCACCTAGCTTCTCCCCGCATCACCTCTTCCCATGATAGTCTGCAGGATTTCTCACGCGCAGCCCCCACTCTCTGGAACGCTCTCCCTCGTACTGTCAGACTTTCCCCTAACTTCTCTTCCTTCAAACGCTCCCTTAAAACGTTCCTATTTAGGGAAGCCTACCACCCAACTCACTGACGCAACCATCAATCACTCTCACCTTACAGTCATCTCCTCCTGTTTCCAACCCCAACCCTCCTAGATTGTGAGCTCCTACGGGAATAGGGCCCTCATCTCCTCCTGTACTGTTTGTCAAATGTTGTTCAATGTATTGTAACCCTGTCTATACTGTGCCTATTGTACAGCGCTGCGGAATATGCTGGCACTTTATAAATAAAGAATAATAATAATAATAATAATAATAATAATGGAAATGCACACGCAGGCAGCACAATAAATTATTACTTGCTGCTTATTCCAGCAGTGCCACCGTGCAGCCTCCCTTCCCAAGGCTGCACGGTGGCAGGAATCAGCTGCCTAACCTGACCCAGCTCGTCTCGGTCACTGGCAGGGGGTGGTGAGGAGCTTCCTTGCCTCCTCACTCTGTTCACACTGGGCTCTGATGACTGGGTATACATGTATCTGGGGTCAGATGTCTGTGTATTAATGTTATTTTTGTAACTTTTTCTAAATAAAACCTTTAGCAGTGTAATTGCATAAGATAATTTAAGGGGGTGTGTTTAGGGGTGGAGTTAAGGGCTGGGTAGGGGTTAGGCGGAGCAACTGGTGGCGAGTAACTCTTATGGCCTGGTTAGTAGCTTGGGACATGAAATTTTGAGACCTGATATACAGTATATATATATATCTCTAACTGCGATATATCTCTCTAATCGCGACACCCCCCTCAATAAGAGGTGCTAAGGGAGGGGCTCTCATGCCTCTCTCTTGCGTCTTACAATGGGTTTGCCAAATGGGCATCTGGCAAACCACATGAAGTTGCTACGAGGACTGGACCTTCTCAGGTGGCATGCATCTGGTTCTGTCGCAGAGACGTCAGTACCCATGCTGCCGGCCTGGCCTTTTGAAGGCTGCCATTGGCACCTGCCCCACCTGCCGGCTCCAGTATGGAGTGGGTGATGCATAGGTGCCCATGCACTTTCCCAACCAAAGCTTGCACTCCATCTCGCATCCACGTCACACAATTCACCTGTATACTCCACCTCTCCCAAGCCGTGGGGGAGGGGGTCACTCGCGCAGCATCCACCCCATGGTACAGACTCTGAGAAGTCCTTGTGCATCTGCAGCCCCTCCTGGTACACCTTTTGGGGGTCCAGTACGTGTGGCTCGCTCTCACCTTGCACCTCAGTCTTGCAGCCAGCATGAGCAACACTCAAACAGTCACCTGCTCCTGAGCCATTCTTACTGTAAGGGGTACAGGAAAGCAGGGTGGAGAGCAATGCTCCCCTGCATCTGGCAACAGAGTCGGCATCACACCTGGCTCCGGGCAGATGGCTGGGAGGTCACGGGGGCCAAACCAGGAGCCGCTCCCCCCTTCCCTGTCTGTCTCCGCAAATTCAGAGTTTGGGGAACCATACAGTTGGGGCACAGAATTATCCACTCTCACTCTCGACCGGTCCTCCAAAGCACTCAGTTTCCCCGCTGGACCACACGGTACATCAAGCACACCTTGCTCCGTAACAGATGAGCATACAGCCGCATTCCACTCTCCTCCACAGGTAGGTTGCTCAGTACCAGTTTTCTGTGAGACCGGGGACCTGGTTGGGCAGCACGCGTCCACCCCAGGCCCTTCCTCCTGACCACACAGCATGCGCTCAGCGCCACCCGCAGCCTCAGATGCATCTATCTATTAATATTTTGGCTATATGTTTTTTGTTTGTTTTCTTGTTGAATGTATGCTCTGTTTTTTTAAACCCATGCTCTCAAATGGCTGCCCCTCCCCCTCATGTCGTAAAATATGCTTTCCCTATACAGACCACATGCCCTGATTCTGTGACCTCTTTCTCCTACAGACCTGCAACCAGTTCACATCACACTCTGCCACAGCGCTTGCGTTTGGACTCTGCTGTCCCACCCACCCAGTGCTGGTCTGAAATTTGTAGCTTACTTTCCAGCTGCTTCCACTTTGCAAATCACCCTAATTAACCCAAGGTTCTAGCCCTTCCCATGATATGTTAATCTGTATATTTGTGTTTTGTTTTTAATATCTTGCATTTTATTACTTTGTATTTCTGTAACAACTGTAACCACTCAATGTTCTTGAACCCAGGACATACTTGAAAACGAGAGAAATCTCAATGTAACCTTCCTGGTAAAATCCTTTGCAAAATAAAAATAAAAATGACACAGACTGGCATACCATAGTATCCTGCCCATCCAGGATGTTCTGCCCTCCATTCCTTTCACCTGGCACCGCCGACCTGGATGGTTCAGGCACTGGGTAACACGCTTTCACCCTAGGCCCGTCATTCTGACCACCCAGCATGCCCTGGGCGCCACACACAGTCTCAGAAACACATGGCACAGGCTGGAACACCGCGGTATCCTGCTCATCCCAGGCATTCCAATGCCCACACTTCCCCTCTAGCACCGCTGACCCACTTGGTTCTGCCACAAAGGAACCTAAATTGGTCCTTTGCTCTCCCTCCCAACCGTATGGCATCACAGACACACCTGAGTCTGGTCTAGGCGGGCACACCACAGTATCCTGCCCCACCCCAGACATTCTATTCCACACCATTCTAACGGGACAATAGAGTCCTAGTTGGTTTAGGTGCAAGCAGACCTTCAGTCATCCCTTGCCCTTGCTCCCAACTACATGGCGTCACAGACACACCCGAGTCTGGTCTAAGGCTAGGGTCAGACGAAAGCATTTTTCCCCGCGAATGTGAAAAAGTGCGTCCGAACGCATTGACGTATTTTTTCACGGAATGCGCAAAAACGGTCAGACGACGCGCATTTTCGGGCGTGATTTTGTACGGATCGTCAATAAAACTCTTTTTGCATCTGGACGTTATGTAGGCTGGACATTAGCAGCGTCTGACATCTCCTAATCACGCAAACACGCCGCTATGCGGCCGCAGCGCACTCTGTACGTCAGTACTAGCGGTTCAGCGTTCTCAGAAAAATGCGTTCATTTTCCACTTGCGTTGCACGGTCAGACTTTTGTGCGGCCGTACATCGTATATTGGCCGTCATTGCCCGTCATCTGCTGCTAGTGCGGCCGTAATTATGTGCGCCAGAACGCACGTTAAAAGTGCGCTGGTCTGACCCCAGCCTTAGTAGGAATACTGCAGTATCCTGCCATCCTTCTCAGGCATTCTGATCCACACCATCAAATGGCAGAGATGGGCCTTGTGCCCTACTCCCTGTAGACTGCCAGGGGGTACCCACTGCTACCATGGGCATTGCCGTCTCCCCCGCTGTCTCCACATGCACGGTGTCCAGGGGACCAGCTGACTCCGGTGCAGGCGGGCAGTCACTCACCCCCTGCCTTTCTCACCAGTCACACTGCCCCCTCATGCTACCACACAACACCTTGGACACACCTGGCGCAGGCGCAGACTGAGTCACTGCCATCCCCTGCCCTCCCTTCCAGGTATCCTGATGTGCACTCCCACACACAGCCCTTCCCACTGTAGAGCCACTAGTGGGTCCTGGGTACATCACCAGCATCATTTTCCAGCACATACTGTGACACCAATTTACCCAAATCAGTGCCCAGTAAACACATCTGTGGGAATATTTTCATACACCCCCACCTCCAGCAGACCTTTCCCCGCTCCCCAATCCAAATAAAACCATGCCATTGGCACCGCAGGACGTACCCTACAAAAACCTTTCACCGCTATAGTCCTGCCAGGAATAAAGTCTGCAGGGCTGACTAATTCGGGATGCACCAAAGTAAATTCTGCCCCTGTATCTCTTAGAAACAAAAGGGGTGTTTGTGAGGGTCCTGAGAACGAGCAACAGCACAATGGCCTGCTCTACGGTGGGTGCCCGCTCAGGTCTCACAAACAAGGTTTTAGCTTGCTTGTGCCATTACAGGGATGAATTTTCCATATGCAAATCAGCCTGCTCTCACCCAGAAAGGGTGGCCAGTGCTGATTGCCAAGGGCGTCATCCCTGCACGAGAGGTGCAGCAAACCCCGACGATCGTTTCGGCCTTCTTGGGCCTCGTCAGGAGGGTATAGCTGACACCCCTCTAGGCACATCAAGCAAGGGGTCCACGTCTGGATGACCCTTTACAATTACAGTGAGAAACAAAAGGGGTGTTTGTGAGGGTCCTGAGAACGAGCAACAGACAAACCTTGTTTGTGAGACCTGAGCGGGCACCCACCGTAGAGCAGGCCATTGTGCTGTTGCTCGTTCTCAGGACCCTCACAAACACCCCCCTTGCTTCTCACTATAATTGTAAAGGGTCATCCAGACGTGGACCCCTTGCTTGATGTGCCTAGAGGGGTGTCAGCTATACCCTCCTGACGAGGCCCAAGAAGGCCGAAACAATCGTCGGGGGTTGCTGCACCTCTCGTGCAGGGATGACGTCCTTGGCAGTCAGCACTGGCCACCCTTTCTGGGTGAGAGCAGGCTGATTTGCATATGGAAAATTCATCCCTGTAATGGCACAAGCAAGCTAAAACCTTGTTTGTGAGACCTGAGCGGGCACCCACCGTAGAGCAGGCCATTGTGCTGTTGCTCGTTCTCAGGACCTTCACAAACACCCCCCCTTGCTTCCCTGTATCTCTTAACAAAAAAGTTACCTTGGATCCAACCATCACGGTCTGCATATTTACATTGGCACTGCCCTCCGAGCTGGTCATGAACAAGATGGAGGGTGATGCTGAGGGGTGTCCTCCCCCAGCTGCGGGTGCAGGCTTCTTCCACTCTGGGCACACCGCCAGGAGATGGTTTACACTATTACAAATGAAACACGATGGCTCACACTTCTTCCAGGAGAAGGAGGACTTGTTCCCCCCTCCCCAGCAGAGACTGGCACAGAGGGGGGAGCTGACGCCATGATGTCAGGGGGTCGTGGTGTGTTGGGCTTCCATCCAGACGATCCTTTAAGGAAACCTCTGCTCCAGACGATCTGTAGGCCGCATGGAAATCCACCAGCTCACCGGGTTCCAGGGCTGTCTTCGGTTCGCGATCCAGAAGCCATTCCTGAATCTCCGGTGGGAACAGCTACACGAACTGCTCCTTGATCAACAGGTCTTCCAGGGCACTCAGGGTGTCAATCTTCAGCCCCCTGACCCATTGACGAAATAGGGTGGTCAGGTGGCCCACGACTGCAGAATAGCTCTCTGCGGTCCGCTTCTGCAAGGACCTGAACTTCTTGCGATATACCTCCGGTGTGAGGTTGTACCACTGCTGCAGCGCAGCTTTAATTGCCTCATAGTCCTAGTCGCTCTCAGCTGGTAATTCCGCAAAGGCTTCGAGCGCTGGACCTTTTAGCCCAGGAATGAGATACCTGGCCCATTGATTCTTTGGCAGCTGGTATTGGCGACAAGTATTTTCAAAAAACTTTGCAGGAACACATCCAGGTCCCCATCTTTGTCCAGGGCGGGGAAGCTCTCGGCACGAGGTCTGGGTGTAGAGAGATCTGCAGCATCCGCCGGGGCAGGAGATAATGGCGTTCTGCCTGCCTGTGCCATAGTGAGCTGGAGTGCCCGTTCGGCCTGGCGCTCTGCAGCTTCTCGCTCAGCTTGGCACGCTGCCGCTTCTCGCTCAGCTCGGCGCTCTTCTCGCTCTTGGTACTGCAGGATGAGCTGAAGCCATATCTGAGAGTCCACAGAGTCCACGTGTTTTAAAACAGTCTGCAAGTAAATATCCAAGGCATTATTAGCGTTGGGCGAAGCACTTGACACGGAGATTTTCACCAAACTCGAGTTTCCTTCGGCTGGGTAAGAACTGTACCCTGCTCTGCTACGTCATGGATTGCTTGCTGTGCCTCATAATCCTCGAGGGCTTGCAAAAGTTCATCTTTATTCTTGTCTTTCGTCAAAATATTTTTTTCTTTGCACAGCCGCGACGAAGGAAACGCAGGTTTAAGTAAATCGCTATCTGTCTACACCAGACCCAAAATAATGACTACGCAGCCCACAATCCCCCGCGTGCGCTTGCCTAACTGCCCCAGCAACGCCTTCGCTCCAGAAGGGCACGCAAACGTGATGAATGGGCCACAGGATTGCAACGCAGCATCTGTCTACACTCGACCCGGAATACTGACTACGTCGCCCACAAACCTGAATCCTGAAACCATTCATCAAGGCCTCACGCAACAATATCCTATCCTCAACCATCGGATAACCTATCAACTCTGCCACCAGCTCATTTACCTGCAACAGTGTTTTGCCAGGCCCCACATTTCCTCCTGTCCACTTCCCTGTACCCACTTTCCTTATACTATTTGTCGCACTGCCACAACAGACCAGGACTGTTTCCCAGGGTACCTAATACCGGATTTAGAGCTGGTCTGAGACTCTGATTATGCACCCCAAAATAGGGAACAGTACAGTGACTGTACCCTACCACAACTCACTGTTTGGTAGATAGACTCGAGCTTAAACAAAGGCAAATCTCTAGGATAATCCAGTCCTTCAGTTAGCGTGGATCAAATATCAGGCAGAAGCAGATCTTAATAGATTTTATATTTATTATGAGAAACCAAAAATACTGTATGATATATCACCGTGCATTTGGGTTACAGAAAAATAGATATGATAATCAATAGTTACACACACAAAGCAGCAAAAATAAAAGGGTTAAAACACAGAACTTACTCACACGTCAGCAAGCTAACAGGACATCTGTGACTCCTGGGGCTGGAGATCAGAACACGGGCCAAATCCTTACTTAAGTGAACCCCAAGTGGACAAAAGCGCTGGGCCCTTGTTGGACTCAGAATATATAGGTTTTCCAGTTCATTCAAAAGAACAGCCCATCGATGGTACAGCCCACCCCGCACATTTCCCAGAATTCCCCCCGTGGGCATGCTCAGTTCACTGTTTCTGTCATTTTAATTCACAGATGTAATTAATAATTATCCAGAGATGTCTCTAGCGATCAAAGGATATGATTGCTTCTTTGATCTATGTGATCACTTACAAGTTGCTGCTGCAGAGTCTGCAAATGAGCTCCAAGGTGTGAACTGCTTGTGGACTCCTGCAGAGAGGGGACAAGGGACCTTTCATTTGACCAAATGGGTAATTTCCACCTTGATCATGTAGATCAAAGAAAACCTATTTTGCAGCAACCTGTTCTATCCCTCCAAGGGGGAATGAGACAAATATTTACTTTTCTAGAACACACTAGAAACGGAGGTGTCCACTAGTCAGCTGTGCAACATGGTCACTGGTATATATACATATACAGAGATATGCATATCTCTAACCGCGAACTCTTTCTAATCACGACTCCCCCTCAATAAGAGGCGCTAAGGGAGGGGCTCTCATGCGTCTTACAAAGGGTATGCCAAATGGGCATCTGGCAAACCACACAACGGGGACTGGACCTTCCCAGGCGGCATTCATCTGGTTCTGTTGCAGCGACGTCAGTACCCATGCTGCTGACCTGGTCTTTTGAAAGCTTCCGTTGGCACCTACGCCACCTGCCGGCTCCAGTATGGAGTGGGTGATGTATAGGTGCCCATGCACTTTCCCCACCAAAGCTTGCAACTCCATCTCGCAACCACATCACACAATTCCCCTGTCTACTCCACCTCTCCCAAGCCGGGGGGAGGGGGTCACTTGCGCAGCATCCACCCCACGACACAGACTCTGAGAAGTCCTTGTGTGTCTGTAGCCCCTCCTGGTACACCTTTTGGGGGTGCAGTACGTGTGGCTCGCTCTCACCTGGCACCTCAGTCTTGCAGCCAGCATAACACTCAAACAGTTGCCTGTTCCAGAGCCATTCTAACCGTATGGGGTACAGGAAAGCTGGGTGGAGAGCAACGCTCCCCTGCATCTGCCAACGGAGTAAGGCATCACACCTGGTTCCGGGCAGATGGCTGGGAGGTCACTGGGGCCAAACCAGGACCCGCTCCCTCCCTTCCCTGTCTGTCTCCACACAGAGTTTGGGGAACCATACAGTTGGGGCACAGAATTATCCACGCTCACTCTCGACCCGTCCCCCAATGCACAAAGTGTCCTCCTGCTGGACCACACGGTACATCAAGCATGCCTTGCTCCATAACAAATGAGCATACTGTCCCCATAGCAGCAAAACACCCTCAAAGCACAAGGTTTCCACCTTCCAGGTTTGACGGTGGGTATGGTGTTCTTGGGGTCATAGGCAACATTTATCCTCCAAACACAGCGAGCCGAGTTGATGCCAAAGAACGTGATTTTGGGTTCATCTGACCACAACACTTTCACCCAGTTCTCCTCTCAAGAATAGCCTGTACATGTGCATCCTTGAGCATGGGGACCTTGCCAGTGCTGCAGGATTTTAGTCCTTCACGGCGTAGTGTGTTACCGATTGTTTTCTTGGTAACTATGGTCCCAGCTCCCTTGAGATCATGGACAAGATCCACCTGTATAGTTCTGGGCTGATTCCTCACATTTGCCGTGATCATTGAAACGGCAGGAGGTGAGATCTTGCATGGAGCCCCAGACCGAGAGAGATTGACCGTTATTTTGTGTTTCTTAACCCCTTAAGGACGGAAGCAATTTTACAACTTCGGCACTCTTTGGGAAGTGAAGTGTGCTAAGCTCATTTTGACCGTTTTTGCTCATCATGTTTAAACACGGTTTTAAGTCACATTTTATTTGTAACATGATCAGGTTTGATATCATTGGAAAGACCGTGCTCTGGCCTTTCCAACAATATCAGACATGACCCCCTAACTGCCACCGACCAGGAGATGAGGGGGTTCAAAGAACCCCCATCCCCTCTATGGGATTTCCTTAGGAAATGACTTTGCAGCTAGAGGTTCCCCAGTTAACGGACATCATCACGCATCGTGCGAGGAGTCAGTTGACACGGGGGGACCCAAAGGTGGGGCTGTCATCCAAGATGGCAGCCCCCACCGGAAATAGGCTGCGATCCTGTACCGATTGTTGCCAGATCGCGACCTGGCAACTAAGGGGTTAACCCCATACATTGCTGGAAAGGTCAGGCTGTGACCTTTCCAGCGATGCTGGCCGCAGCCTCCTAGCCCCCGGCGATGGGGAGATAAAGGGATCCAAAGGATCCCACCACTCCCCTTCAGGTGCTTCCCCTGCTCCGGCGGGGGTGCACCTGAAACTGATGTCACCGCGCCCAGCTCGATGATGTCAGTGCGCCAAGAGTCTATAAAAAACACAGATCAGGCTTCATGGAAGCTAGCAACAAAGGAAGGGGAGGAAACAATATTAGGAAAATTGGAGGTAACCCATTGAATTAGATATATATAAACAAGGAAATAAATTTATTAAATAATCATAACAACTCCACACAAAAATAGAATTAAAGCACAGACAATTGGATAAAGTAGATTGTGTGTTCTAGTAGAGTGTAGTCAAATCAGTCAATATAGTTAGCGAGGCTTGATATTAAACAATTAAATCTGCATCCAAAATTCAATTAACTGAATAAATTCATTTGTTAATGGCAAACGAGGAACATCACAATTGTATAAGGCTCGGTCCTCCTTTTCCTACAGAGCACCACAATTATGGAATAACCTCCCAGACACCATCAAATCTTCCCCCAGTCTTAAGTCACTCAAGAGCTCCTTACTAACATACCTCAATACAGAATGCATCTGTAAACATGTAACCTAGTGACTATATTTCCTACATATTTATTGTCTGTTAATCTGTATATTTGTGTTGTTTTTCAATATCTTGCATTGTATTACTTTGTATTTCTGTAACTGTAACACTTCAATGTTCTTGAACCCAGGACATACTTGAAAACGAGAGAAATCTCAATGTATCCTTCCTGGTAAAATCCTTTATAAATAAATAAATAAGTTGCAAAGAGGGGAAGGAATCCTCTTTCGGGGTAAATGAACTGTTTAATTAAAATTGCTACATACAATGGCTAAATCTATGGACTCATATTTGCTGTATCAACCCATTTAAAGAAAACGGGATATATGGAGCAGGTTTATAGAGTGCCTGATGTTTGAATCAACAATTAGGTCGGCTGAGGACAATCAATGTCCTGCTCGTTACATAAGGATGATTAAGTCCTATTGTACAGGGTCTATCAAGATACCTACAGTTGTGTTCAAAATTATTCAACCCCCAATGCTGTAAAGGGTTTTAGGGAATTTAGTGTACATTTGTAATTGTATTCAGAATGAAATCCTACAAGGACTTTTTAAAGAACCATAAGCAACTAAAATGACATCAATTGGTTTTGTAATACAGTAGTAAATGTTTCTTTTGTGAATTCTTCATTGACACAATTATTCAACCCCTTAAAGACTACCACTCTGAAGAACAGAGGTTCATTCAAGTGTTTTCAATCAGGTATTGAAAACACCTGTGGATGTCACGGAGCAGCAATAAAGCATAATAAGCACCAATTAGGCAGCTTTAAAATGACTGTGATACTCAGCTCCTTCTAGACATTTACTGGTGTGGTTACAAACATGGTGAAGTCAAGAGAATGGTCCAGGAAGACAAGAGAAGAGGTGATTACTCTTCACAGGAAGGGCAATGGCTATAAGAAGATTGCAAAGATGTTAAACATACCAAGAGAGACCATAGGAAGCATCATTCGCAAATTCAAGGCAAAGGGCACTGTTGAAATGCTACCTGGTCGTGGCAGAAAGAAGATGCTGACTTCGACTGCTGTGCGCTACCTGAAGCGTAGAGTGGAGAAAAGTCCCCGTGTGACTGCTGAGGAACTGAGAAAAGATTTGTCAGATGTGGGTACTGAAGTGTCAGCTCAGACAATACGGCGCACACTGCGTAATGAAGGCCTCCATGCCAGAACTCCCAGGCGCACCCCCTTGCCGTCTCCAAAGAATAAGAAGAGTCGACTGCAGTATGCCAAAAGTCATGGGGACAAACCACAGAAGTTTTGGGATAGTGTTCTGTGGACTGATGAAACAAAATTAGAACTGTTTGGACCCATGGATCAACGCTATGTTTGGAGGAGGAAGAACAAGGTCTATGAAGAAAAGAACACCTTGCCTACTGTGAAGCATGGCGGGGGGTCAATCATGCTTTGGGGCTGTTTTGCTTCTGCAGGTATAGGGAAGCTTCAGCGTGTGCAAGGTACCATGAATTCTCTTCAGTACCAGGAGATATTGGATGACAATGTGATGCAGTCCGTCACAAACCTGAGGCTTGGGAGACGTTGGACCTTTCAAAAGGACAATGATCCCAAGCATACCTCCAAGTCCACTAGAGCATGGTTGCAGAGTAAAGGCTGGAACATTTTGGAGTGGCCATCGCAGTCACCTGACTTAAATCCGATTGAGAACCTCTGGTGGGACTTAAAGAAAGCAGTTGCAGTGTGCAAGCCTAAGAATGTGACTGAACTGGAGGCTTTTGCCCATGACGAATGGGCAAAGATACCCGTAGATCGCTGCAAGACACTTGTGTCAAGCTATGATTCACGTTTAAAAGCTGTTAGTACAACATCCTTTTACAGTTATAAGTACTAAGATTGAATGTCACTTGGGGGTTGAATAAAACTGATAATGATGTGAGCACAGAAAAGACATTTGTGGTTATTTCATTATAAATGTTATGTTATATTTGTCTGACCTACACGTGCCTCTTTGATTTAATTGTAAGCAAGATGACTGAAATGATCAAAATCAATGTCAAACTGGCCAAAACACTCAATTTCAGTGGGGGTTGAATAATTTTGAACACAACTGTAAATGATCTATTGAACGGTGATGATTACACAGCAGTAGACCTAGTCAGATCAAATTGACATAATGCATGACGTTCATAACGACTGTTTTAAAACAACATATCCCATCTGTATCCTAACGTCAGGAATAGTTCAGGTTGCAGCTGTTTGCTATTAGGGATGGGCTGGCTGTTCGATGCGAACATGAGTTCGCATCGAACATTGGCCGTTCAACCGGTCGAACAGCGAATATTTCCGCGTGTTCGCCCACAATGCACAACGATGGACCACAATGCACTTTTCCACTGGCTTGAAGCTTGTAATTGGCTACAGCCTTGCACCTGACCACAGGTCAGGTGCAAGACTATGCCAATCAGGGCTCAGAGTCCTGATTAAGCAAATTTTGCCCAACCATGGGCTCACAGAGCTAAGTCCCGCAGCACACTATATAAGGCTTCCCCGCAGCCCCAGCGTGTGTTTGTTGCAGGAGTGAATCAGAGAGGAGAGGAGATTGGTATAAGTCAGTGATACAGCCGGATAGCCTGGCAGTGCCAACACACAGATTCAAATTCCCAGAACTCTGGAATAAGTCAGTGATGCAGCCTGATAGAACAGAGTTCTGGGAATTTGAATCTGTGTGTTGGCACTGCCAGGCTATCAGGGACAGGGTGTATCAAAGAGTTATAGCAGAGTTCTGAATATCTTTAATCTAGATAACACAGATGAATCAGAGTTCTGCATATCTCCAATCTATATACCAGAGTTGAATCAGAGTTCTGTATATCTTTAATCTATATATCACTCACCATGTTAAAAAGACCAAAAAGGACAGGCAGACGCTCCCAGACACAGATAAGAGGGCAAGCAGCCTCTGTGTCGGAAGGCTGTGCCCCTGGTCATCGTGTCGTGGTGCATCCTCTGCAGGGGCACGCTTGTCCTTTCTAACTGGTGCTGGCTGTCTTAAGCAGCAGCAACATACAGAGGATTTGCAGGATTGGCTAACCCGGCCAACCTCATCCTCTGAGTCCTCTGCCAGCCAGGCTTGTAGTGGTTTACAGTCCACCTCAGCTGCCAAAACATCTAATTCAGCCTCCATGTCCACAGCTACTCCTGCCGTAGCCTCACCATCATACACGGAGGAGTCAGCTGAATTGTTTGATTACAATGACGGTGACAAGCTGCTTGAGGATGTGCAGCAACTCCAGTGCTCGGATTCAAACTCTGAGGTTGAGGAAGGGAGTATAATCAGCCTAGAGGGAGGGGGTGCCAGTGGCACACAAAGAACTGGCACTCATGTTTCCCCAGCAGCTACAGCATACTGCCATGTTGGTTCCAGTGACAATGAGATGGGGGTGATGACGATGATGAGGTCACTGACTCCACCTGGGTGCCTGATCGAACAGAGGAGTCAAGGGAGGAGGAGGAGGCACAACGTCCTCTATGAGCAACCGTAGCCAGTCCAAGGCATCAGATGTCAGAGCTGCTCAGGTGCAGAGCGCTGTTGTCTCAAAGCACATATCCAGGAACTCTGCTGTCTGGGAGTTCTTCACGACATGTGTAGCAGACCACAGCGTTGCCATTTGTAAGCTAGGTCTGAAGAGGATCAAGAGTGGGAGAAACATCAGCTGCTTGGTATCACAAGTTTGAAGCGACATATGACCACCTGTCATGCATCTCGTTGGCACAACACTTCCCATCGGTCCTCATCTGTCTCTACCCCCACCATATCTCCTGCCATGTCATTGCCTACAACCTCCACTGACAGAGATGATGCTACAGTAATGGGTGTACCAGGTCCTTCCTCAGAATAGGACAGCATCCCACCAGCTGCAGATTTACGCAGTCAGATTTCGTTGCCCCAGCTGCTGCAGCGTAAGAAAAAATATATTCCCAACCATCCCCTTGCACAGCGTCTAAATGCCAGCTTGGCAAAATTACTCGCATTACAGCTGCTGCCTTTCCAGCTGGTGGACTTTGCCTCCTTCCGTGAATTTGCCGAATGTGCTGTACCACAGTGGCAGGTTCCAAAACGCCAGTTCTTTTCACAGAAGGCCATTCCAGCACTATATCAGCATGTGGAAGACAATGTTATGGAGTCATTGGGAAAGGCAGTCAGCAGCAAGGTGAACATTACTTTAGACACGTGGTCCAGCAAGCATGGACAGGGACGTTACTTTTCCTTCACGGCACACTGGGTAACTCTGATTGCAGCTGGGAGGGATCCAGGACAGGGCTCTGTGCTGGAGCTAGTTCATCCACCACGCCTCCAGAAAGCTGCATATATGAGGTCTGTCTGCTCCACCTCCTCTTCCTTCTCTGTCTCTGGCGAAGTGGCAGTTAAACCGACATGTGGCAGGGGCTACGCAATGGCTCAAGCAAAAAGATGCCATACTGTGCTTGAGCTGGTTTGTTTAGGGGACCAGAGCCACACTGGGCCAGAAATTCTGTGAGCTCTGCAGGGGCAGGCACAGAGATGGTTAACACCATGCTAGCTTGAGCTGGGAATGGTCATCTGTGATAATGGCAGCAACCTTCTCTCCGCCCTATGCCTGGGTAAGTTGACGCATGTACCATGCCTAGCACATGTCCTAAATCTGGTGGTACAGTGTTTCCTAAACAGGTACCCAGGGCTGGCAGAGCTTCTCAGCCAGACCAGAAAAGTCTGCAGCCACTTCAGACGGTCATTCCCAGCAAGTGTTCGCCTGTCAGAAATTCAAAGAAAATTCCACCTTCCCACAAACCGTCTGATCTGTGACATGCCCACCAGGTGGAACTCGACATTGGCAATGCTGCAGCGTCTGCACAAGCAACAGAGGGCCATCAGTGAGTACCTGTGTGAGTATGGCACAAGGACAGGTTCAGGTCAACTTGGACCGTCCCCCCCGCAGTGGCTGATGATCAAGGATGCATGTACTGTACTGTCACCATTTGAGGAGGCAACGAGGATGGTGAGCAGGGACAGTGCATGCAATAGTGACACAATTTCTTTAGTGTTCCTGCTGGAGCGCACTCTGCAGGGAATTATAGATGTTGCACTAGAGGCAGAGCAGCTCGAGGAAGAGGAGGACTTTCCTAGCTCTCAAGGCCCCAGTCTTTACGCAGACAGCATTCCTGCGGGTCCTCAGATCAGACAGGAGGAGGATGAGGAGGAATATTTAAGTTGTGGGGGACATTGAAGGTGGGGATTCCTCAAGGGAGGGTTTTGTGTCCCCAGAAACCCAAGGACTAGTACGTGGCTGGGAGGAGGTAGTGCACGATACGGTGATCCTCAGCGACCAGGAACACTCTGAAGCTAATGTCACCTCCAACCTACGCTGCATGGGCTCCCTTATCCTGTAAAGCCTGCTAAAAGACCCCAGGATTCGTGCTATCAAGGAGAGGGATCATTACTGGTTGGCAACCCTTCTTGATCCACGATACAAGGGTAAGGTTGCAGAGCTCATCCTGCCCTCACAGAGGGAGGATAGGAAGAAACAACTTGAGGACACTCTAAAGCGACACTTGTGTAACACCTTTCCATGCACTGGTAGGTTACCAAGTGATGACACAGGTGCTTCTGAGGCTGCAGTTGATCAGAGGAAGAGCGGTGAAGGGGGCCGCTTGACTGATGCCTTTTCCAATTTGTTTAGTCCATGACGCCCAGGGACGTCAAATGTAGGCACTCATTGCCAGCGTCTTCACCATATGGTACAGGACTACCTAGGGGCAAGGGCAGACCTGGATACCTTTCCAGCAGATGATCCACTGGCTTACTGGGTTTTGAGATTGGATCACTGGCCATAACTTAGCCAATATGCTATGCAGTTACTAGGTTGCCCTTCATCCAGCGTGCTTTCTGAAAGGACGTTCAGTGCTGCTGGAGGTTTTGTCACAGACAAAAGAGTGCATCTGTCCACCGACTCTGTAGACCGGCTGACATTTATAAAAATGAATCAGTCCTGGATCAGCAACTATCACTCCCCTGATGCTGAAGTAACTGAATAGATCGGGGATCTCTTCTGCATTCCCAAAACCTCCAACACTGCACTCTTCCACAATACCGCTGCCGGATTACGTTCTGAAGGCACCAAAGCCTTAGCTGGCACCAAAGGCCCAATATTTGGGTGCACGGACGCGTGTACCAGATTCATATCATTGTAATATTTGACGGCAGGGTCTACCCCTGCACTCTTCCACAATACCTCAGAGGGGTTACGGTGTGAAGGCACTAGCTGGCACCAAAGGTCCAATTTTAATGCACCTGTTGTTACTTTCATCCAAAGCCTGCATAAGTTTCACCATAATTTAGTCAAAAAATCACTAAACTTGTTTTGCGTGTCCTAAAACGTCTCCCCTTTTCAGACAGGCTGACGCCCCAAGCAGTTGTTTATGAATAGATTAAAGGAAAACCATTTACCGTCATTTGAAATGTCATTTTTTTCTTTTTAAATGTTTCTATACATCCTTCAAATACACCACTTCACGGGCAGGTTATGGGGACCTCCTAGGCACGATATTTGAAGAAATTTTTAAATTTTATTCTTAACCTTTATGTAATGGAGAAAAAAAAGGGCACTACCCAGAACCCCATACAACTTTTATGGCAAATATCTTGCATATATGCCCTCTTGGAGGGCACTCTAAAATTCGAACGTTCGAGTCCCATTGACTTGCATTGAGTACGAATCGTGTTCAAATTCAAACTTTTTCAATTGTTCATGTTCGAATGCGAACCGAACACGGGGGTGTTCAGCCCATCACTATAGAGGACCAATGTCAGTGAAAATGACCACTGTTCTACCTGCACCTGCTACAGTTCTTGAAATGACTGAACAAAACAAGAACATCGAGAACCCAAATCGCCAATGTCCCATACATAACAAACCGCATCCACTTAAGAAATGTATTGGCCTCGGAAAGAAAACCCTACAAGAACGTAAAGAACTTTTAAAGAAATTTGGGGTATGCTACAAATGCTGTGCCTCAACAGAACACTTTGCAAAGGACTGTAAAGCTATCATTAAATGCATAGAGTGTGACAGCGATGACCATGTACAAGCTCTTCATCCATATCCGCACAACTTTACTAAGCCCACAAACATCCTCCTGAGGCAAAGCAAGGCGGGGAGCGCACAGATCAAGCAGCACCTTCCACCTCAGTGTTCTCTTCATGTACGGAGGTCTGTGGAGAAGGACTCCGTGACAAATCCTGCGCAAAGATATGTTTTGTTCGTGTATACCCAAGAGGTCAACCTGAAAAGGCCATAAGACTTTATACTATTCTGAATGATCAGAGTAACAGATCTCTTGCAACAACACAATTTTTGGAACTTTTCAACATAAAAGAAAATGCTCTACCGTATACCCTAACTATTTGCACCGGCACTACAGAAGTCTTAGGTAGGAGAGCCAGCGGTCTTGTGGTTGCTCCTCTGATCGACAATGCGGAAATACCTTTGCCCACTATCACTGAGTGCAACCAGATTCCAAGCAACAAAGAGGAGATCCCTACTCCTGAAGCTGCCTTACACCATTCTCACTTTAAGGACATAACCTGCCAAATACCAGCCCTCGACGGAAGTGCTGATATCCTGCTGTTGCTCGGCCGAGACATCTTAAGGGTGCACAAAGTTCGTCAACAAATCAACGGTCCACATGATGCTCCATATGCTCAGTGTCTGGATCTAGGCTGGGTCATCATAGGCAATGTTTGTTGAGACAAAGGCAGTAAACCTTACTCCGTTTCTTCCTTTAAAACACACGTCCTGTCGAATGGATGGACTTCTTGTTCTGCACGACGACCACACCAATATCATGTGAAGGAAAGACTGCTTCATAAGGGCACACAACGACACATCATACAGGACGAAGAGAAAGCTCTTAATTTCTGGGATGACAACATCGGCAACACAGTGTTTGAGGCAACATCTAAAGACAACGAGTTGGCAGCTACCATGGAAGACAATGAATTCCTGAAAACCATGAGTAAAGAGTTCAACCAAGATGATTCCAACAGCTGGGTAGCACCTCTACCATTCCGTACTCCAAGAAAGAGACTACCAAACAACAGAGAACATGCAGAAGCACGGTTTACTTCTTTACAACGCAGTTTGAATCGGAAACCTGAGATGAAAAGACACTTTGTGGACTTTATGCAGAAAGTGTTTTATAGAGATCATGCTGAGCCTGCACCTCCGCTTAAGGAAGGAGAAGAATGTTGGTATATTTCATGCTTTGGTGTCTATCATCCTCGCAAGCCTGATCAGATCAGGGTGGTCTTCGACTCAAGTGCTCGACATAAAGGTGTCTCCCTCAATGACAGTCTTCTCACTGGGCCTAATCTGAATAACAACCTCATAGGAGTTTTACTTCGCTTCAGACAAGAACCAATTGTTATTATGGCTGACATTCAGCAAATGTTCCACTGTTTCATCGTCCGTTAAGACAACAGAAACTTCCTCAGGTTCCGATGGTATCGCAATAATGATGTCAATGATGAAGTCATAGACTACCGGATGAAGGTACATGTTTTCGGTAATAGTCCTTCTCCCGCAGTAGCAATTTATGGACTGAGGAAAATGGCTCAAGAAGGAGCGAAAGAATTTGGATTTGATGCACGACAGTTCGTCGAAAAGAACTTCTATGTAGACGGCGGACTCAAATCTCTGCCTACAGAAGAAGCTATTGACCTTCTCACTAGAACCCAGAACATGCTTGCCACTGCAAACATCAGACTTCACAAAATCATTTCGAACAGCGACAAGGCCATGAGAGCCTTGCCCTCGGATGACTACGCTGTCAGTGTGAAGAAATTCCAACTAGGGAATGGACCTTTCCATTACACAGCGCAGTCTTGGATTGCTTTGGAACGTTAAGCAAGACACGTTCACATTTCAAGCATCGACCTGTGATAAATCACAAAGCAATACAAATACAATCAGACAAAACAGTTCCACGTGTATGTTGGCAACAGAGTGGAACGTATAAGAAAGTTATCAACACCTGAACAATGGCACTGTGTCCACTAACTTCAACTCTGCTGATCGAAGCACTCGTGCAGTACCTGCTACTGCATTTTTGGACACATTATGGCTATCCCCACCAATCCTATTGAATGAAGACCTCATCTCAAGTTCTACAAATTCTACCTTTGAACTGGTTGAACCGGAATCTGATAAAGAAATTGGAGCTGTTACCGTTACACTCAACACCTCTGTGAAAGAAAGGGTAAGGCTGAGTCCTCACCGTTATGAACACTTTCCAAGTGGTCTTCTGTTGTACGAGCCATTTCACACCTTATTCATAGTGCTCATCAATTTACAAACAGCTCTGACACGGACAAAGAATGTCACAAGCGGCGCATCTGTAAATGCCCCCCCACAATTCAGGAGGCCTCTCGACCAGAAAAGCTACTGAACTTCTTGAAGGACAACCAGGGTTATCCAAAGAGATTCGAAAAGTCACCGCACGTTCGGTGACTTTTCGTTCTCTTCAATTCGGTTCCTTTTGCCGATCCCATTTCGGTGACCCTGCGGTGTATTCAGCAAACACAACAGGGCAAACACAACCCGACGAAAACTAACCGCAAAACCCACCGAATGCACGCCGAAAATCCCCAATAACATCTGGATTAACCTGCAAAAACCACGGAAAAAGCCCGAGCAGGAGCCGAATCACACACAGCCGAAGCAGCTGAGAACGCAGACGAGGGAGGTGAATAAATTAGCAAAACCGTTTGTATGAATCTGTGAAAATGAAACGCTGTTTGCAAAGAAACTACTGAGCGAAAATGTCTGAAATTAACACAGGAGGTCCAGGGAATGATAATAAAAAGGGCTGTTACAGAAAAAATAAGTAAACTTAAAAAAAATTTAAAATCAGAAAAATGCTTAAAGTATCCTAAAAAAAATCTATAAATAAAGAGACTTTTTGCTGCAGAATTTTATAATGAACGGTTTATTAGATATTGAATTAAAACGGGAATATTTTAACATTGAAGCCTATGGGATTCTCCTGAATTAACTTGCCGAATTAAAACACCGAACGGCAGTGCATTAGGGGAACCTTTCACTGCTGGTTTGTGTTCTCTGAATAGCCGAAGCAGTGCTTTTTCATGGGGATTTCACTGCCCTCGAATAGGCACCGTATGTGCAGGCAATTCGCCAAGATTTGGCGAATTGCCTGCTCTCTGGATAGCCGAATGGCCAGGAAAGGTGACCGAACGCTGATTTTCAGCATTCGGTTACCTTTCTCAAGCAATTCGGATCTCTTTGGAAAACCCTGAACAAGTGTAAATGGGAATTCAACCCACCTCACTCCTTTCACATGGGAGGCTCTTGGGAACGCATGATTGAAGTTGCAAGAAAAATCCTAGACTGGTACTGGACCAGAAAACTCTACAACTTATTCATGAAAAAAAAAAAAAAAAAAAAGATTCTCCACACTTTGCTTCAGGCCTATAAAGGAACTCGTCTTCCTCTTTGGGCAGAAGGAGTACAAGTCCCTTAAGTCATCAATTTTATTCAAAGGGAGGCAAGAAGGATTGGTGCATGTTGCTGCCTTCCCCTCTGAAGATGGACTCACTGACTGTTCTTGTCATAGCCTGGACCATCAAGATCAAGATCCAAGAATTGTTAATGTTTGCATTATTTTCTCTTGTTCTTCCCTTCCCTCTTGTTTTTCAGATGTTCCTGGAAAAGCATCTCCATTTACTTGTTTTTGAACTTTGACTAAAGTTATTGAATTATAGAAATCATAGATTTTGATGGGGAGTGTCATGTTTCACGTGACTTGTGATATGCCTTTAAGAATTGCACATGTCTCATCTAACCCTGGGTTTCTCTCCTCCCCTCCTCATGGTTCAGTGATTTCCTGTCCAGATAGCTCCACTCTTGTTCATTTCCCAGTAAGCCTTAGCAAGCCTAAATGGACTCACATCACACTATGGTTTTTTGACCTATCCGATGTATATTGCTGTGGATTTTCTACAGTTTTGGAATAAAACTTCAACAGATCTTCAAGGTGTCATCTGGATTGAGTCACTGTCTGTAATTCATCTAAGACTGGGAGTTATCGCCATCTCATCACAACAGTAAGTTAAGAGATCACATTCTCAGTGCTTTGGTGGAGAAACAGAACAGACTATCCAGAGATGCTGCGGTGGCGAATGTACAGCACCTGGAGATGGAGATTACTGGTTTACGGGAGTTACTTACAGCTGGTGAGTCAAGGAATATGCTGCTCGGGACCGAAATGAGGCCATAGACTTTGGTGTTTTAAAAGTCCAGGCAGCCTTGGGGGGGAAAGGGTCTCCTGGAATCACAGATTATGTAGCTGGCGGAGAAGCTGAAAGCCGAACAGAGTAAAGCTGAGTGAGTAGGCGAGAAACTCAAGAATGCTAGACTGTCTGACTGATATCCAGAAAATCATCCAGACGCCCCGGAGGTCCTTACCCATCTGACCAGTACTCCACCTGACATGCCAAATCTGGAATTCTACCTGAACAAATGGCAGTTTGAACCAAATGGTGAATTCATCAAAGTAATCCTCAAGCAGTCACAAGATGGATACGAAATACTGGAATACAACCATTCCTATATCCGGTGGCCAGTCTCCCTTCAAGAGCAAGGAGGGAATGAATTGAGGGGCAATAAGCTGACAAAGCCTAAGCGGGCCCCCACTGTAGAGCAAGCCACTAGTGCTGTTGCTCATTCTCAGGATCCTCACAAACCCCCTTCTCCTCACTCCTCGTCTCCTCCAGACGTGGACCCCTTGCTTGGTGTGCCTAGGAGGGGTGTCAGCTATACCCTTCTGACGAGGCCTAACAAGGCCGAAACGATCGTCGGGGGTTGCTGCACCTCTTGTGCAGGGATGACGTCCTTGGCAGTCAGCACTGGCCACCCTTTTTGGGTGAGAGCAGGCTGATTTGCATATGGATCATTCATCCCTGTAATGGCACATACAAGCTAAAACCTTGTGAGACCTGAGCGGGCCCCCACCGTAGAGCAAGCCACCAGTGCTGTTGCTCGTTCTCAGGATCCTCACAAACCCCCCTTCTCCTCACTACACTATGTTTATTTGTTTATTTGAGGTGTCATCACTGGATGGAAGACAAATACATCTGGCTTCATCCTTTAACTCACCTCTAGAAAGGACTCAGAAGGAAGCGCAGACCCCACCACTTAAGATTATAAACATTAACCTGGTTAATTGGGATATTTAACCAAGTGGAGGAGGGCAGCGGCGGTTTCTACCATACAGAATTTTTGGACATCAAGTCAGCAGAAGTTTAATATGTGTATATATGTGTTCCTCTTGCTTTAATATATTAAGAAACCACCAGGTGGCACCTTAAGTACATAATTCTTTACCATTTATTACTACCCCGGGTTTTCCTGTTGTAGTATGGTCGTTTTTTTATTTTTGCATTCTTTCCTTTTCTGTGTCATTTTTGTCTCCCTATGTGTTAGTGACTTGCTTTGGTACTAGCACTTCTGTATAATCATCCTTATTAGGACGCATTAATGGCTAAAGTATCTAACGATACTTGTCCATAACAAAGTACTAGTAACCATTCATCTAGTATCTATGAGACTGTTAATCCTGAACGCCTGTTTTTAAAGTGCTATGGAACCTGTTGGCACTGCATAAGTACTTTTAACTGTAACTGTCCAGGTGGTCAGACTTAAAGGGGAAAATCATATTCGAACAGGAGTACTCGCTAGTCTGATGCATTGAACTTCAGTTGTCCAACTTCAACTGATTGCAATGACACCGTTCAACCTCTTCCCATGTTGGGGGGGGCTTTGTCTGACCTATACGGAATGGCTATGCAACATCAGTTGGTCATACAACTACACATCCAGGGACTGACCAGTAATATTCAGGGAGTGTGGCACGGAAGTTGGTCCAAAGAAACCGAATTTGCTTGAATGCGTACATGTTTTTTGTAATGACTTTCTTGTAATTTTTGCAGTGGAAGATTTCAATTAAATTTTTGTACACCATAGTTGCAGATTATAAAAACATACACCATTCTAGTGTGCATATCATTAAACCACAATAAAAGGTAGTTTATAAAATTAAAATAATCACTTGTTGGTAACATAGAATTTAATCAGAACAAAAATATTTGGCAAACAGACCATTAATAAAACTCATAACACTGGCTGTCCTTCCCAACATCACACTATCCAGTACTCCCAAATAAGTAACACTAAGCTCCAGAGTAGCACTTAAAACAGGTATCTCAAACTCACAAATATTGGTGGCGTACAAGTCCCAGAAAAAACTCGAAAAGCATTAGATGGCCAGAGAATAATGGGAGTTTTAGTTAAACATCTGGAGGGTGCCTAGAGTTTGAATACCCAATTTAGACGCACATCGTCAACTTAATTTATAAATCAAATAAAAATTATCCACACTGGAGAAATTCACCGAAGCAAACTAGGTATGCCCCTATGCAGAAATGTTCACAAGCTCAAAGAGACAAATGATGCAGATTAGATAAACATTAGTATGCTGAAATTTTTTTGGCTGCAACCAACACACTGATTTTACACCAATCTGGTGCAGACGTCCAGTGAACATCACCTTATAGTTTGATAAATTGTATATATTGTACTAATGTTAATCTTCTGTTTCTTGAACGGCATATTAAAAATGTTTTGTAGACAGTGGCAACTCTAGGAACAATATGTAGGGGGGGCACAGAAGATAACGCAGTCAAAACTGGGGGGGCACTAATAATTTTCACCACTAAATCATACCACTGAATAAAGAGCCCTATCTCCTGGTGTGAGCTAAAACACCATCGCTAAAGGAAACATTCCCTAAAACTTAGTGCCTGACGAACTACTAACAGATCACCTTGTCTGCAGTAGTCAATGAACAAGGCCGTTTGGCCCATGCTAGGAAAACTCTAAGACCCAGGCTGAAACCCAGCGCTAATGCGGTTGTGTACAGGACAGAACCGTTCTTTTATTCCAGTGCAGAGTGCCGGGCCATACCTATCCCCCGCCCTCACAAGCTTGAATATGAACACATCCAGTGAATAACCTCACACCCCTGCATTATTAAAATCCTCCAAGGCGGCCGTATCATCCATGTTTTGATGCACACATATATTAAGGCTGATGGGCATTGCATGATAAATGCCACCCAGCAGCATGCAGAATCCTTACTCTGCATTTAATAGATCCAAAAGGAAAGTCAGGTGAGCAACAAAAATTTCCCTGCTGCAGCATATAAATAATACATGTTTCAGGGCAAGACTTATGCACGTGTCCCTTTAAACATGGTCCACACGGTCACCCTAATAATCAACCGCTTACATACGATCACGGTTATTCAGAAAGAGGTGAAAACCAGGAGAATGACTGGAGAAGTGAAAATTCTAGGTCAAAATAGCCAAACCAGAAAAATTCTCCCATTTATCTCACTTTCCAAATCGGCTATTTGGTCTAGATTGTTCATTCTCCTGGCAATTCTCCTAGTTTTCACCTCTCTCTGAATAACCCTGTATGAATATCCCCCAGCATAAAATGTTTAAAATTAGGCAATATATTAGAATTAGGATATATGTGGATAAAGGATACATATAGATCATAATAGAGATCACTGCAACAGCAACGACACTGCTGACCAGATCCATTGCTATGGTGTATGGGGCCAAGAGAACACCTGTGCTGCATTCCTTTCAATTGCCTATTAATTTTGGGCGAAGATCTGTTTTTTCTGTTTTTTTGGAGTTAGCACCAGGGTTGAGCTGTAGGTAAAATGTTGCAATTGGCTTCCCTCAAAAAATTTTGCGCTGGCACCAAGTGATCTGCTAGCTGCAAAAGTGCTAGAGATCTCCAGCGCTACCAGTGTTAGGCTAGGGTCAGACTGAGGCAGTGCGAACGCGCGTTCTGGCGCACTTAATCACGGCCGTGCTAGCAGCAGATGCCGGGCAATGACGGCCAATATACGAAGTACGGTCGCACAAAAGTCCGGCTGCGCAACGCAAGTGGAAAATGAACGCATTTTTTCGAGAACGTTAAACCACTAGTACTGACGTACAGAGTGCGCTGCGTCCGCTAGCGGCGTGTGTGCGTGAATTGGAGACATCAGACGCTGCTAATGTCCGGCCAACATAACGTCCAGATGCAAGAAGTGTTTTATTGATGATCCGTACAAAATCACGGATGAAACTGCGCATAGTATGACCGCTATTGCGTATTCCGTGAAAAAATACGTCCATTCTTCGAACGCACATTTTCACGGACAACGTGAAAAATGCGTTAGTCTGACCCTAGCCTTAAGTAAAGGACACGGAAAGTACAGTAAGCTCGCGGTACAAATAGCTAATAGCAACGCACTAAGTGATTTTTCCTGTTTGTAGCGGGAGGCAAACGATCTGTTGGTCCGGCGCTAGACTCGATTAAGGCTAGCATTAGACTAACGCATTTTTCGCGTCGTCCGTGAAAAAGTGTGTTCGAAGGAATGGACTTTTTTTCACAGGATACGCAATAGCGGTCATACGATCCGCATTTTCGTCTGTGACATTTTACGGATCATCAATAAAACACTTTTTGCGTCTGGACGTTATGTAGGCCGGACATTAGCAGTGTCTGACGTCTCCTAATCACGCACACACGCCGCTAGCGGACGCAGCACACTCAGTACGTCAGTACAAGTTCAGTACAAGTTAACGGTTTCAAGTTCTCAAAAAAATGCGTTTGTTTGCCGCTTGCGTTGCGCGGCCGAACTTTCGTGCGGCCGTACTTTGTATATTGCCCGTTATTTGCAGCTACTACGGCCGTGATTAAGTGCGGCTGCACTCGCGTTTGCACTGCGTTCGTCTGACCCCAGCCTAACCTGGCGCTAACGCAAAACCATGCCGACGCCAGGGTTAATTCACACCAGGTAATAGTGCCCTAAATAAGTATATATAAATAAGATTCCAAAACCCCAGAGTAATGTGATGCAATGATACCTTTTTATTGTACTAACCTGATACTTAAATTCAATATTTTATTTGCTGCAATTCGGCAGTTGTCGCTGAATGTCTAATTGCTTCTTCAGCGAATTACAATGACAGTGACCATACATATACAGTGACCATTCGCTAAATAGGGGATTCACTATATTTTCAGTGAAATGAATTCCCCGATATGTGACGAAAAGCAGAGGATCTAAAGCTGATTAGACCCTTTAGATTCTAACTTCCATAGTAACCCCAAAAATGCCATAAACCCAGGGAAATACAAAAAAAAATAAACAATGTGGCATTTAGCCTAACCATTAACCCCTAAAATGCCATTAATCAAGATAAAACATGAAACAAATACACTGTGAGGCATATAGCCAACCCATTAACCCCTACAATGCCATTAGTCAAGGAAAAAATAAAATGTATACTGTACTGTGAGGGATGAAGCCTACCCATTAACCCTTAATATACAACTAAACAAGGCAAAAACTAACGTAATACACAATGTAATGTATAGTCTGAACATTAACCACTTCACTGCTTAAACATTTTCACAGGGGTGAAATGGCTAAGTTTAAGTGCCCATTATTATTTAATGTTTTATGACTTTTACTTCAAACTGAATATGGTCATGTTGGGTATCATTGGAAAGGCCAGAAACTGCCCTAACCAATGACACCTAGATCGTTCATATACAATGCACAGGGACGGAGATACAGCGGTCCGAAGAAGTGTGGGAAGCAGGATGCTGATTTTTGGGGGGGCACATGGGGGGCAATTGCCCCCCCTTGTCCCCCTGTAGAGTCACCTATGTTTGTAGACCAAGAAATGTTGGTGATTAGCCATGCAACACACAGAATATTTAAACACTCGGTAAAATGCTTCTTTGCAAAAAAAAAAAATTGCAAGGAGAAAAAAATATTCCATCTTACCAGGGCCATCTTAAAATTTTATCTGATAAAAACACAGCGTATGAGGAGTAGGAAAGGAAACAAGTTAACTTACTTATTGTTGTGAAAACACTTGTGAAACAAAAATAATCCACAGCATTGAGTGAAAGTAGATGGTAAAGAAACTGTTCCTTCTCCTCCTCACAGCGTAGGAAAGCATAACGTTTATACAGTTTCCTAGAGAAGAAATAATAAAATCTGTTGAGAAGCTGTATATAGTAGTACGAAACCGACCCATCAATCCTGATCTCTGTTGATCCAAAAAGGATATATTGTGCACAAGAAAAGGTTTCACAACAATGAACTGAATGTTAGCAGGTTCCTCATTGGCTTAACAAGAGGTCAGCACACATTTAATATGGTTGCTGTAGTTAAATCCATTATATAACTTATTTAGCCATACTTAATCATATGCACTAGAGATGTGCATTTGTTTCGGAAAAATTCTGAATTTGTAACAAAATTTGATAATTCGTAGTTCGGAAGTACTTCCGAATAACGAATCGATACAATACGAATTCGAAACGAACCAAAAAGGTATAACACGAATTTATTTAGTTTTACACTGTGTCATCATCATAAAAGAAAAAATTAAATAATTGATATCAACTATCGAATTTGAAATGATCAAATACATACCAACTATCGAATTTGAAATGAACTATCAAATTGATATCAACTATCGAATCTGAAATGATCAAATTGATATCAACTATCGAATTGATCTTAACTTAAAATACAAAGTAACTAACTTAACTAAAAAGTAATAGTCAGCAAAGGACTTTATGAAACAAATTAATTTTGTTTCACGGTTTAATTTGACTCAAATACTAAATCTGTGGCACAGCTTAAAATGTAACCCTAGCTTTTCTTTTAACAGCAAAATTTGATTAATTGGAGTTTTATTTCGTAATCCAAAATTTGAATTGATAAAGTATCAAATTGATATATGAAATTTGAATCGATATGAAATCGATACAAAAAACAAACCGAAATACGAAACAAAATTAGTTACGAAATACCGAAAACAAAATTATTTAAAAACTTAACTAAACGAAACTAAACACAAAACTATTTTTTCAGCCATGCACATCCCTAGCATGCTCTTTTTTGTTGTTTTTAAATATAAGATGGTCAGCCTGTCCAAATCCATTTCTCTTAATATGCTACCCAGAACTGCACTGCATATTCAAACTGAGGGTATTTTTACCACTAACTCGCAGATGTCATACTTATTTGTCATAGGGTCCACTGAAGCAGAAATGGAGGGCCAAATACAGTGTTTCGGGAATAACCCTCTTAATGTCTCTCCCCATTGTCTTAAAGATCTTAGCTCCAGTAGAAATTTTGGAATCCATACCAGTCAAAAAAAATAGTTTTCTTCATAAATAAAAAACTGCACAAACCCTGTGGAAACAGCTCAGTTGTGCACTAATTTAGCTGGTGACACCTCAGCTCACTTTTTCAGCAGTGCAGGAATAAATGTTCATGGAAAGCAGCTTCTGGGGGTCAGGGAGAGCAGCCTTATTGTATGAACCGTAGGCTTCTGCCTGTGCAGCTGGATATCCTTGAAAAGGCTATTTTACTGCAGGTGAAAGAGGGACACTGTACTCAAAAACAGTCTGGTAGGAGCTTGAATTTGCAGGCAGCCAATAGAGTTGCGGCATGTTGGCAGTGGGGTCAGTTTTGTGGGCTCAGCATGCCTAACACGGGCCGCATGTTTGACGGCCCAGATCCAACGAATTAAAAAGATTTTATGCAACCCAGTACTTCAATGGCTTATGTGACTGATCACAGATATTGCATTTTACAGACTTTTCTTGTTGAATATCAGATCCAAATCTAATATATCCAACTGTACCTTTTATTTCCCTCCTCCATATTTAAATTCCTATAAAATCAATAAAAATGCTACAGCCAGACCATCAGGTCAAACAGCCGAGTTGCAAGAAAACAACTGCTCTAATCAATGACAAAGCAGCACATCAATGGAATTAAAATATTTACGGTTCACAAATTACCATTTACTAGCTTATTTTCAACAGGCTGTGTTATCCACACAGTCACGTGCATATATGCAATCTCAGATAATCTCCGAAGGCAAGACGAGCAAGCAACTAATCCGTCACGCTCCTATCTGTTCTATGCACATTTCTGTCCTCAGATCGGTCTCAAAATCTTAGGCATGGATAGATCTTCTAAACATTAAGTTTGAAGATTGTAGTCTAAGCTAGCTTCTAGTCTGCTGCTCGCATTGGCTAGGGTCAAAAAAAGTTTGAATGACAGATGACCCAGAGAGATCGACGACAAAGTGGACAATTTACACAAGCAGGGAATGAAGAAAATGCCAATACTAAAGCATTATGTGCCAAAATTTTATGAAGTAGACTTCACACTATGCTTAGTCAGCTGGCAGGATTAACCTACAATTCGTATGCTGCAGGTTGTATTAGGGAATTAATTCCCCCACCTGCTGCATATGAACTGTTCATACTGCGAAGCACTTTACTACAGTACTGTATATAGAAATCGATCCACCGATCTAGACCATGTGATTTCCTGAAAAGGTGCTTCCCAACACAATGGAGAAATATTTGCAGCAGCATAAGAATTCTGCGTACTACACGGAAGCACTTTCACATACTTCCTATTAGTATGTATAAGCTAATATTTACACATTATCGATTTTTAAAAGAATATAAATTTTTCCAAGGGGGTGTTTTATAGAAGATGTAGGTGGAGCTTCGTGCTTGGCCTGGTCTTGCATCCCTTAAATTAAAAAACAGCAGCAACTGGAATAAGGTGTACATAATGAACTATAGGTGAGTGCGTAACAAGTGTTTCCTACCAGGAACAGCGCTTAGTCATATATATGGTGAAGAAAAATGGAATCCACAACCACTTATAGATGTGAGGAATATCACCTCCAACAGAGTTTGTATATACAAAATGGTTTACCAATATGTAGATCACAGGAATGCTGACGTTCTCAAAAACATGTAAGATAAACACAAAGAAAATACACAATGGTGCAATACAATGAGGCTGGTATCAGATATGATGTTGATAACAACTGCCCACTCACATAGATCAGAGCCTGTATATTTCAAGGCTCTATATATCAGCAGTGATATACCAACAGATAGACCAACTGATGAAGCTGCTGTAGCAGCGAAACGCGTTTTGGCATTGTTTTTTTATGATTTATTATTAAATGTTTTAATCTTGAAGAGAAGAAAATCCTTTGTTTATTTGATCGGGAAAGGGGAATTGGTGTACCCCATTTACACCAGAAGTGTTATTACGGAGCCAGTGCTTACCCACAGGCTCAAAAGCACGTGAGTTTGACCCATTTGAACGATCTATTATTCTGAACCAGGCCGTATTGAATTACGCTATGGTCCGTTTGTGTTCATTTTTCATCCACATGTGTCAGAAACGTGGGATGGTACCTGGGTGGCACCTGGATGGCAGGGGTATGAGCCCAGGATGCAGTGGTCTGCACTGATAAACAGAGGATATGGATGGTGGAAGGTGAACGGAAATAAAGACTAACCAGGTTGATTGCAGAGGATGATAGGGATGATGGTTGTAATTGCAGGAACCAGAAATGGGGGATCAGGATCAGGTACCAGATAGCAACAAAGCAACGATGTTCACTCTTCGTGAGCATGAGCTGTAATGAACCAGCAATGTGAGAGTGCGGGGCAAAGCCCTTTATTTTGTGAGTCACGTGTGTTTGGTGTTGAACTCTTACACTGCTGGATGCTGGCTGCAGGGCAGGAACAGGATGGAAGTGAACCACCAGGGGGGGGTTTCAGGATGGCTACAGCCAGGGATCCTGACAGTACCTCCCCCTTCAGGTCACGCTCCGAGTGACCAAGGATGGCAGCAGGACTGCCCATGACCAGGCACGGGTCACTCTAGTAGGTGCTGTTTCCAATAGTCGTAGCACCACTGGAGGGCAGAACGAGGGTCAGGAGTACAGGGTTGGGCACTTGCCTTTCTTTGACGCCGTCGTGCCTTGGCCTTTGTTATCTTAAGGTCAGCAGAAGCATCAGGAAGGAGGGTGCCCATGTATCCAGATGGTACCAAGGTAGGTAGAGCAAAACATCCCTGTACCGTATAGGGACATGGATCCTCGTTTAAGGGGTCTTGATGAACAGGAGTGTCCTTGGAGCGTCTGGCCTTGGCGACCGAAGGAGACAAGTAGGAGGCAGAGTCACCTTCGAACCTGGTGCCCACATAGGAAGAAGGCATCGGGGTAGGCATCTTCTCCATTTCTCCCAGTTCCCCTTCTAAACCTGATCCATCACTAAGGGAAGGATAGTCGCACAGCCAGGACTTAATGCCCTCGTCCTCTTCTTCTTGCTCTTCCTCGCCACAATCCCTTTCTGATACAGAACCATCGCTGGATGAAGAACAGAAGCCTCGCATGCCTTTATAGGAGTGTCAGACCCCTGGTTTTGACCTGGGGGTCCCTTTGAGCATCGGGCTGCTTGTCTCCGTGGGCTTTCCTCAGAGACAGCGATGTCCTCTGGGTCATATTCAGACAGGGAAGAAATACAGGAAGACAGCGGCGGATTGTGCTGGCTGGGAGTGATGGGAGTTGTGATCGCCATAAGGGAGCTCTTAATCTTCTGGGCTTTCTTCAGCCTGGCCTTCATTACCTGTTTGAAAGGGATCTGTGTCACAGTAGAAACTGGCATGGACATGATCTCCATAGGAGTTGGTAGATCTTTCTCCACAGGTACGGTGGTCTCCAGATCCATGGGAAGGACAGGTTCTATGGGCACAGTGTAATCAGTCTCCATAGGCATTACAGGGTTCGCATACTCCTCTTCTGAACTGACCTCCAGAGACGTCACATGCCTGGATACAGCGGGTACAGTTCGTCTGGGGACAGGTGTAGGTACATGAATTGTTCGGGATGCAGGTTTGGGTTCTAGAGATCTCCTGGGGGCCGGTTTGGGTAGGGGTACCGGCTTAAGGATGGTAGGTCTCTTTGAAGCAGGTTTAGGCCTAGAAGCAGGCCTGGAAGCCTGGGTTTGCTTCAGAGTTCTAAGCACTGGAGCGTCTTTGGGATTGGCAGCAGACTTAGAAACCGGTGCTTGTTTGACAACCGCAGATCTGGGTTTTTTTTCTGAGCAATTTGATATCCAATGTGATCCTTTCCCGCAGTACAGGCAGAGATTGTCTGCCAGTCTCCTGGCACGTTCTTCGGGGGACAGTGGTTCTCTGTGCTTGTTAGCTGCAGGAGTGCACTCCTTAGTCGAGGAGCACCACATCTCCTGCAGCAATTTCACCAGGGAATCAGCCAGATTTTTAAATAGTTCCTGGAAGGTCGTCTTCAGTAACTCCACCATAAAGTGCAGCACTGCGGGCTCATTTGTATTAGGCTGGTTCATTCTGTCAGGAACGTGGGGATGGTACCTGGGTGGCACCTGGATGGCAGGGGTCTGAGCCCAGGATGCAGTGGTCTGCACTGATAAACAGAGGATATCGATGGTGGAGGGTGAATGGAAATAAAGACTAACCAGGTTGATTGCAGAGGATGATGGGGATGATGGTTGTAATTGCAGGAACCAGAAATGAGGGATCAGGATCAGGTAGCAGATAGCAACAAAGCAACGATGTTCACTCTTCGTGAGCATGAGCTGTAATGAACCAGCAATGTGTGAGTGCAGGGCAAAGCCCTTTATTTTGTGAGTCACGTGTGTTTGGTGTTTAACTCTTACACTGCTGGATGCTGGTTGCTGGCTGCAGGGCAGGAACAGGATGGAAGTGAACCACCAGGGGGGGTTTCAGGGTGGCTACAGCCAGGGATCCTGACAACATGTGCCATCCCAAGAGAGCGTAAGGATATGGGACGGGGTCATCCCTGAAGAGACCCACTGCTTATATATAGAGCCTTGAAATATACAGGCTCTGATCCATGTGAGTGGGCAGTTGTTATCATATTATCTGATACCAGCCTCATTGTATTGCACCATTGTGTATTTTCTTTGTGTTTATCTTACATGTTTTTGAGAACGTCAGCATTCCTGTGATCTACATATTGGTAAACCATTTTGTATATACAAACTCTGTTGGAGGTGATATTCCTCACATCTATAAGTGGTTGTGGATTCCATTTTTCTTCACCATATATATGACTAAGCGCGGTTCCTGGTAGGAAACACTTGTTACGCACTCACCTATAGTTCATTATGTACACCTTATTCCAGTTGCTGCTGTTTTTTAATTTAAGGGAAGCAAGACCAGGCCAAGCACGAAGCTCCACCTACATCTTCTATAAAACACCCCCTTGGAAAAATTTATATTCTTTTAAAAATCGATAATGTGTAAATATTAGCTTATACATACTAATAGGAAGTATGTGAAAGTGCTTCCGTGTAGTACGCAGAATTCTTATGCTGCTGCAAATATTTCTCCATTGTGTTGGGAAGCACCTTTTCAGGAAATCACATGGTCTAGATCGGTGGATCGATTTCTATATACAGTACTGTAGTAAAGTGCTTCGCAGTATGAACAGTTCATATGCAGCAGGTGGGGGAATTAATTCCCTAATACAACCTGCAGCATACGAATTGTAGGTTAATCCTGCCAGCTGACTAAGCATAGTGTGAAGTCTACTTCATAAAATTTTGGCACATAATGCTTTAGTATTGGCATTTTCTTCATTCCCTGCTTGTGTAAATTGTCCACTTTGTCGTCGATCTCTCTGGGTCATCTGTCATTCAAACTTTTTTTGACCCTAGCCAATGCGAGCAGCAGACTAGAAGCTAGCTTAGACTACAATCTTCAAACTTAATGTTTAGAAGATCTATCCATGCCTAAGATTTTGAGACCGATCTGAGGACAGAAATGTGCATAGAACAGATAGGAGCGTGACGGATTAGTTGCTTGCTCGTCTTGCCTTCGGAGATTATCTGAGATTGCATATATGCACGTGACTGTGTGGATAACACAGCCTGTTGAAAATAAGCTAGTAAATGGTAATTTGTGAACCGTAAATATTTTAATTCCATTGATGTGCTGCTTTGTCATTGATTAGAGCAGTTGTTTTCTTGCAACTCGGCTGTTTGACCTGATGGTCTGGCTGTAGCATTTTTATTGATTTTATAGGAATTTAAATATGGAGGAGGGAAATAAAAGGTACAGTTGGATATATTAGATTTGGATCTGATATTCAACAAGAAAAGTCTGTAAAATGCAATATCTGTTATCAGTCACATAAGCCATTGAAGTACTGGGTTGCATAAAATCTTTTTAATTCGTTGGATCTGGGCTGTCAAACATGCGGCCCGTGTTAGGCATGCTGAGCCCACAAAACTGACCCCACTGCCAACATGCCGCAACTCTATTGGCTGCCTGCAAATTCAAGCTCCTTCCAGACTGTTTTTGAGTACAGTGTCCCTCTTTCACCTGCAGTAAAATAGCCTTTTCAAGGATATCCAGCTGCACAGGCAGAAGCCTACGGTTCATACAATAAGGCTGCTCTCCCTGACCCCCAGAATATGCTTACATATTGGTAAACCATTTTGTATATACATACTCTGTTGGAGGTGATATTCCTCACATCTATAAGTGGTTGTGCATTCCATTTTTCTTCACCATATATATGACTATATAAGCGCTGTTCCTTTTTTTCGTGTGTCTGTATACTCTTTTTTGGGGTTTGTGTAGGAAATACCCCATTTGGATCTAGCTTCTGTATCTGATTATATTGGTGAGGAATTTGTTTTTCACTCTTGGCGCCCCTTATTTTTGTTCCTTATGTGTTTCCTACCAGTCTTGATATTTGAAGTCCAATAAAAAAAAAAAAAAGGAAATTTCTAAAAGGGTTTTAGAAGAATACACCCTGCACACAAACACAATTACCATGTGGTGCTATTTAAAAAAAAACAATGCAATGTGGACTCAGGTGGCAAGCTTTTCAGGCGTAGGTAGCAAGGTAAGAATCAAAACAGTTTACACACTTTGCGAGGGACTGATTGGTCAGAAGCTGTTTAAGGTGCTGTGACAGTAACTTCTTTTCAAGAGACAGCCTTATCCATCCACGGGCTCGGCCAACATCTGTCTTTATTTCACTCAAGTGTTGAATATGTCTAATTGAGAAACAAAACAAATTAGAAAAAAAATAAACAGAGCACATTATAATACATCATTTTATAACTATATTATGTAATAAAAGATTATTAACATAATTTTACATTAAAACACTGTGGGCTAATCATTGAATATAAAGAAATGTTATCGCCAAAACAAAGACTGTGACAGCTACTAAAAGAGCTATAGTTCAGACTAGGGCAGAAACAAGTAATCGATTAATAGACAACTGATGATAATATAGTTGTCAACTATTTTTTATTGATTAAACAGTGTGTGCTGTACACAAACAGATTTGAGTCACAGCTAAATGTTAATTAACATCAGACGCTACTTCAGAGCTGATTGGAGAAGACGTGACAGCTGCCTTTCTCACTAGGATTTAGTTCTAGGGTAATGTCAGACATAACCGATTTATTTAGTTTACAACAGTAACAGAACCATAGCAGAGACGCCGGGGTACTGCCATTTTGTGGAGAAGCTGTACCGCCAGTGTTTTATACTTACTTAGAGTCCTGTGCCACCACCCCACCTGTATTAGACATTGGAGTAGATCATCACCCTAAATTCATCTAGAATATATACAGTTGTGTTCAAAATTATTCAACCCCCACTGAAATTGAGTGTTTTGGCCAGTTTGACATTGATTTTGATCATTCAGTCATCTTGCTTACAATTAAATCAAAGAGGCACGTGTAGGTCAGACAAATATAACATAACATTTATAATGAAATAACCACAAATGTCTTTTCTGTGCTCACATCATTATCAGTTTTATTCAACCCCCAAGTGACATTCAATCTTAGTACTTCGTACAACATTCTTTTACAGTTATAACAGCTTTTAAACGTGAAGCATAGCTTGACACAAGTGTCTTGCAGCGATCTACGGGTATCTTTGCCCACTCGTCATGGGCAAAAGCCTCCAGTTCAGTCACATTCTTAGGCTTGCGCACTGCAACTGCTTTCTTTAAGTCCCACCAGAGGTTCTCAATCGGATTTAAGTCAGGTGACTGCGATGACCACTCCAAAATGTTCCAGCCTTTAATCTGCAACCATGCTCTAGTGGACTTGGAGGTATGCTTGGGATCATTGTCCTGTTGAAAGGTCCAACGTCTCCCAAGCCTCAGGTTTGTGACGGACTGCATCACATTGTCATCCAATATCTTCTGGTACTGAAGAGAATTCATGGTACCTTGCACACGCAGAAGCTTCCCTGTACCTGCAGAAGCAAAACAGCCCCAAAGCATGATTGACCCCCCACCATGCTTCACAGTAGGCAAGGTGTTCTTTTCTTCATAGGCCTTGTTCTTCCTCCTCCAAACATATTGTTGATCCATGGGCCCAAACAGTTCTAATTTTGTTTCATCAGTCCACAGAACACTATCCCAAAACGTCTGTGATTTGTCCACATGACTTTTGGCATACTGCAGTCGACTCTTCTTATTCTTTGGAGACAGTAAGGGGGTGCGCCTGGGAGTTCTGGCATGGAGGCCTTCATTACGCAGTGTGCGCCGTATTGTCTGAGCTGAAACTTCAGTACCCACATCTGACAAATCTTTTCTCAGTTCCTCAGCAGTCACACGGGGATATTTCTCCACTCTATGCTTCAGGTAGCGCACAGCAGTCGAAGTCAGCATCTTCTTTCTGCCACGACCAGGTAGCGTTTCAACAGTGCCCTTTGCCTTGAATTTGCGAATGATGCTTCCTATGGTCTCTCTTGGTATGTTTAACATCTTTGCAATCTTCTTATAGGCATTGCCCTTCCTGTGAAGAGTAATCACCTCTTCTCTGGTCTTCCTGGACCATTCTCTTGACTTCACCATGTTTGTAACCACACCAGTGAATGTCTA